>MU119237.1:88238-349653 GCA_014904845.1 Acephala macrosclerotiorum
CACGCTTTATCGCGTATTAACAACGAGTACTTTAAAAAAAAAAAAAAAAAAAAAAAAAAAACAATTTTTACGAGTTCGATACGAAGACTCGTCAAATCAATATATCTATCGAGCACGATACGACCCAACAAAATACTCTTCGAGAGTACGATTACACTCTCTCAAAACACGACTTTAATCAAAAAGAAACTCTTCTACTACTTTTTCTATCTCTCGATTCGATACAATACACATTGAAATAAATACAAAGTTTCAAAGCGAAGAATAATCGGAACTATAAATTATAAATAGAATATAAAGAAACATTTCTAGAATAAACAAAAGAAATATTTAAAAAAAAAAAAAAAAAAAACAAGAAAAAAAAAAAAAAAAAAAAAAATAAAAAAAAAAAAAATAAAAACACGAAAAAAAAAATTACGTAAGATTTTACGAATAAACGAAATATAAATATCGAAAAAACGATTTATTAAAATCTTAAAAATATTAGTAAATATCGCAAATAAAAAAAAACAATCAAAATAATCACATGAAAAAATTGTAAAAATGAATTTAATAAAAAACTTTAATTTATAGAAAAATACAATCGATTTAAAAGTAAAACAAATTCGAAAATTAGCGTTTTTTACTATTTTTATCGAGAAGATTAAAAAAATAGTATTAGTACTTTCGAATTCTTTTTCTCAATTACTAAAACTTACTATAAGACTTTTTATAAAACAGACAACGTTATTCGAACGTACGACACTTTAAAAACAACTTTAAAAGCGCAATAAAATATTATTACTAGATTTACCGTTAAAAAACGAAAACTCGAAACGAAATTCGTCGTTTTTACTATTACTAGAAATTGAAAAACTGTCAGAAAATTTTAATTAATTAATATATAATTTCGATCGCGAGAATCAAATAATATTTAGTCTCGATAAAAAATTAATTATTTTTATAAAAATCTACGACGATAAACTCAAATACTACGAAAGAAAAAACTCATTAAATATATTTATACGAATATTCAAAGACTTATATTCGAAAGCAAACGTTAAACTTAAAAATTATCGTAACGCGTTCTCGATTATATTTGTCGACGAGACTAGTAAATTCTATTATCAAAAACTCACTAAAAAAAACTTGCTTTTCAATAGAATAATTGAGATTGTAAAATCGAACTTCGAGATCGAAAAACGTCGAAATAAAATACTCAATTAATAGAATACGATTATACTCGCGTTAATTCGAGCGCAAAATCCAAACAAAACAACTTTCGAATACTTCGAAATACTGCGTCAAAAATTGATTTAAAAACAGTTTAATCTACGCTCGAACATGCGAACAAAAACTATTATACGAAACAAGTTTTACTACGTTTATCGAAACGTACTAAAATATTATTAGACGCTTTTTCGACTTTTATCGAACTTTTAAGCGGTATACAAAAACGTTCACAACGCGATTTCATTTCAAACGAAAGTGGAAACAATTCTTAGAATCTTTATAGTCGGAAAAAAAAAAGTTCATCGAAATATAATCGGATTATATTTCGCAAATCGCAAATATTACGACAAAAATACTTAATATAACGATCAAACTAATCATAAAAAATTGATAATATATTAAAACGAGAAAAAGTATTTCGTTTATAAGAATTCGAATTGTTAAAGTACTCACTATACGCTAAAAAAAAGAAAAAAAGCGTACAACGATTTTAAAAAATCGAAATCGTTCGATAAAAATAAAATAATTCAATTCGTGATTAAATTCGAAGGATTAAACTTCGATATTACTGAAAAATACGAACAATTCGTCGTTGAATTTGTCAAAAAAAAAAATCTACACGGAAACGATATTACGCGATCGATTAATTACTTTATGACATTTTACGACACGATTAATAAACTTAAAATCATCGAATTACTCGATTGCCAATTAATTTACTATACGATATCGAGTGCCGTAATACAATCGAAACCGTTTCTAATATCTATTAATACAAAAATGTATTTAACGAGTCGCTACGTATTAAACGTTTTCATAAGTATTATAATCGATACTAGCGTCGTTCAACGATCGATTATCGGCGAAAGTCAGTATTTAATTTTTCAACGAATTCGAAACGTTAAATTGAACGAATTTAGAATTGAAAAAGTAATAATCAAATTTGAAATTAATGAAATTTTATCTCTTGGAATTATCGACGTCGATACACCAATTGAACGTATTACGTTTTACGTAGTTTCAATAGACGTACTTTTTCTACTGTACTTTTAAAACATGAACAAATTACGAATTAAATTCAACAATTTTAACAATATATTTGTTTAGAATAAACGGCGTACACTTATTATTAAAACGTTTAAACATCTTTAAATATTGTTTAATTTACTCGAAAACTTGATTTATAACAATTGTGAGATTTCTACGACAAAAATCGATTTTATTATTTATTATTTGATTAAAACAAAATTCAAACGATTGTACAAGTACTTCGAACATTTATCGATCGTTAAATTCGCGCGAGTATTAAAACGTAAAAAATATTTTATGAACTTCGAAGAAATTAAAAAAATGACGAGATTCTACTAACAATATCAAATAAATAGTAAATCTCTCGATCGTTTCAAGTTTATATTGTACGACGATTATGATTTCAATTACTTCGTTTATTTAAACGTATTATAGATCGATAGAAAATTAGTATTTTAAGTCGTAAACGAGATTACAGTATTTCAAGTCGCGAAATTCTTTGTAGATATGTCGGTGAAAAAAGCATAGAACGCTTTTCGAGCGTATTAAATCGACGTTTACTTTGAACTATTGGTATTTACTATTTATAACCTTGGAACGAATTTCAACTCTAAAGAATTTCGCGACAATACTAAGAGTATGGATATCGATTCGAAGATTATACTAATAGAGATTTATAATTCGATTGGTTTAATAGAAAAGTACTACGCTCTATTGAAACGTGCGTATAATATATTATTTCAAGAATTTCTCGATTTGCGAAAAAAAGAACGATTTCAAATGGCGATCAAAGTAATTAACGATACAACGAGATTGAACGGTATTATTTCTATATTTTTTGTCTTCGGCGCTTATTCTCGAATGTTACAATAGAACGCGCTTGTAGTATCAATTGCCGCTAGAACTAAAGCGGTAAAAAGTACAATAATCGCGATCCGAAAATGTTATACTACTCGTTAAATCAATGACATTCTACGAATAAAAAATAGTCCATAGAATTATTACTTGATCGATTTATCTTTAAATTCAAACGTACTTGTTTAAAAAGAAAACAAAAAATAAAAAAGATCGTATACGCTTTTAATAATAAATAAAGAGACATATTAATTACAATTGCCAAATAAATTAAAAAGTTTTCACAGTATTACGATGAAACTATTTTATTAAAACTTCGAGCAATTCAAAAAACAATCAGAAGATTATTTATTAAGAGAAAATTTGTTAGAGAATTTAAATTCAAAATCAAATTTTTTTAGAAGAAATTTGAAAATAAAAAAAAATATATTTAATTTACTTCGTTCGATCGAAGAAATCTCGTATACTTCGAAAAAGAATTTACATTTATTTCGAATTACGATAAAAATCCTTTTTTACGTTTTTAGTTCCGACGAATACATTTATATGACAATTTGTATAAATGTAAAAATTTTCGAAATTTATTTGATCGAGAAAAAGACTAGAAATAAGCAATTGTCTATAGATTTTCGCGCAAAAAAAATTATTATTACTTTAAACGATTCGTTCGTAGTTTCTCGTAGAAAAAAAATTAATAAATTAATCGCGAAAAGAGTCTTTAAATTGATTTTCAATAATTCGAAGAAAATTGACAATCAACGAATCTTCGACTCAAAACTAGTAAACGAGATCAAAAACATAGAAATAGTAACTCTATACGAGAAATCTCGTTTTGTGATTCAAGTATTTAACGATAAAAGCAAAAAAACAATACTAATTCAATTTTCAATTATTCAATGCGTCAATCAACAAATTATCGTTATTTTGATTCTATTTTTCAAATTCAAAGAAATCAATTTTTATTTAAAAAACATTATTTAAATATACGTGTAATCAATAATTTTATTAACACGTATTATTTTCACTAAATCTTCGAAAGAAATAACAAATAAACTTTTATCGAACGTCGTTTTTAAGATAATTAAATTTCTCTACGAAGTCTCGAAAACGAAAATACACTAATATAGAACGTATAGTACTCACTACAAAAACAAACTCTTGATAAAACTTTCAACTTTCGATTTTTATTTACTTATTACGAAAAATAATTATACTTTATTCGAAATAATCGATATACAAACCGATGATACGCTTATCCTGGGAAATCAAACCTTTGTAGAACTAAAGAATTTTGAACTGCAAAAAGTCAAACTATTAATTAAATCTACAAAGTTTTTTACGTTGGATATTTTTCTGTTGTTCAACGAATACAAACTAGCAATAAATAAGATCGGAAATGGGATTGTACTTTCGCAAAAAAAGTAAAATAAACGCTTAAATTTAATTGATTCGAAATCAAATTTCTATAAGTAGACGTACTTCGAACAACGTACTCGAGAAGTATATATCAATTTTATCTACCAATCGGAAACTGCGTACGATATATCGGTGGCAATTTAATACTAATATCTCGAAAAAAAGCAAATTGCAGCGCTAAATAAACGACTACAATAGCAAATAGACAATCTCGATCGTAGACTTCGGTTTTTTTGTTTGGATTTATATTCAACGAAATTCTTCGTCTTTATAAACGGTTCTTTTGCTATAAATAAAAATCTCAATTCGTAAATCGAATATATCGTCGTTTTTAGCAATGAGATTTATAGTAATAAACAATTCAATTTGCGAAGCAATTTATTTTATTGAAATTCAACGAAATGCAAAAGAGTTACTTGTATTGTTTTAATTTTTGAGCTATACGCAATAACAATAAAAATCGATATAAAAATCTCGATTTTTATTACTTTTGATTTTATCATAAAACGACTCGAATTAAATCCAATTCCCGTGATTATTTGCATCGATTTTTTCTCTTTCTACGAGTACATAATCAAATTCGGTACTATTAAAGAAAAGCGTCTTATAATTGATATTATAATTATTAGACAATTGTATAAACGCAAAAAACTCTCGAAAATTCAATGAATTATTAAAGACAGTAATCCAATTAATACTATAACTAAATCCAATACTAATAAAATACTTGAGTCGTTTGTTAATATCAATCGCTTTAATATTAAAATACAAAGATAAATGCAACGTCCCGAAGTCCAGGAACCAGTCGACGAGAGCGAGAATAGTAAGAAGAGCGATCATTGAAAAAAACAATACTGGAAAAAGAAACGTATAATTGTTATTTTGGTGTTTTTAGTGTTTTTCGATATTTTCGGTATTTTCGAAAACAAAGCTTTCGATTGACTCGAAGATTATAAATACCGGGTTTGGGGAAATTTCTCCAAGTCTGGTTTGATCAATCAAACATTACAACACGTGACGACGATTGATTCACGATTAGATTTCCTTTTAGTATTTGGTAGCGGGACAGCGCGTTGGCAACCGTAGTAATACTCTTCTTTGTATTTGGTTTACGAGTTGGAAAAAGCGTCTTCTCTCAAAAAGAGAATTGCTAGTATCGATTTAATCATGTGATCGCTTAAACGATCGACTAAATGATCTTAGCTATGATCTTTATTGCTTTTAGCAACGATTGTCCTAGCGTCCACTCTTTAATCTTATGTTCACTTTGTTTAATTATATAAATAAATAAATGCTCCTTCTGAGAAGAGGCAAACAGAATTGAATTATTGACACTAGATTAAGATCTTAGTATTTCGTGATTTGTTTTCGAACGTTTTAATAATAATAATAAATAAATAATTTAATTTACAAAACAATTTATTTTATTAAAGTTTTATAAAATATAAAAAGATTATTTATATTGTTTTAATTTTTATATTATATATAATAATAATAAAAATCGATATAAAAATTTCGATTTTTATTATTTTTAATTTTATTATAAAACGATTAAAATTAAATTTAATTCTCGTAATTATTTATATTAATCTTTTTTTTATAAATATATAATTAAATTCAATATTATTAAAAAAAACGTTTTATAATCGATATTATAATTATTAAACAATTATATAAACGTAAAAAACTTTTAAAAATTCAATAAATTATTAAAAATAATAATTTAATTAATATTATAATTAAATTTAATATTAATAAATTATTTAAATTATTTATTAATATTAATCGTTTTAATATTAAAATATAAAAATAAATATAACGTTTTAAAATTTAAAAATTAATTAACGAAAACGAGAATAATAAAAAAAAAATTATTAAAAAATATAACGTTAAAAATAAAACGTATAATTATTATTTTAATATTTTAATATTTTTAATATTTTTAATATTTTTAAAAATAAAACTTTCGATTAATTCGACGATTATAAATACTAAATTTAAAAATCTTTTTTTAAATTTAATTTAATTAATTAAATATTATAATACGTAATAATAATTAATTTACAATTAAATTTTTTTTTATTATTCGCTAATAAAATAATACGTTTATAATTGTAATAATATTTTTTTTATTTTTAATTTACGAATTAAAATTTTTTTTGAATTATTAATATTAAATTAAAATTTTAATATTTTATAATTTATTTTCAAACGTATTAATAATTTTATTATATTAATTCGAAAATAATTTAATTTTATTATAATAATTTGTAATTAAAAATATTATATAGTTTTTTATTATATTTTTTATTATTAATATAAATTATTATATATATTCGATTATTATTAATAAATAAATTAAATATTTTATATTATATTAAATAAATTCGTATTTATAAAAAAAATATAAAAAATAATCGTAATAATAATCGTAATCGTAAAAAAAAATTCGTATTAATAATTAAAATTATAAAAATAATTATATTTTAAATATTAATTTATTAATTTAATTAATCGATTATTTTTATTTATATTTATTTATAATAAATTTTTTATTTTTTAATATTTAAATTTCGTAAATATATAAAAAATCTCGAAAACGACGTATAAAATTTTTATATATTAAACGTAAAATTTTTTACGTATATTTTTTAAAGTTTTTTTAAAAATATTTTTATAAATTATAATTCGAATATTTTTTTTTAATATTTTTTTATTAAAATTTTTATTATTTATAAAATTGAAATTTTTTTTTATTTTTTTTTATTATAAACGTATTTAATTTTAAAAAATAATTATATAATAAATAATAAAAAAATTAAAAATTTTATTTTAAATTCGAATAAATTTTATTATTAATATTTATACGTTTTTAATTAAATAATAAATAAAATTATAAAACTTTTTTAAAAATTCGTTTTTAATATAAATTTAAAATTATTTTTATATTTTTTTATTTATTTTTTATAAACGTTATTATTTTACGTAATAAACGTAAATTTAAAAAATAAATATAAATTTAAAATTGTTTTCGTATTTTTTTTTTTTTAAGTTTTTAATAATTTTAATATTTTCAATGTATTTTTATAAAAAAAAATTATAAATTAATTTTTTTAAATAGAAATTCAATTATTAATTAATATTAATAATAAATTAAAAACGAAATAAATTAAATAATTCGTTAATTAATTATAAAATATAAATTTAATAAATATAAAAATTAAAAAATATAATTTTAATTCGATTTAATATTTTACGTAATTATTAAATTAATATTATATTTATATATAATAATTAAATATAAAAAAAAAATTTAAATTATATTAAAAAACACGTTTTTATAAAATTTATTAATTTATAATTAATGATTTTTTAAAAAATAAAATTTAAAATTAAAAAAAATTAATAATCGTATTATAATTATATTATATATATAATTAATTTAAAAATTAAATTATTTTAAATTATTTTAAAATTTATAAAAAATCGTTAAACGATAAAAAATAATAAAAACGAATATAAACGAAATTCGTAAAATAATAATATAAAATTTAAAATAATTTTTTTTTAAAAAAAAAACGTTTTTATTTTTATTTTTAAATTTAATATTTTTATTTATTTTAAAAATAATTCGTATTACGTAATAAATATGTAATTTAATAAAAATCAATAATAATTAATTAATAAAAATCATAAATATAAATTTAAATAATATATTTATAAAAATATTAAATTATATATATTTTTTTTATAAAATTTTATTTAAACGTATATTTAAATTAAAATTAAATAATATAAAATTCGAATAAATTATATAAAATCGTACGAAATTTAAAAAATCAAATTCGAACTTTTTAATAAATTTATAAATAATTTAAATATAATCGAGCTTTTATAAAAAAATTTATAAAAAAGTATTTAGTTTTATTACGAAGCATTTTTTATATGTTTTTTCTTTTACTTCACAATGTGATAACGCGATTGGGAATTCGAAGCCAGTTGGAAATGTATTAAGAAGTTTGAAATGGATGGAGGAACTCGGAGATTGGAGTAATAAAGATCTTACTAAGCCAGAGACGCTGAAAGCACGTACGCTGCAGCCGAATCCCGGCCGGAAATGGCTCCGTCCTGGCTCTTGTCAGGAGAAAATAATGGGTGGTTGTTTGCCCTCGCTTCTTCAGTTAGCGGGCACGAAATATTTCCCTGATTTCACGGGGAAAATCTTCCTGCTTGAAATGCCTGAGGGAGCCCGAATAAACCGATGCCGATTGAGCTATTGAAGAGCCTTTTGGCCCACTTGGCGAATTTAGGGGTTTGGGGGAAGGGGAGGGGTGTGGTGCTCGGGAGATGCTTTGGGTATGAGGGGGAGAAGTTGAGGAGCTTTGAGGAGATGGTTGTTGATTTTTGTGAGGTGGGGAGAGAGGGGAAAGAATTTCCGGTGTTGAGTCGTGTGGATGTTAGACATACGGATCCGATGGTAACGGTTAAACTCGGCTTTAATATTTAAAGTATTAATACAAAATCGATTTTTATTAATATTAATTCGATATTGCGAGAATCGATATTATTAATAATAATATTAATTTTATTTTTTTATATATTACTTTTTTTTAATAATTATTTTTATTTATTATTTTTATAAAACTTTTTATATATTATTTTTAATTATTAAATTATATTATTTTATTATTTAAATTTTTATTTTATATTTATTTTATATTTATATAAAGTTCAAAAAACTACTTTTATTAAAAAGTTTAATATTTAATTAAAAATCGATATTAATATTAATAATATTAATTTTTTATAATTTAAATATCGATTTTTATTAATAATACGATTTTAATATTATAATCGAGTCTAGTAACGGTTTTTTAAACGTATTTATAAAGTTTAATTTTAAAAAAAATATTTAAAAAAATCTTAAAACCGGGCATTAAATAATTTTCCGATTAATAAATCTTATAATATTTCACTCTATATTTATTTATATTTCTTTTCTTTACCTTAGATCATTACATTACATCAACTCCCACCTCCCTTTTTTACCCCTAGGTTAGGTTCCCTAATTATCAAACAAGTCCTCGTCTCCTTCTCTCCTCTGATAGGAAACATCAACAAATGTCCTCCATGCCCCACAAAAACCTGTCTGTTCTCGATCACATTCCCAGCAACCTCAATCGCTTTCTTCATATCCACCACCTTTCTATAAGCATATTTCCCACTGTACACCGCATCCGCGCTCTCATCTCCAGGCCAAGTAAGATTCTCCTACAAGCAGATCGAATCCCATCACCCCACTACCGCATCGGCTTCTATCTCCGTCCCATCTAAGAACTTAACTTTCATCTTCCCACTCTCCTCATCTTCAACAACATGAACTACTTTCATCCCAAACACAGTTTTGACTTTTTTTGGAATAAGCGCAACAACCCCATCCAAAAACTGTGCTCTCGAACACCCACAATGAACAAATCCTCTTTTCGTCTCAATCTCAGCTATCAGCTCACCAGCTTGAGGACCAGTTCCATAGCGGACATCAAACCATATGTGGCCTCTTTCTCGGGGCTGGCATTGGGTGTTGCGATACGGTTGTGTGCTGCTGCTAGATCTGGGGAGATGAGTTGCATGGCTTGGATGGCGTTTGGTCCGAATCCTGATTTTTTCAGAATACGCTTACCTAGAGAAGATTTGAAAGCGCGATGGGAAACATACCTACACCGGCACCGATCTCTGAGAATCCAGGACGAGACGCATAGATTTTGAGCTGCAAACTGGGACTGTGTCTCGAGAGGGCGATAGCGAGTGTGATACCTGCTATGCCGGCGCCGATGATGGCGATGGATATTGGCTCGTTTGAGGCTGACATTTTCACTGATTTGAATTGAATGAAGCTAAAATATCAGATTAAAAGAAGCACAAACCGAGATGTATACATCAGCGAAATAGTTTAAAGTCTGAGGTGGGGTTCGGTTAGGGCGGGTTGCTGCATCGCTAAACCCTGACGGCTCAGGGGCGATCTTTCAGGCTGGTGACCCCGCTATCTCGGGGAGGAGATTGTGGGGGAGGGGCACGAGATTCAAGCCATGATGCCGAGAGGCTCAATTTCGAGAGGAGATTTTCATTAACTACTTTCATCTTCACTTGTTATACTTCCGTCTCAAAGAATGTATCTGAAACCAGGATGATCATCCCCTAAATCTCCCAAGATCTCTCGGTCATTATCAAGTTTTCCATCCTCCCTTCCAGCATCTCTCCTCCTATTCTTCACCCAAAGCCAAACCTCCATCACCGTACTCGACAAAAGCCCAACAACGGTCAACGCAAGACCCGCCCCAAATCCTGTTTGGAACCTAGGAGATTGATGCGTGATGAACACATTACTCGACACCAGATTTCCACAATTCCCAAATCCAATCATGAATCCAGTCGCGAACGCTGCTTTTGCATTTCCTCCCATGTTGTTCGACAGCCACACTACTAGGATTGGCATTTGAATATAGGCGCATGCTGTGATGGCGAATATGCCGAAATAGCGGGCGCTGATGGACGTTATGGGGACGGCGAGCTCGACGGACCAACCGACGATGCCGAGTAGGGCAGCGAAGACGAGGAAGCTGTATCGGTGGCGAAGCTTTCCAGAGAGGTAGGAGGTGATATTGAGAAGGACGAGAGCGACGATATACACAGGAATAGTATGGACTTGGGCTTGTGCGCTCGAGTATCCGAATCCATTGAGGATCGTGGGCTGAAACGAGACAATCGAGGACGCCGCGGTATCTGCTCCAAAGTATGCGACCATACTGGAAATTGTAAGCTTCATCCCAGGGTGTGAGTTGCTGGATGATTTACCCGAGCCAAATCTTCGGGTCAAGCAGACACTCTTTCATAACAATGAAGTTGTAATGATCAGGTTGAGATGGACCAGCATCAGCCTGCTTTATTCAGTGATAGCCATGAATTGGTTTATAACTCTGTTACCTTCAGCATACTCAACAGGTATGCTTTCTCCTCGGGCTTGAGAAAGGTCGATTTATCTGGGCAATCTGGGATGCAGAAGATCCCAATGAGGGTCGTGACCACAGTCATAAGGCCTTCAATGATGAAGATCCAACGCCATCCTGCATAACCACCAACGCCTTCCATGTTCCCAATGGCGAATGCGAGAAGCTGCAACTTGATCAGTTACATTTGTTCGCACTTTCCAGACAATCACGTACCCCACCAAATGCTCCTGCTAAAGCCACAGCACTGAAGAATAACGCGTATCTGACTGTGAAGTCTCGCCGTTTATAATACCTACTGATGAGATACGCACAACCTACAGTGATTAGCATTGCCATGCCGATCACTTCTTCGGATTACCTACCAGGAACAAAGCCAGCTTCGAAGCAACCCATCAAAAATCTACACACGAGAACACCTTTGAACGACTTGGTGACTCCCAAGCCAATCGTACATAGCGCTGTCAAATATGAGTCTCAATCTCTTCAGTAAAACAGGTGTACTCACACCAACAAAACATCTGACCAGAAAGGTAAACTGCTGGCCTTACAAAGCCCTTCTTCATGAGCATGTTGCTTGGCAGGGCAAGACAAATATAGGGGATATTCAAGATCCATAATGACATGTTGTAGTCATTGTTCTTCATCTTTAGCTCCGTGGTCATGCCCTCGATTTTAGCGTTAGCGATGTTTGTTCGGTCGATGTACGTTACCACGAAGAGGATCATGAGAGGAGGCAGAAGCTTGAGGTCGCACTTCCAAGTAATCCGTCGCTCGAGGTCTGGGTCAGTGACAAAGCCGTCGGTATCAGTGGGAAGTGATATGCTATTGGCATCATCATTGTCGACATTGAATCTCTCGGAAAATGTGGCAGGTGGATCATCACGCTTCTCATCGAGCGCCATGCTGGGAGGGAAGTCCAGATTGTTCCCAGTGCATCAAACACGGGCAACAACACGGAGCGAAGAACAATTTATAATAAAGATATCGAAACTCGAAGACAGTAAGAAAATATTGTACGGTGTTCAATCTAATCGGCTTACTTCAGCTATCAAGAACAGGACGAGAGCCGGGGGACGATCTGACAGACTCACTTGCTACGCGGACGATCTGTGGAACACCAAATCAAGCTCGAGATGTTGATAGGATGAGAATACGGGAAATAATATGCTTTGCTTACGAGTAGATGCTAGCCTATGGCCGGATAGATGTAACGAGCCTAGAATCGTAAGTCTATATTTTACAGGGCTCTTCGGGCCTTCTCGCTAACAAATAAACTCAAATTTGCTTTATAAACTCACTATAGCTTTTTATAAATATCGTAATATAAGTTCAAATAATTCTAATTTGTGCATATTTCATACTTTTAAAGTAAAGTCGTCGAGTTTGGTTTTCGTCGCTTAAAAATGCCCTGAAAAATGCCTAGAAAACTTAGACTTATGATCCCAGGCTCGTAATGCCTGCCATGCTGTGGCCGAACTTTAATAGTGGTGGTGCGTGCCTGCTGTCAACCCCGCACTTCAGGGGCTGCCAGCATTTGATGGACCGCTGTCGCGTAACGACAGCATGAAATTTGCGACGACCTTGATCGACTGGATTGATTTCTCGTTTGAATGACTCGATCTGAGAAGATCGCGCCTTTCATGTTCTTATTCGCGGAATTGACCTCCTCACTCGATTGTCCGTGTCAATCCTCAACCTAAGTTGATCAACTGCTGCGTCCTGCATGTTGCCTGCGCGCGATGTTGATCACGATGGTCAGATGCGACAAGATGGTGTTGACTGGTGTGACTGAACGAAATTTAAAATTTAAGGCAATGTAGCTGAAAATAGTCGAGGAACCGTTGCGTAGAGGTGCGTCGAGAATCCGGAATAAGTTGAGGTGCAACAGGAGCAGTGAGGCGACACGCGACGATGCCTTTTCTCGAGGTCAAGCGAGGGCTGAACTCACACCCACCCCTTCGCGATTTATACACCGACGAACGCTCGTCATTGTTCGTACCAAAGTCGTGAAATTTGGCCGGCCTTCAATTTGAAGAGGATGAGGACTGTTCCTGCAATTTCGGGGCAAATTTGAAGCAAAAACTAATAAGAATTGCTCCATGGTACGGGTGTCTTTGCGAGTATACTGCCTAGGCCCGCACCTACCGTTCCTGTTAATAACACCCCTTCCCCCTCGCTCCTTTCTTTGCCCACCCACACCTTAGTCGAAGCAATTATTGTTTACGGAGCAAGTTACGAGTTACAGTAATGCGACGAGCAGAATCTGATTTCTTGGGATTTTCCATAGGACATTAAGTATTACATGCTTTACTCGTTAGGTATTCGAAGATCCCAATCTTAATTTGGTTGCTGGCCATAATATGAATTCATCAGCTCTTTCATTTGAGTGTTGTTCATGCATGCCAATATTGACTTCGGCCATGAGCTCACGCTTAGATTCCCGAATCGTCCTGCTCATAGCGTTCTGTGAGAACATATGTGTTCCAACTCGCACAAGTGTCATTCAAAGCCTGCGGATCCTGGATCGTGGCCGCTATCTCCGATTCTCTTTCAACGAACTGAAGTGAAAACCCTTGTGAGGCATGCCAAAGGACATGGCAATGCATGAGCCACGTCCTAAAATACCATCCAGAATTTAGTAATCATGATCTTTTTTTACCTGATGAAGCTCTACGTACCCAGGATTGTCAGTGTAAAAGCCGATGACAAGAAATCCGGTGCCAGGCAAGATAGCTGTGTCTCGACGAGGTGGATTATTAAGATTAAGCGCTGTGAGATTTTCAAGAAATATACCTGAGCCTTGGGCTAAGACGTAGAAGTCGTGGCCGTGGAGATGGATTGGGTGGTTGGCGTTGAGGAGTGAAAGATCCTGGATGATGAAGTACACCCACTTGGTGATGTTAGCTTCTGTTTTGATAATGGTCAAAATGGGAATGGAGCACCTGATTAACAGCAGTAATTTCTTTGATATTATAGTCAGTCGGGAAAACAGAGACCCCATTCTCAATCATGCGCAGTGTAGGTTCGGCCCAGTCAATCTCCAGCGCCTGTGAGTTGATCGTCCAGTGATATACCAATCCTCCTAAGATATCATAGTACCAAGAAACATCCAGCGGCTCTTCGGATGTTGCTGAACCAACTGTCTTGTTCAGATGAGGAACTAAGCTTGCCAACGATTCATCATAACAGCTGTTCGGGATACTTGACTCGGTTGTTGGATTGGCTGTGGAGTCAGCCACCCCTTCATAACGGACAATTCCTCGAATATTGTCCCAGTTGCTGTTGATAATTATGTTGCATCCCTCAACGACGGACCGCATCCAGTAGTTATCCACTGCTTGACTTGCCTCCACAATAATATCGTAGCGTTGCCCACCTCCCAACACGACGCTCTCAGTGAGATATGGAACAACAGGTACGAGATCATTCGCAATGACTGTGAGGTTATGACCATCGATAGCAAATCTCAGAAATCCATCAGCTTGAGCACCAACCAGACCGATGCGGTACTTTTTTCCCGGCGTGAAACTCAGTTCAAATCTCTCTCCAGTTCCCAAGCAAGCTACATCTAATGAACCTGCACAATCGAAAGTATTGGTTCCATTGATCAAACCGTTGGGGATTGTGGGGAAGAGGCCGTACTTTTCGGTGCTCTCCCAAGTCTCAAACGACGTTTCATGACTCCAGTCAGAGAGGAAAAGAGCTCCGAGGTGCTCATCGTAGTCAGCCGTTGCAGGCCCGTGGATGATAATGGGACCAGAAAGTCCATCAACTGTCTGGACGCTGAAGTGTGAGTGATACCAGCTTGTCCCATACTGTTGGGCTCGAAACTTGTAGGTCATGCTTTCACCTGGAGCTATGGGGCACTGAGTTATACCAGGGACGCCATCGTATTCATTGCCATATAGCTGTCGAAGTCCATGCCAATGAACTGAGGTCCCGTTGTCCGCGATCTCGTTGGTGACGTGAACTATGATGTTATCGCCCCAATTCGCTTCGATTGTCGGTCCAGGAACGGTGCCATTAAATGCAAGAATTTGTCGTTGGTATCCATCTGGGGCTGCCGTGATATTTTGAGCCACCAACCAGTACTGAATGCGAGCACATAAAATCAGAGTTCATGCTACTGAGCTAGTTGGGAAAATGAAAGAAGGGACTCACTTCTCTGGTAACTCCAGTTTCGGGAATAACGTCATAATAATCAGTATCAATATCATATTCTCCCCAACATGATCGCGATGTTGCCGTGTTTTCGCAAGTTATGTTTCGAGGCAAAATGTTTTCATTAATTGCGGGGGAGCGAGCCCCTTTTTCAGGGATCAACAGCCCTGCTACAACACAAAAATGAACGGATATTGCATGCAGGAGCCTCATGATTATAAAAGAGTGACGAAAGCTGAATAAATGACCGACAAATCCAAAGGACCACAGCGTCAATTATTCTGAGATGGCTCACAGACTTATTGTTCTGAAGTTGACTCCCCTCTTACCTGCAGGAGATGGGGAAGGGACTCCTTTCTAGACACCCTGGGCAAAATCGATCTTGGCATCTTTCACATGAAGGACTTTGGAGTACAACGATTGCCATATTTCATGCCTCCAATCACACAACCCCGAGCGGAAAAAGATCAGAAAGGGTTCCTGCTACATGCTCGGCATGGATTGATCGGAGATGTGGCGCAATTCGGTTGTGAAGCGGGACCGAAAAGGGGTAAATTCCCGGTTCTCCACCTCCACGTGAAAGCCTTCTCATGACGAGCACAAATTTTAATCTTAGAACCTTCTAGAGCAGAAAAAAAGCGAAAGATCCCATCGGTTGGCTTGTGAGTAAGTGCAACGTCGTTCACATGAATGTTCTAAGCCTTCTAGTACTTCTTTTGCAATGGCACGTGATAGATTCACTTTGAAATGCTTAAAAAATATAATCAGAACCTTTTAAATCAATCAAAGATTGAGACATCTCTCCATCTTCACCTTCTTTTAAAATTTGCGCTCCCAATCTATGTCTTTGTCTTTGTAACCTCCTCTTGGTCAACCTCGTCAAGTCTTCCCCAACCCTAATATCCTCCTCCTCAACGAGGTCCATCCACCATTCCTCGTTCAGGTAACAAAATTCGTTTGCCCTTTGCCAGATGAGTTCACTATTAAGACTCGCCAGATTTTTCTTCGTTTGTGCCTTCTGCTTCTCATAAGCTTCTTTGGAGAGTCCCAGCTTTCTTGGCTTTAGCCTTGGCCTTTCGAGCTTTTGTGGCTGCCGCTTTCTGAGCTCGAGCTTTATTTTCTGCAACTGAAGCTTTCCCGATGACTTTGCGCTTTGATGCCGGGGCGTATGATACAGCCGGCAGGGACGCAATTCTCGAGGATCTCCTCACGCTGGCAGTTTGTTTGTTCTTGTGAGCCGTGACGAGGATGCTGAAACAGAGTGATAGTCTGAATATAAGTCCCCTGATGTATGTGAATACTGTAAGTGCGTAGAAGGCATCAAACGCATTTGAAACTTTAGCAGGCCTTTTGAGTTATTCCGGTATAACACAAAGAGCTTTGAAGGATTGGTCTTGACTTTTTTGTGTAGTACATGGAGAATATGATGTTGTCGCCGCATACAGCTAAACTATTTCTTCTTCAAAGAAAGATTTATTCCCTATCGAGGCAGTTTAAGTCGTGGATCATTTCAGATATTGGAGTCAGAGCAGGTCACGAGCGAAGAAAATGAAACTGGTTCAAAGATGTAAGCTGAATTATCAAGACGTGCATCCAACACGGGTCGAGCTAACGGCCATGTCGTCGTACCAAAATGTGTCCGTGTCCCCGCCGTACGATTCTCAACCGAAGTAGACACCGGTAATTTTAGGTATGAGGCTGACTCTCTGCCACTGTGCGGCGTTACTATTGGCGACTCCCGCCTTGCTGGTAAGACTAGCAATAGTGTTCCCGTTTAACCAAGTCTCAATGGTGCCGTCAGTACCCAAGTGGTATTCGAAGCATTCCCAAGCGCCGGTGGGAAGGGCAGTGAAGGCGGCAATACTTTGCGGGGAGAGTTTGGGAAGGGTAGCATTGTTTGACTCGCGGTTGTGCAATTGGTTCTTTATATTGCTTGCTAATTTTTCTTAAAAAAGTTAAATTTAAATGCTTTACTTACTCCCTTTTTTCTACTTCGAATATTATATTACTTTTTTATAACACGTATTTTAACGCGCGCGTACGTATATAATATTAAAACCGATAAATATTAATATATTTTTTTAATTTAAACTTGAAATAAAATAATTCGAATTAATAATTATTAAATTATAAATATTTAAAATTATAAAAAACTTTTATAAGGAATTAGTAAACAATATAAAAAACTAATTATATATTAAAATTTTGCTTTGGCCGCCAATATGGAGGTGCTTCGTGCTTTGAAAGGAGTCGGGCATGGTAATGAAAGAAACGTGGGAGTTGGTGAGGGCCTTGGAGGCCTTGCTTGAAGAGAATGGATGTTAGTATTGTCTTTCAACGCTAAAATTGCTTCACGCCTCCAGCGTTCTAACTCTGCCACCACAAGAACTTACACGTAAGCTTTGATATAAACATCACCGCTGGGAATTTTGTTCGTGCCGAAGAGCATATATCCACAGAAGCCGCCCGCACCGTCTACTCTTATTGAATTCTTGCCGCCGTGGGCGGTAGTGCGGTCAAGGGTGACTTTACCGCCCTGATTGCAGTTGGGTGAGTAGGTCGGCCATGCGGTTTGATCCCATCCGCTTTCAAACCCTTCAGAGACTTGAGCAAGAGAGAAGGGGAGGAGAGCAAGGGTGAGAAGAGCGGTTTGGCGGAATATCATTGCGGATGGATGGCCGTTGGTAGTAGGCAATAACATAACAAGCAAGAAAGCAAACTCTAGGAAAACAGCGAGGTCAAAGGCGAGGTCAAAGTATTTAACCGCTCAATCCCGCAGTCCTCGCTCCGTTACCGCTGCTGCCGCTAGAATTGTTGTATGATTGTATCTGTGCTCTACAATTTGGAGATTCGGCTCAAGTTTCCCTAGTGGATAGATACGTTAAGTTCTTATTTGGTCCTTGGTCTCGGTAGATACCTACGTTCCCTAAATGATTTCGCCTTATTTATCGGAAACGCTGGTTCGTCAATCGTAAACTATGTTGAGTTGGGGTATATTACACTTGTATTACCGCCGGCAGTGATGGCGGCTCCGCTGAGAATTCAGCCGCGAGCCTAAATTCGGGGGGTCGACTTCCGCACTCAGGCCCTTTCCCCCATAGCTCGCCTCTTTGTGCTCACTTTCTCAGCTTGATCAATCCTCGCCATCACATCACACAACATTGGATGAGCATGTTCCACGAACAACCCTTGTAAAGATCAACTGAAATGTGTCGATGGATGATGTTCTTCATGAAACTGGGCACTGGGCAGCATTGGATGGTATATTTCAGTTTAGCGGAACGTACAGCCTTGTCTAAGCATTTGAACTACTGTAGGTTCTGCTCCTCCTTGTCCCCTTGTCAATAATATCTCGATTGTTGTGAGCGGCATCTTCAAATCGTGCTGGTCAACTGCGAAGGATGGTCCTTCTCGTCGAGCAAGCCTTGCAAGGGTGGTTTGAATTGTTCCAACCGAGTTTGCAAATAGACCACTGCAAAAGAGATGGATACAGGCTAGTCATCCACAGCAGTATATTGGTTGCGTGTGAGGTTGCTTCGATATGCTGTGTAGAGAAGCTATCTGGCCAGATTTCAGTTCAAGTCAGCAACTGAACGCTAGACAGGCTAAGTTTCAGGCTACGAGTACGAATACAGGCCCCTGGCTGCCCCCCGAAGCTTAGCGAGCATCGCCAAAGTTCACGTTTAGCCCCTGACTTCCAGCACCACCAACGACCGTTCTCTCTTGCAAAACCAAGTGGAATACCGCACTCAAAAGCGCAAATTGATCAACTTAAGAATAGTCAGAATATGCACGCTCCTACTATCACACTATTTAATATGTGGTAATGATGATAAATCCCCGATGGACTCCCTGTGAAAACTTAGAATGATGCGCTAAAGAAAATGTTGCTGATCTTGCCTGGTGAAGAAACAGGCGAACAGCGTCAGGAGCAACATCTCTAAGGTTGAAAAGAAAAACTTCTTAAGAAGTTTTGCTTCTCTGTTTGCGTCTTCGAAACGATTTTCTTTGAGTTGGTGGGGTAGATAAAAGTCAAAGAAAATTATGTCATACAAATACTATTCTCAGTTCGAGCATCTGTAACCAAGGTATGCCCAGCTCCCTTCTTTGATCTGCTGGAATAATATATATATATTATTATTATTTTCTTCTTCTTTTTTCTTCTCCGATGAAATTCATCTGAAGCGAAACCGAAGAATCCGTATAATCAGAGAGTAAAGGGTCGCTGAGAATCGCTATGCGGCGCCAGAAATGGAAGCAACACAGCGCGAAGATGAAAGTACGCTTAACAAATGTCATATCCAGGGGCAGAGAAACTAGTGTGAAGAGCATGAAATTTCATATAAATGGTCTACGCGTCGCTTGGGTTGTTCAGGAGCAAGAAATCGCTGCTTATAAAGCTGCTGGAGCTATACGTATACTCAAAGGTGGAAGATTTTACTAAAGTCGAAATATTGCTTTGCAAAATGCATTCGACCAAAACTTTGTTTGTGTCCAATTAGATGACGACTTAGTAAAGTTCTGGTGGGAGTGCTTGTTTCCATGTGATAGCATTGTGATCATCCTGCTCTTCAGCAATATGTTGAGCAAGTCGCCATTGGGCATAGCGCTTTTCCTCCACTTTGAGCCATTGGGTTGTAGCTAGGTAATCGGGCGTGAAGAAACTAGATTCGGTTCAGTTTCAAATTCTTGATTGGAGTTCACTACTCACACTGCATTCATGGCAATACCAGAGGTCGAGACACCCTCAATGATAAAGAGCCATCGCCAACCAGCGATACCGTGCGCAGGATTCAAGTCAGCAAGGACACCTGCTGCAATGAGGCCACCGAACCTGGACGCAGTACGGAGATTGCGGCATAAAGTGATGCGACTACAGGGCCTCGTACCCTGAAATAGTGTTCTTAGGGCAATAATATCGCAATAGAGCGCTGAAAAGAGTGCTGTAAGCGAATAGATTCCTTGTAAATCTAGGATATTAACGCCTATCAACTAAAAGGTTCCAAAGCAATCGCATGCAGGATAGTGCCTAAAATAAGGTGTAAATAGCGAGCGCTGATAGGCTCTTTAGGCTTAGCAAACCCTAGAGCTACCTAAGATCACTAGAAAGGCTTTCAGGATTGACAGCCTGGAAATATAGCGTACTTGAAGCTTCTTGGCGGTGAGATAGCGTGTATTTAGCGTACTAGGTGCCTGGAATGCCCTATAGTCGCATCACTTTATACCGCGATCTCCGCACTTGTCAAGTTGGCCGAGTTTACCAAACAAAACCATGTATCATCGCATGAAGCCAATTAAATAGAGGCTGCATTAATCTGTGCTGAAAACAGCAAGCCCTTCTGGTTCGGTGTAAGGAATACAAACTTGCTAGGAATCTCTGTTGAAGCATGCAGCAGGCTGTTCCGGGTTCGAACCCGAGATCGCGCCCAAGTTCAATGTATCTTCAATCATGTGCATTACGAAGATTTTGGAAAGCTCTCTACTCAACTTCCAGCACAGAACAGTCTCCGCGAATATCTATACATTCGAAAGAAGAGCTACATTTTGAAAAATGTCTTGAATGCACCGTTCCAGAGTGCAAATAATGACCTATTGCTGTGGTAGGCCGCGCCGCAAAACAATACACGCTCCTTCTATTAATTTTGAGGGATTCTGCCCTGTTCGTTCCTAAGTATCTACTTAACCATATAGGCTGTTTTGGGTATAGAAGAACCCCACTGTCTATACCCTTCTATCAATCTCCATCACAAATTGAACAGGTACACGAACCTCTGCAGACATTTGCAAGTAGTTCGTGGCTCGTACTACTACGATCAAGTATAATAGCTAATAATAATGATCCTTATCCGCTGACTTGTAAAAGTACCCCGCGACAAAAGACCATGTCTCTTTCGCGCAGTGATGCCCAAATGCCTAACTTCAACGCAAGTCCCAAGGCAGATATAAGGGATATGCCTACACAGCAACTAGCCTGTGACAGATGCCGGGGTCAGAAGCTCCGATGCACTCGCAATCAAAAGTCCCAAACATCTTGCAATCGCTGCGAACGAGCTGGAGCCGTCTGCGTCGTCGGCTCCTCGATACGAATGGGCCGGTCGTCGCGAAACAGAACACATGACCAAGAATTAAGAAGAGAACGACGTAAACACCGAAGGACATCGTCTGAGTCGTCCGAGAATCGCTTTGTAATCAATAAATCGTAGAACACGGAAGACACGGCATGGGACCACGATCGAAATCCTTCGAATACATTTCTAGTGAATGGGTTGATGACCGCGCAGTATGATGGTACTGCTGATCTAGATCTATCCACATATCAACAAGATTTACCCTTTCTCGATGAGGGGAGTGGCTGTGATGGTTGGTCCGCTTTCGTTGCAGATCATGGTTTCGAGGAGGAACCAATTTTTGATCCAATCCAAGCAGAGTCCAACCAAGCTGCTACCATTCAAGTATGCAACCTGGCCCTCGGGCCAATGCAAAATTTGAAGCAGGAGTCGGTAATTATTGGCAAGCCAGGGTGGGTGATAAACACAGGATCCTTGTAGACGTCCATATTGGCACATCAAACATCTATCGAGAGACTTTCTACCCTCAACCTGGAACTATATCAACAGTCTAGTACCGTAGGCGCTTTGAAGGACGAACGTGCTGCAACATGCGCTTGCTCATGCAAGGCTGGGAGTGAAGCAGACTTACCAAGTTTGATTGCCAACATGCTCTAAGGTCTGCAAAAGTTTTAGGAATTGCTATTCGAAATATTAAGCTCCCACGCAGAGATATATTCAGTTGGCTCCACAAGCCTTTGCCACGCTACTGTTAGGGTGCACAGACCCATTATGTTTATATCCTCTTGTTTCAGCCTCTGGCAGGCTCTACACCTTCAATACAATCCTTTAGACCCTGATAGCTACTCAGGAGCCTGTCATTGCAGCGCCACAGAGTGCATCTGCTAGCTCCAGACCTAGCACCAACTTTCGATAATCTAACAGGACAAGTGTCGAGCGCGGTTTCCCGGCGTCTCTCTCATGCCAAAGCATCACCCACAGCCTTCGAACAACAACATTCCTGTCACACCATGCGCTAGCCAGCTCAATTTGCCTACGAGTCTCTTAACAATCTCCTGCTACATCAATCTGGTTCACGTCTGTCGCGGAGTGCTCGTGGCGATTCGGTGTTGTCTGCTCTTTCACGACCGAGAATCCATATTTTCAGCCCAGCTTTCAGACTTCCAAATTAGTGGGGTTTCTTTACAGCAAGACCCGAACTTACAAGTTCTGGTTCTCACACAGGTGGTGATGCGATTTTTGGATCGAATTGGGAGACCGTTGGGTTGCCCATACAATGACAAGAGTGGAGCGGGACAAAGAGACGAAGATCTCCTTGAAGGCAATACGATATCACCTCACTTGCTACACTTCGTGCTCAGGGAGGAGACGTACTTCATGGTGTCCGGGTCCAGGGAATAGAGGCCATAAGAGAGGAGATACGGAAACTGAATGAGATCATAAACAATGATATCTAGTGTTACAAAATTGATACACGAGAGCAAAGTCTCTCAATTACTTGATGCCCTGTTAAAAGCCTTGTTCCTCACTTGAAATAAAGAATCGTGTTTCTGGTGGCAACAAAACTGAGCTCCAGAATTCCAGCTGATTGAAGCTCTGGGCGTATCACGGGAACCAAGGCCTGCATGTTGCATGCTGCCTCCGGCTGCTTTCGCTCTCACTTAGCCGCCAGTGGTCGAGGTACCGAGACGGTGCAGGCTCGGCTCAGCAATCCGGTTCGGCGTTCATTGCAGCAGGTACCGTGAAATCGCTGTTCGCTAGAGTATCCCAGCAATATCGAACGCCGATGTGTCTGTTCGGCCTTTTAGAGATTACATCCTTATAACTACAACGCGCGAATTCTCCATGGCCTCGATTTTACCAGATATCTTTACATTCCTCCTTCTTTTTGCTTCTCATCATGAATAAAGCTATACTTTCAGACCAGGAGATAGTAGATGCGCCAAGCGACAACGACCATCTATCCAACGCCATGGGAGTGAACGAAGTTACCGCCGTAGCAGATGGCGAAACTTCGAAGCAATCTTCAAACGCGGATGAAAGTGACAAACGTTATCTACCCAAGAAGTCCCTGGCCTTCTGGGCCATTATCTGTGCGCTCTGCGCAGCAGGTCTCCTGACTGCTCTTGAAGCAACTATCACCTCAACCGCACTACCAACAATCATTGAGGCGTTAGGAGGGGCTGACCTTTACGTCTGGGTTGTCAATATCTTCTTCTTGACTATGCAAGCAGCCTTATTCTGCATTTCGCGGCCTCCCTTGCTAACTTAATTCAGGACGGCTTTCCAGCCTCTCTTCGGGCAAGTTGCGAATATCTTTGGCCGTCGGTGGCCCATTATATTTGCTACTGGAGCTTTCACACTTGGATGCGGTATATGTGGCGGTGCCTCGAGTGCAAGCATGCTAGTTGCTGGCAGGGCCATCCAAGGACTCGGTGCTGGTGGAGTCAACGTTCTGATTGAGATCATAATCTGCGACATATTGCCTTTAAGAGAAAGAGGCAAATTTCTCGCTCCAATCTTTGGATTGATCGCGTTGGGCACGGCACTTGGTCCTTTCTTCGGTGGACTCATCGTTCAATACGCTTCTTGGAGATGGGTTTTCTACTTGAACTTGCCTATCGGTGGCTTGACATTGATCCTTTTGGTCGTATTCCTGGATGTGAATTACGACAAGGAGACACATTTCATGGTCCGTATCAAGCGCATCGATTGGATAGGCAACACTTTTTTTGTCATCTCGATGGTATCTATCTTGATAGCCTTGTCGTGGGCTGGAGCCCTGTATTCATGGTCATCATTTCGAGTGCTGGTGCCATTAATTCTAGGTCTTGTGGGGTTGGTGGCTTTCCTCATCTATGAAGCTTCGCCTTTTTGCGCCGAGCCAACTATGCCCCTTCATCTCTTCACAAATCGGACCTCCTTCACGGCGTATGGCCTCACTTTCTTCCACAGTATTTCCACAATCAGCGCGATCTATTTCCTACCAGTCTACTTCCAGGGCGTGCGAGGTACCTCTCCAGCTCGCTCTGGAATTGACTTTCTTCCGACCATCCTCTTCTTACTTCCAGCAGCTATCACAGCTGGTGGGCTTTTATCGACTTTTGGCCGCTATCGCCCCCTTCACCATGCTGGGTTCGCCATTATGCTCATAGGATTCGGACTCTTCAGCTTGCTAAACGTCAATTCTTCGACTGCCGTCTGGGTTATATTTCAAGCTATTGAAGCTGCTGGAGCAGGTCTCGTCTTGCCGGTTCTCCTTCCTGCAGTTCAAGCATCACTTGCCGAAGCTGACACGGCACTTGCGACCTCTACTTGGGCATTTGTTCGAAGCTTTGGTTTGATCTGGGGTATCACCATCCCCTCAGCGGTGTTCAACAACCGATTTGAATCTCTCATGACTGCTATAAACGATCCTGCAATTGTTGCAGAGCTCTCAGGCGGACAAGCTTATGAGCGGGCTACAAAAGTTTTCTTGGACTCCATTATGGATCCTGTCGTTCGAAACCAGATCATCTGGGTCTTTTCAGAAACACTCAAGACGATTTGGTATGTTTCTATAGCGTTCGCGGCGCTGGGATTCCTCCTTGTAAATTTCGAGAAGGAAGTCCCCCTGAGAAAGGAACTTGATACTAAGTTCGGTATCGTTGAAAACAAGTCTACCGCAGTGGAGGAGCCTACTTCCGAAGCGGTATTTCCGGCATCAGTTGAGAAGTGAAAACTTGGTTGTCCGAGGAAAGGATCCCTAAAGCAGGTTCTCTCACTGTTATAATACAAGCAATACATGCTTTTTCCCCAAAATTCAAGCTCAATATTCAAGCTCAGGTGATGATGTCTGCTCGCGTGTGGAAACGTCGACCTAAAGAGTCTCACAATGATCATGGTGTCTAATTGGCGAAAGTTTTAAAATCAATTCACCAGATCTTTATCCTTGAGCGATGAGTAGGGAAGTACGCAATATGTGTATTCATCCTACTAGATTTCCTCATTCTTGCAGAGACTAAATTTCGAATTTGACTACCAGGACAATACGTACGTGCTACCAGCTGATGGGCAGCGCCAATCCCCCTAGCGAGAGTTTCCCGCCACAGCAGCCGCAAGCACGAACATCCAACCAGGAGCGTCAGCCAACCTCAACCTCTCCCCATTAACTCTCACGAATAACCCTATCATGTTCCTGATATCCACTTCAGCCATTGCTCTCCACTCATCCTCCCTTACCATGATAAACTTCATGCCCCTCTTGATCGGATACACATGTGCAATCGTGAAGACTATCCCAGCTAACCACAGCCAGCATCCCCATGCTCTAAGGCCATCTCCCAGGATGAAGAGATTTAGGAGACAAGAGATCACAGCGAGGAGTTGATATTATGCCGAGAAATAGGCGATGGGTTTGAAACTTTGGAGCCAGGATGCGAAGACAATTGGCAGTGGTGTATTCGTCCTCGTCTTTAAACCCCTGACTGGAGTAGCAGCAGAAGAGGAAGGGATTTGCAAGAAGGCGTAGTAGGCGTACTGCTGGGTTATCGAGCATGAGAGTCTGTCATGCGATTAGTCTACATGGTACAACATTTAAAGATGGCGAGCAAAATTAATTGAAAGCGTGGAAGGATGACTTACGCTGCGGAAGATGTAGCCTTTGAACGCGTATACTTGTTTTCTAGGGACTGAATAGACTCTTTGCCGCCTGACTTAGAAACCTATGCGCAACACCTAGATTCGTGCCCGTGGCATTGCAAGTTCGTAACATGCATGATATTCGCCTTCCGATGACCGGCATTCATCTCAGATTAACGACCGATACCACAATTACCGATATCAAAGGGAAAGCAATCTCCGAGTTTTCATCGTCAAAGATAATACTGACTGAGTCTGTGAAATGCCCCGAACAGGGTACGAAAGTCCCGAGCCAAACCTCAGCAACTAGGCTGCAGCTGTGTACCGCAGTCGTTCAATTTTGGTCCTCAAAGCATAGCAACGCAGTATTCGACGTACTGTAAGTCAAACGGAACGTCCCATCTTCATCCAACACTCTCCACTACCCATCACTCTATCCCAGAAGATCCATGTGGACCGCTGTACAATCGCACCTCTTCTCGCTGGTAGAGATTCTCGCTGATCAACGCCCACCTTTCTACCTAAATTCCTATCCAGCCGTCGACATGTTCCCATTCTTTTCCTCCACAATCTTCAACTTTGAGCTTACCCGCCTTCTGGGCTCAACTCTAACTAGCGGCTGCGATATTGCCGAGTTTCTGTCTGCCGTCTCGAAAATAAAGAAGCATAATGGAGACTCGTGGTTCTCCGCGTGGAATGAACAAGGTGCACGCGCAGAGGATATCGCTGAGGAGGCAGCTAGGGATGGATACAGAGTGTTGGCCCGGAACGCCTATTTGCGAGCATCGAATTATTACCGCGCTAGTCATTTCACGCTCATTCACCCTGATCCTCGAATCCTGCCTTCTGCCGAAAGATCCATTCTGAATTTTCAGAAGGCAATTCCGTTGATGGAAGGGAGTGTTTTGAAAGTGGAGATACCGTATGAAAAAGGAATAGATCTTCCTGGATATCTGTATCTTCCACCCCCTGAGAAATGTCTGTCAGGAGGGAGGAAAGCTCCCGTTCTTGTCAAACTTTGTGGAGCCGATTCCACGAAAGAAGAAATGAATTTCATGTTTGGTGATGCAGGGCCGCAGATGGGTTTTGCTGTTCTCATATTCGAAGGACCAGGCCAAGGATATGTATTAAAGAAGAAGCAGGTTCCTCTGCGTCCAGACTTCGAAGTGTGCACGAGCAAAGCTCTTGATCATCTCCAGGTCCTTTTACAGAAAGATCCAAGCCTTGGATTGGACCTGGACAGAATTGCGGTGGTAGGCGCAAGCATGGGAGCATACTATGCGCTTCGAGCATCGACAGACTCTCGCATCAAAGCCTGCATCTCCATCGATCCATTTTTTAGCTTGTGGGAAGTCGCACAAACCCGGATGCCACAATTTGGTTCTAATCTATGGCTTAATGGATGGATATCAGAGAGTTTCTAGAACTGGTCCATTGAGACCCATTGTAAGGTGAACTTCCCTACACGCTGGGAATTCTCATTGGGAAAGTGGATGATGGGGTTAGAGAAGCCAGGGGACGTACTTCGTCGCTTTCAAGACTTCTCTCTTGAGACAGACCGCGATGGGAGAATCTTGGATAGGGTATTAAGTCAAACCCCCTAGAAGTGGGCCCCCCCTGTTCTGGGCCATCTCGCTTAATTCCTATCTATTTAGTTCGATCGCGAATAACTTTTTAATCAACTAATAGATATATGAGATAAAGTAGAGGCTATACTAAGGAAGTCATCGGAATCTAATAGTACATTTTGGCGGTCTTTAGTTTCTATTTGTGCCTTGTAGATTTTCTCGATATTAGCGAACTTGGAATTTGGACTAGTCTTTACTTTCTGCTGTTTTTTAGGCTCAAGTTGAACTACTTTAGTTTTCAATGCTTGGATTTTACGCTTTTGCTTAGCAATAACAAAGTCCTTATTGTTTAAGCTTTTAGTTATTTTTTTAAAAAGCACTTTAGCAATTGCCGTATCGATTTCTTTAAATCTCGTAATTTGCCTCGATTGTTCTCGGATATTTTCACTTTTTTGAAAGGTTTTCCATACTTCAAATAATGAATCTTAAATCCATTCAAGTATTGCATCCTTTTCTGACGATTGTAGAGATTTCTCGATCGCTTTATTACTATTTTCAAGTAATAATCGGTTCATAAGAAGCTTCGAGATGTTCTGCGGTCATAACTCTGAAGCTTTTCAACTCGCCTTGCAGTTTCCTTTTGTTAAAGTATCTATTCGAGCTTGCTTATAACATTTCAAGAAGTTTTGCTTTTTTATAGGCGTCGAGTCGTTAATAAGAGACAGCGAATCTAACCGCTTTCGATAAGCGGATTTAAGGGGAGAAAAAATTGATAAATCCAAAGATTGAAACACATGTGAAATATGCGATAATAAGAATAACAAGTAAATATTGTTCGAAAAGCACTCTTATATGAATTCTGTTGTCTTATGGCTTCCATGGCCGTCTAATATGAGTAGACGAGGCTCTTTTGGGTCACGTGGTGCCGTTTGAAGTATGAAGACAATTTGCAACCACTCTAAAGCAGTATCGTCAAATGTCTATCTATTGTCGATTGTAGTAAACTTCCAGCCCTTATACTCTCTCAATCTCATAGGAAACCATTGTTGTTGGACTGATTTTCTTTTGAATATAACGATCGGAAGAATGGCCCGGTCGCTCGAAGAGATGCACTCAATAAATGAAATCCAAGCCTTAGATCCTGGTTGTTTCTTTTGAATAAAACGTTTCTTAATACTTTCAATTACTAATCTATTCTCTTCTTGGCTTTCTATAATCCCCGTTTTATCCATATTCCATCGGTTTTCAGCTTTGATTACTTTGATCGCCAATATCTCCAATTTTTGAAACCAAGTTTTAATAATATCAAATGTAGTACTATTAATACGCACAAAATCGATTCTAAATTGCTTTTTGGTCTTAAGAATAGGATTTCGGCGAAGAAATCCAACCATTCAGCGTTTTCCGAGTGGTGTAGCATCGCGTCGAGAAGTCAAAATACGGCCAGCAAAAGCTCGGATTTGTGCATATGTAAAATTGAGCTTTAGAGTTTCTTGAACTAGTACCCAGTTTGTAAGACGTTGCTCCTGGATCGGGGCAAGCCTCTGCAAATGCGCATAGGCCTCTTTCTTAGAAAGAATGCCGAGTACTCTGTGTTGAAGAGTGCTTTTCGGTACACTTCAGTCGAAAAAGGATTTTCGCAAGGACTTTCTATTTGCCACGTCTTTAAGTGCATACTAAACGTTAGCTTCCGTATATGAAAGCTTTATGATCGGCTCTAATGACTTGCAAAATTTGAAAGAGTTTTATTAAGAAATAATAAAAATATTCGAAGTTAAAGTGGGTAGTGGGGTAGTGGCGGTATACTAAGCGAGGTGGCCCAGAACAGGGGGGGGCCCACTTCTAGGGGGTTTGACTTATGCCCAGTTTTGGTGACCGGTGCCAATCAAGCCACTTACGCATCTGCAGAAATGAGCGCGCTCAGAATCCACAGACTTCTAACGAATGTGGCAGAAAATTGCAAGTAAGTATGGGTACCGAAAGATGGGGCAGATGGCGGATTAACGGGAAAGGCTGGGGCGTGGCCTTTGTTGGTACAAAAGTCATTTGCCTTTCTAGACAAGCATTTCGAGATCCAAAGATCCACATAATAAATCTTAGGAAATGAAAGTATAGCCATCTTCCCTCAAAGTTTCTCCGCGCCTTCTCTGTCATTCCCATACGATTCATCCTCACCTACACTAATTATCAATCCTCTTTGGCCTGCTGAGTCCCTTCTCTCGACCCCCAGCTAGCCCGATAGCGCGATAGCATTGTGTTCTGTGGCATATAAGCCGGTGCGTGAACATAACAAGAGAAGGATCGGTATGATCGAGATCAGTGTTTGCCTCTGGAATAGTTTGTAAAAGGCGAGGGAGATGGTTGTTGCAAAGTCGAAAACGAATTGCTATTTAGCGTGTTGGAGTACATAAAGGGTTGATGTTCTTGGCAATGTTAGTACGACCATCTTTATGCGGATATATCTGCTGTACGGATATCTTAAGTACTTTACAGAAAATGTTTATTTCGAGTGACTTTTATGGGTGATATACTAGGAGGCCATGGCTTGCGTTTGCAATAAGCTCCTGTTTTTCTCCAAGCATTACTTACTTGAACAGGGCCCTCGAGTTGGAGCAGCGTACAGATGACGTTACTACCTGGTGTACCAAGAAAGAGAATGTTCACCAAGAGAGGATGTCACCAGGGAAGAGAATGTCACTACTCGATATATTTCAAGGTCATCAAAATGGGAGAGATGACGCAACATATCACATTCATTCAACTTGAAGGTTTTGAACCATGAATTCCTCCGGAGTTCCCTCTGGTGTAATTATTACTGGAGCTGGCATGTTAGGTAAGTCAAAGATCGAGACCTGACCCTCTTCGACATATATCCACAGACTAACAAATTACAAAGGCATCAATCAGTCCTTGCGTACAGCTACAATCAAAATTCCAAACGCAACCTTCGAAATCTTTGTCAAAGGAAATGATATTAGAGGCACCTAGTCTAAGAACACATACCTCAGTTGCGATATCCCTTCCCAAGTAAGAAACTTTCTCAAAGCGAAATTTTTTGTCGCATAAATGTCACTACACGCAAAATTTGCTAATGGCCAACGCGCAACCAAGTTATACTCCTATTCCTTCAGCCCCAACATGACTGCTCAACAAGATACGCAAGCCAACCGAGATCCTGGCCCACATCAAATGCGCTCAACGTCTTCAGTACTACATTCACTTGAACCAAGAATGCGTTTCCGCCTAGTGGCTAGAGGACACGGATCTCTAGAAGGTAGAATTTTCGGATCATACCGCCAACGAAACGTTTGTGCGGTACTCTCGTGTTCCGTTGACTGCTATTGGATTCTTGGATACCCCAAACAGCGCTGAAAGCATTGCTAATATCCGAGAATTTCGAGGGAGAATATTCCATAGCTCTGGTTGGGACCATGAGGTTGACTTTGAAGGAAAGGATGCTGTAGTCGTTGGCAACGGTGCTTCCGCAAACCAGTCCGTCCCGTGGCTACTCGAGAATAACGAACTGCGGAACCTGGTCCAAGTCGCACTAATCGCACAATGGATCGCCCCTAAGGAAAATCAAAAAATTGGGAAGGTACAGAAGTGGTAAGTTTCTTCGCTTAATGCCACTCTTCTTGCTCACGAGTGATCTTATCTAACCTACCTCTAAAGGGTTTTGAGAAATATCCCATTCACAAATCGACTATATCGCTGATAGCTAGCATGAAGTTTAATCTCGCGTTCGTCGCTTTCACAAACAGCTTCCTAGGCCGCCACGTCAGATCGAGGCTTGTTCGGCATCCTCACGTCGGTCAAAATTAGTCGTCATTCCTCCAGCAGCTGGTTAATATTATCCCATATCACGTGCAGTATTTAGAGTTACATGTAGAATGTTCGTGAACTTTATGAACAAATCGAAGATGAAGCTATATATGTTATATTCGGCAAATTTGAAGACCTTCTCTACTTCAATTCGTTCGATTCGAGGGAGCCTACTCTGATTCGTGTTCGTAGTCTTCAATTATCGATCGTACTCGGCAGCTCTAGCGGATCTGCGGCCGCGAATCCGCCAGAAATTGCCGCGCTTCAGCGTGTAACAGCCTCAGGCACTAAGCCTCAAGTCTTACCCTCGCAAAGGCCAAAACCCTTTTTCGCAGACATAATTCAACTTCACGTGATCACGTCAGGAACTCTCAACAAAGCGGCCGATTCTTGACCAGAACTCCACGCGCTCTCGACTCGCGCTGCCTCGACCAAAGTCTAGCCTCACCCGCGAAATTTTTGCTTTTCACGACTGTGGTAGGCATAGGGAAATACCAAGTCAAGGAGGGGAGCCCTCCCAGCACCTCTGTAATTTCACAAACAGACTTGAACACCACAACCCACCGACAGCATGAGTCGAATATTGGCGAGTCGGCAAGCTGAAGAGCTGTGTGTACATACCTGTGGTTAGAGATATAGAGTGAGGACCAGGTCTAGACTAACACAGCATTTCTAGTCACAAGTTTATCGTAGTATACTTATCAGCGAACAGCCTCTCAAATACTGCCGCCGCACTTAGAACAGAATTGAACCTCGGGGAAAATGTTTTTGATGCAACCACGGCAAAAAAATATGAGACGTTGTTAGAGAAGAAATGGACTAGCGTTATCCGCCTACAAAAGAAAATAAACCTTTCCCAGCCCAATTTGCTTCATATTCTGTTCTCGCTACGTCCTTTAATTAGTATTATATTGTAAATAATGGACCTCGAATCACGACTCGCTACATTACAATTAGAGTTCGATAGCGCCACTTTTTTCTCTCTGTCAAGGCGTAATCAAGATTCGATATTCTGGTTTTTTAATAAGTTTACTCGATATACTCTGGAATTACACTAATACGAAATTTCCTGTATTGCATTTCATCCAATCTATTCCACTATTGCGTCCGGTGATCAAGGCTTTACTATTAAGATATAGGACTGAGAACTCGGCGAACTAGAGAGAATAATCAAAGGCTATACTAAAGCAATCACCAATATCGACTATAGTAGTCTTAAAAATTATATTCTTCTGGTTTTTTGTAGTTCAGATTTGATTATCAAATTGTAAGATTCGATAAATAGATATAAAAATACTCGAATTCTGTCAAGCTATAACTATATTATTAGTACTGTCCGCTTCATGCTATCTGAGGACATACTTGTTAGCGCTAGTTGAAATACGACTTTGAAAATATGGGACGTTACTACTGAACACTGCGTAAAGACGATACGCGGGCATTCAAAGTGGATTCGTAATGTTTGTTTTTCGCTTGACGGATCTTTCGTTCTCTCGATCGGGAATAATTATACTATTCGATTATAGAATATTTTCGGATCACGATCAGAAAACAAATTAACAATATTCGATCACGAGAACTTTATCGAATGCTGCGTTTTTGCGTCGCCATCTTTGTACTAGTATCTAGTATTACTAGTCGAATTGCAGAGGCCGCTACTAATAAGCAGCACATTAGAATTCATGGCCATCGAATCGCGAGACAAGACTATTAAACTATGGGATATGCGGGGCATATGTTTCAAGACATTGATCGGCTATAACAATTAAATGCGAGCTCTTGTTTTCTATCCCGGCGGTAAGTATCTCCTTTCTGTAGTAAACAATAAGACGCTACATTGCTGAAATCTAAATCAAAACGGCAATTGTGTCAAGATGCTATCGAATCTGCATAATTATTTCGTTTTTTGCCTAAGATAAACTCCGGTAATTGTGAAGGATAGGGATAGACCTCCAATCAACGGCGAGACTAAAGAAAGTCTATTAGAAGTGCAAATTCGCTGTGTGATTGCCACCGGAAGCGTGGATATGAAACTGAAGATATTTGCAATGTAGTCGTGCAAGATTCGGTCTATAGGCAGGCTCTGACGTCACTGTATTTCTTTAGAGACCTTGGAGGAAGTGGTATGGCTACTAGTAGCGGTTTTACGAATCGATTGAAGTATGCAAAACGAGGGGGCAAAATTGTAAGAAAACAAGCTGCCCCGTTGCATAAGTAGAGACTAGAGTAGTGGCACAAGGACTTACGGCGATAATATTGATAAACAGTGTCCTTTTTAAGAGATGATCCGTCTATAGTAGCTTTAGAGTTTGAGTGATAGATAGATTGCATCTAAGGCGCTAAAAGATATGACCAACTCAGATTGGCAAACCTGCATTTCGCGAGTGGTATTGGTGCCTTGGGTTCGGTCTTTCAGATACCAGGCCCTGCAAGCAGACTTAAGGGCAAAAGATCTCTTGGTCCTTCATTGAGTACAACAATTTGCCTCGACAGCGATGATTGGTCTGGATTTTCTCTTCGAGTTGATTGTGGTTGATTAAGCTCCGAAATGCATCTCTCTTCTGTATTACAGGTTTTGAACATGCAACAATGCTGCCCTATTCCCTGATACAAACTGATGGTAATAAAAAATGTCGTCGCCTCGGATGGTCATCTCAGGGCGGCTATTTTCTATGCCCTGTGCCGCCGTGCGTGCGCAATCTGATGCCTACTTCATAACATAAACCTGTACAAGCTGCGCTAACAGCCCAAGCCAGAGGGCGCAGGCCTGGTCCGTAACCCCAATGAGCTCGAATTTTGCGGCCCTTTCTAGTTCTTAAAATGCGATTAGCCGGGGGAGGGGGCAGCGAATCCCACAGCTACAAGTTGCGAGTGAGAAGAGATTGGCGGCTCGTCTAGCCGCCGCCTTGGATCCGCGAAAATTGCCCCATCGGGTAAGCCCTGACGGTCTACATGGTTTTTTGTACGATTAAAATGGCATGAGGCCACAAGACAGCAATTACTATTTTGATGCCTCGTGATCTCATTTTATTTTAATCGTACTTGTTTTGTGTTTTTAAGTAATATATTTCTTTAAAAATATTATTAATATAAAATTATAAAAAATAAATTATTTTTTATTTTTATAAATATTAATTAAATAAATAATTATTATATAATTTATTATAAAAATATTATTTTTAAATAAATTAAAATTTTTTATTTTAATACAACGATTTTTAATTTTAATTTAAATTTTTATAATCGTTTAAAATAAATAATTAAAATTATAATAAATTATATAAAATTATTTAAAAAATAAATATTTTTTATATTTATTTTAAAATAATAATATTAAATATTTAATTGTTTTTAATTATAATAAATTATTATTATTATTATATTAATTTTTTTTTAAATATTATAAATAAACGTAATATTTTTAAATATTTATTTTTTATTTTTTATAATTTAATTATATTAAATATAATATTATTAATATATATAAAATTTTAATTGAAATTTTTTTAAATTAAAATTTAATTTATAAATTATTATTTTTAAATTAAAATTTTTTTTAATAAAATTTTTAAATTTTTTTTTTTTTTAAAAATGCGATTATTAATTTTATTTTAAATAATAAACTTTAAAACTTTTTAATTTAAATAAATTTTATATATAAATTTTTTTTATTATTTTTTAAACGTTTTTTAAACTTTTTTTTTAATATATAAAAACTTTATAATCGATTTTAAATTAATTTATTAAAAGTTTATTAAAAAATAAACGTTTAAATATAACGAATCAATTGTTAAACGTATTATCGATTTAAAATATATAATAAAAACTAAAAAATTCGAATGAAATTATTACTAATTATTAATTAAATTATTAAATTAATTTATTTGAATTAAATACGAAATTTTTATTTATTAAAAAAATTTATTACTTATATAGAATTTTCGTGTTTATTAAAGTCTTTAATTATAAAATTTTCAATTTATTTAAGATTTCATATTTTAAAGTTTTATTACGTATTATAAGTCTCGTAATTTGTTTATCGAGTTTTACTCGTTCAATTTATTTTATAGTTTTTATTAGTTTTTATATAATTCGTAATATTTTTTTTTTTTAATCTAATATCGTTTCGACGTTTATTTTTATTAAAATTGAAAAATGAAATTTAATTCTTTTTTCAATATTTATAATACTTTTAATTGTTTATACAAAATACAAAAAAAATTAATATTTATTTTACGTATAAAAAAAATTAATCAATTTACAACGTTTTATTTTTATTATTATAAACAATTCTATTGATATTTTTTAAATAAAAACGAATTTTTTTATTATTTCGAATATATTTATATTAAACGTTCGTATAATTTTTTAAGTTTTTACGAATTTATTATACGTAAAACTATTTGTCGATTCTTTTATCGTTTACGTAAAATTTTTATAAATTTTATTTTTAAATTTATTTAATTAAATTTTTTCATTTTTTAATTTTTTATTTTCGAATTCGATTTTCTCGTATTTATTAATTTTAATTTTTCGTTTTAAACAATTTTAAATTTTAATAATAAAATACTATTAATTTTTTTAAACAATTAAAATTCTTTTTTAATTTTTAAATATTTTTCGATTATAAATATTTTTTCTATTTAATTAAATACTTAATTTTATTTTTAACGAATTAATAATTTAATATTTTTTTTACGTTGTATTTTTTATTTGAATTTAAAAAGTTTATTTTTATTATTAAAATCTACAATATTTTTAATAGTATTATTTCGAGTAAAAATATATAAAATATCGAATATATATTTATATTATTAAATAATTCGAATTCGTAATTAATTAATTAATTATTTTAAAAATAATAATTTTACTATAAAATTTTACGTAATAAATTTTTAAGTATTTAAAAATATATATAGCGCTTTCAATTATTCGTACGATATTTATCGCGAGATTTTATTTCGTATATAAATATTATAAACGTTTATTATTTTCGTGATTTTTTTTAAAATTTAAAAATATAAAAATCTTTTAATATTTTATTTATTATTTTTACAATTTCTTAATATTTATAAATTAATAATTCGTATTATTTTTTTATAAATTCTATTTATATTTTTATTAAATTATAAAATCTTTCTATTTATTGTAAACGATTTTAATATTTCAATTAAAAATATTTTTATAAAAATGTTTTTATTATAATATTTTTTAATAAATTTTTTTAGTATTTTATTTATTACTCTCGAAATTATTATTATAATCGTTTTATTAAATACAAATTTATTATCGTATTTTTTTAATATTACTTTCAATATAAATTATTATTTTTAATTATATTTTATTTTTTTATTTAATATATTCATTTTTTTATTTTTTATTTTTTTAATATAAAAAATTTTAAAATTAAATATTATTAATATTTTTATTTATCGTATTTATTATCGATTAAATTTTTTCGTCGTTATAAAAAATATTAAATTTTTATAATTTATTAATATTTTTATTTAATATTTCGATTTTTTTAAATAAATTTTTTAAATTTTAAATATTTTAATTATCGTAAATAGTTTTTTATCGTATATTTCGTAGTTTAATTCTACTAATAATAATTTTTTAAAATAATATATTATTAATTATTATTTCGAGTATTTATTTAATTAATTAAATATTATTTTAATAATAAAATTTAACGTATCAATTTTTATTACGATTTTTTTTTCGAGATCAAATATTAATAAAAACAATACTCGTATAAACGCGTTTTTAAATTAATCGAATATTTATTAATACTTTTAATTCTATTTAAACTTTTTTTTTTTTTATTAATTTCGTATAAAATATTATTACTTTTAAATAATTCTTTATAAATCTCTTATAAAAATTCGTAAATTTAAAAAATAATTACATTTTTTTAACGTTTATAAATTTTTTTTATTCGAATATTAATAATACTTTTTTAAAATCTATAAATATTTTTTAAATAAAAATTATATATTCAAAAAATATAATTTATTTTTTATAAAAATAATACTTTTTTAATTTCAATTTTAATTCTACGATTTTTAATATTTTTAATATATTATTTTTTATTTTTTAAATATATTAAAATATCGTTTAAATAAACAATATATATTTTATTTAAATATAATCAAAAAATATTATTTATTAATCTTTAAAAAATCGTTAATATATTTATTAATTTTTTTCATATAATTAAATATTTATAATATTTATATAATATTTTAAACGCTATTTTTTATTTTTTATTTTTTTTTCATTTTAATAAAATAATATTTTTTTTAAATTAAATTATATAAATACTTTAATTCTTTATAATTTATTTTACAAATTGTTTATTACTAATAATATATATTTATTTTTAATTATTAAATCGTTAAATTTTTTAAAATCGATATATATTTTCTTTATATTATTTATTTTAAACGCAAATAATATTAAATTTTTCGTTAAAAAACTCGATTTTTTAATATATTCTTTTTTTAAATTCTTATTAATATATTTTTTAAACGTTTTTAAATCGTTTTTTAAAGTTTAATACAAAAATAAAAACAATAATTTCAATTTTTTTTTCAATAATATTTCGTAATTTTATTTCTAATATTTAAATAAAAATTTTATTTTTAATTTGTTTTTAAACAAATTTTTATAATTATAATATTCTTTTAATACTCGTTTTAAAAATAAATTTTAAAATACTTAGTATTTTTACTTATTTAAAAAAGTAATATAAATTTTTTTTAATTTGTTTTTATAGTATTTTCTTTCGATATTTTATATATTATATATTTATTAAATTTAATTAATTTTCGAATTTAATCAATAATTAAATTATAACGTTTTATTCAAAGTATTTTTAATATAATAAAATAAAATATACTAATAATATTAAATTATATTATCTCGATATATTTTTTATATATTACTATTTTTTATTTATTAATTTTTATATTAATTTTATTTATTTCTAATAAATTTCTATTTATTATTAAAATTTCATATTTAAAATCTTTAATTTAAATATTAATTTAATATTTCAATATTTTTTTTTTAAATATAAATTTTTTTATTATTTTTAAATTAATTATTATTTTAATATAATTTATTTTTATTTATATTATATAAAAAAATTATTTAATATTTATCGTAATATATAATTCTTTATATTATTTTTTAAAAACTACGTATTTTCAAATTTTATAAATTTAATTAATACGTACTAGTTTATACATTTGTTTTATTTTTAATAAAAATTATAATATTTTAAAAAATAATTCTTTGTAAAAATTATTTATTTAAATATTTTATTAAAATTTATACTTTAAAAATTTCGTTTTAATTTTATAGTAATTTCTTTTAATAAATATTAATATTAAAAAAAAAATTCTCGTTTTTAAAATATATTATATATAATATTTAAATTTTTTTTTTTATTTAATATTTTAATAATTTTAATATATTACTTTATTTCTTCGTTCGATGAAATATAATCTACGCTAGATATCACAGTTAAATAATCGTAGTTGTCTAACGATTTTAATTGTAATACCTGACGTGAACTATGTTTCATCGAACGAAAAAATATAATTTTTTTTATTTAAGTTTTTTTAACGTTAATATTTTTTTATTATACAATATATTTATATTCGTATATTATTACTATTGAATTTATATTAAATTATTATCGTTTTTTTATATTACGTACTATATTTATTCGATTTTTAAATATTTTTTCGATTAATATAATTTTTTTTCAAATAATTTATTATTATTTTAATATTAATTATATAATATATCGTTAATTTCTAATATTAAATTCTTCGTATAAATTTTATATTTTTTTCGTATTACTTTTTTATTATTATTATTTATTAAATTAATTTCGTATTTATTTAACGTTATATTAACGTAATATAAAATTAATTTATTAATTTAATTATTTTTTTTTTTTTTAATTTCAATTTCGAATTTTTTAATTTATTTTTTTATTTTATTTAATTGTATTATTTATTATTTCTATTTATAATATATATTTAATATAATTCGTTATTATTATTTTTTTTATAATATTAACGTATTTTTTTTCTTATATAAATTCGCTCGATATTTTAAAAATCTACAAATAAAATAAAAAAAAATTTCGTAATATTATTTTTTTTCATTGAAAAATATTTTTTTTTAAAAAATTGTATTAATTTCTATAAATTATAATTAATAATTCTTCGATTTTAAATTTTTTTTATTATTTTTTTCTTTTTTAAACTTTAATTGTAAGTACAATATTAGTTTAGTAGTCACGTGCGGCACTAGGCCAGATCGGGACTAGCGCCGCTTGCGCTAGAGTTGAAATTATATTTTTCAATTTTTTACGTACTTACTAGATTTAGAACTAACAATCAATCAACGAATTATTCAATTTATTTATTTATTTCGTTTTTGGTTTATTATTAGTAATAAGTATTCCTGGTAATATCAATATTAATAAATATCGTTTTTTTTTTAAATACTTTTTCGTAAAATCGATTATTTATTTAAATCGTTATATTTATTATATTTTAAAATATTTTCAATTTATTTTTAATCGAATTTTTAAATCCAATATAAAATTATCGTATAAAAACATTTTCTTTTTAATTAATTTTATTTATAAATTATTAAAACTCGACGATATAAATAAAAACAATTTTTTTTTATTTTAAAATTTATAATTTTCATTCGACGATTTATTTTTTATTTATATATTTAAATATTTTCGTAATTTTATTTTTAAATTCGTTAAAAATAACAAAAATCTTTATAATCAATAATTCTCATTAAACGATTTTATTATTATCGAAATAATTTTATTACGCAATTTTTATTCAATCGAATATTATTTCTATTAAATATTTTATATACTAAAAAATTTATTCGTTTTTAAATCGAAATATATTTTTATTAAACTTAAAATAAAATTAATATTATATAAAATAAACGTACAACTTATTTCAAATTCTATTAAACGATTCGAATACTTTAATTTTGATTTTAATAAAAGTTTTTATATTATATTTTAATAATTTAAATTTAATAATATTTTTAAATATTAATAAAATTATTAATATATTTTAAAAATATTTAATTAATATCACAAAAAACAATACTCAAAATATAACAAATCAATTATTAAACGTATTATCGATTTAAAGTATATAATAAAAATTAAAAAAATTAAACGAAATTATTATTAATTACTAATTAAATTATTAAATTAATTCATTTAAATTAAATACAAAATTTTTATCTATTAAAGAAATCTATTACTTATATAGAACTTTCGTGCTTACTAGAGTCCTTAACTATAGAATCCTTAATTCACTCAAGGCTTTATGTTCCAGGGCTCTATCACGTGCCATAAGCCCCGTGACTTGCTTGCCGAGTCTCACTCGTCCAGCTTATCCCATGGTTCCTGCTAGTCCCCATGTGATTCGTAACATTAAAATGCGAAGGTTATAAGAGCGGTGAGCTAAGCGAGGTGGCCGACATGGGAGGTGGCCGATATGGAGGGAGGGGGCTTTATTGAGATCACATTGTGCGCGACTCTAGGCCAAACTATGTTCTAGCGTGTACGTAATGCGCGGTAAATCTTGCCTGAAAATTCACCAAAGATCCAGCCCTAAAGCTTGTCGTGTTGTTGTCGGTGACTTTGATATTCATATATTCGCTGACCAGTTAACCTTCGGACTCTTTTCACTTTCGTCCTCGTTTCTCCTTACTATCTCGTGGAAAGCATTAGGGACGCCCCGGGACGGCGGGAACACCCCGGGGTGTCCCACTAGGAGAAGGCGATGAGCAAGAAATTCTTGCGACGGTTTACGTCTTCCTTCTTTTATTGATTTAATAAGGAGATGGCTGCCCGAGAAGAAGTTCCCAGGGCAGAGCTGGCGCTGCGAGTGCTACTGAGGGCAGGGCTTTTGGGGAGAAGTAGGGCTAGGGCATGCTGTATGCTGGGTGGGAGTGTAAAATAGGAGGGGGCTTGAGAATATAGAAGAGGGGAAATCAAAGGTGGATTTGTTATGTGACTATGCAGCTCTCTACTCTTTAGACTCAAATGCATTGCCACTTTTAAGGAAAGCTAGCGTACATATATAGCTACTTATAGAATCAAAATATTTTGCATTTTGATATTAGTTTTGGAGATATTTATGCTTTTTTTATGTGGTATAATGTAGAAAAGCGCAGTCTCGTGATGGCAGAAATCTGGGTTTGGAACAACCCGGGGTATTCCCGCCGTGCACCCCTAAAAGGATCGATCTCGTGTTCGTATACAAGCTGTAACGGACCGACTCGTGGAAATCTTTCTCTCGGCAGTTCAACGGCAGATTGTAGATCTGATCCTATGGCTCGAATTGAGCCTGCACACGCCTGTCGGAAACGACCACTGCCAATGCGACTTCATGTGACAGATTGTGGAGGACGGAATGCATCGAATGAGGGGACGGAGAATTCAAAATATACAAGCTACTTGCAGCTGAAGGGAGTGCAGGCAGAATGGTCGACTCGAAACATAGCATAGGACCAATCAGAGCACCTCTGTAAGAGATCATTATCAGGGAATAAGTGGGAGAGCTTCTACTAGGTTAGATCCCTGAATATGACGACGCCGTGAGAACGGAAGGGTCATCCCAGTCTGAAGATATGCAGACTGAGTTGAGTGACATCCCAACCTTAATCGAGCGAGAGCTATGTGGTACGGACATGTTTCCTTTATCTCTTGAGTATCCCTCCTTTTCGTCTTCAATTTCATTGCAAAGTCCAAACCACCAGCTTATTTAAATATTCCATCGTCAATTTCCTAAAACCTCATCTAAATTCGAAATGGCTTCTCAGTCAAAATTGGCCTCTGGTGACCTCATTGGGTTCGCTTTGGGTTCACCCCTACTGCTCAGCGGTGCTACCCTTCTCATCATTATATCGTTCATTCGTTTTCTGCTCAATCGTCCAAAGAAACTGGATCTGCCTGTTTTTGGAGCTGGTGGCAAGGATCAGAGACAAACTTTAGTGGAAGGAACTCTAAAGGTAAGTACGAAAGTATATTGATATGCAAGCCATCTTACTAATATCAGACTAGTGCCCAGATAGCCCCTACATAATCCCAACGGCGCCTGCCTTAGTTATCCTCCCGATATCTGTCATCGATGAAGTCCGAAATCTACCAGAAAACAAAGCCTCGTTCATAAAGGATATTCGACGCTCCTTTTCGTCAAAGCACACTGGAATCGGAAAGGAGACTGGGCCAGAGCTGATACAGGCAGTCAAGATCGATCTCACGAGGCACATCGCCAGCACACTCGATGATCTGCAAGACGAGATCAGATATGGATTTTATAAGGAACTCGGATCATGCAAAGACTGGACACCAATACCACTTTACCACAAGATCACACGCATCGTTGCACTGCTGAGTGGGCGTGTCTTCGTCGGCCGGCCCCTCAGCCGCGAAGAGGAATGGATCCAGGCTACAGTGGCATACACATTCTTCTGCATGCAAGCCAGAAATGCTATCAACGCTTACCCAGAATACCTTCGAGGCATTGTCGCTCCTTTCGTCGAGGAAGTGAAGAGCCTGAAGCACTTCAGGAAGCGGGGAAGTGATCTCATGAAACCCATTCTTGATGCACAAGGAGTCAAAGAGAGGAATGAGAAACTTGTCAGCGGTGACAACATTGATGAGCAAGGAACCATGATCTCTTGGATCCTAAAGCACATCAACGAGAATGAACGCTATGATCCTGTGAAGCTAGCAAACAATCAGATGGGTCTCTCAATGGCAGCTATTCACACGACGTCCATGGCCACCACCGCAGCTATTTACGATCTTGCTGCGCACCCAGAATACATTCAACCACTGCGCGATGAAATTCAGCAAGTGATCGATGAGGACGGACAAGACGTTGACGGCGATGGTGTGATGAACCTCAAGAAATCAAGCATGCCGAGGCTCTGGAAGCTGGACAGCTTCTTGAAGGAAAGCCAACGTTTTACCCCTCCGGTGCTGGGTAAGTTCCGCTCCCATTGCCCCAACGTAACTGAGTACATACACTGACCAGAATCCCAGCTGCCAACGTCCGCATCGCAACCGCACCCCTCACCCTTTCAACAGGCCACACCCTCCCGACCGGAACCCGCTTTGGCTTCTCAGCGTGGGCAATCCATAATTCTCCCTCCACCTCCCAATTTGCGCCTGTTCCCGCCACGGCCTCAACACCTGCCCACATCCCCGCTCCGCCCTCGACCTTTGACGGGTTCCGCTACTACAAACTCCGACAAATTCCCGGCAATGAGAATAAGCATCAATTCGTCACCACCTCCCCAGAATCCTTGAACTTCGGGCATGGAAACCATGCTTGTCCTGGGAGATTCTTTGCGAGTAATCAGATTAAGGTTGTGTTGATTGAATTGTTGAGGAATTGGGAGTTTAGATTTAAGGGTGATGTTGGGGGGAAGGGGGGTGTTGGGTTGAGGCCGGAGAATTGTTTTAGGGATATGACTTGTACGCCAAATACCATGGCAGAGATGGAGTTTAGGAGGAGGAAATTGACCTAGAGGGGCGAGTCTGAATTGTCCAGCCCAGCCATGCCTGGTCGTTCCCAGACTCGACTGGTGGTGCGAGAATCTCGACCAATCAAAGCCGAAGTTAGAGGAAGGTGGCCCAGAAATTCCAACCCACGCTGGAACATTGAAACCTGTAAAGGCTGTTGGAAATTTTTTGGGCTGCGTCGATTTGGGTTACTTGCTTATTGCATGAAATTATCATTGTCCCTTGCTTGTCATAACACGCTTTCCCTACGGTATCACTCGTGGCCTCAACCTCCCAACCTGATTCTCCCAAGTGGTGAGGTAGGGCAGTGTTCTCGATGGGTGGGTAAATTAATAAGCACGCCTAGGCTTACCTAGCCTATTACTCAATCTAGCCTGATCTTTTAAGGATTATCTCGACCCGAGTAGGTATAGGCTTGACCTCGTTCAAGCCTAACCCAACCCATAAAGCCTACCAAGACTTTTGGTAGTTTATGATAGAAATAGTACCCTTAGATCAAAAGGTCCATTCAGACTTAGTAGCACTATTTGTTGACCTGGAAACCCATTAAAGCTTGGACTTTTACTCACATTTCAAGCTTTGAACCTTCTCTTTTTATTTCTTATCATTCTAGTCAATATATCGGATTCAGGGCTGTCTAAACCTCCAAAGAGTCGCTAAACGTTTTTTGCTTCCCTTTTTGATGTCGGAATCGAATCAACGATTATAACCAACGATTCAAAAAAAATACAATCTGTTTATCGATCTTCGAGCAACTCTCAAATACTCTAACTACTTTTTACCAATCGTTCACAGCGTATTGTAACCAAGAAAAGGTCAACTACTCAAGATCGACTCTCCGTTTCAACTATAAGTGCAATTCTCTTTGCAGTACTCGATTAATGTGCTATAGTATTCTAACTCTCAAGCATCACTTAATTTCCACCGATTCGAATCTTTTCCTTTTCCTATCTCAATTTCGAGTACTACAATCGATATAAACGTTACACAAAGTACTTTTGCATCTACAAAACCAAGGAGAAGACATATTAGGCCAATCACATCAAGATCTCTATCAATAGCCTTTGCAGAAAGTGCTACTAGTAATGCACAAGATTTACTGTAAGACAATCAAAGTAATCAATCAAAGAAAATTATCGATAGCACTTTTGCAGAGTCTACTACAAGGATCTCTCTCAAGAAAACTCGAGCTATTCGTAGCTTTATATGGAAATATAGCAAGAAGATTATACTTGAAAATGGCAAAAAGTACTGGCTCTGTACTATATGTTTCATTCTCTGCCTCTAATAATATGAGCCAAAGCTAATATCTTTAAATAACGCCGATAGCAAAATACTTATTATATACAACGCTAACTATAATTCTACGAATACTCGAAAACATTTTAAATCAGATCATAAATTGATTAATAGATATAATAATTTAGACTTAGAGAAGTCTGAAAAAGGCTCTATTTATTCACAGATTATTTATAGCAAATCTCAATTTAGTATTAAAATCTTTCGATAGAAATTCTTGCGTTGTATTACTATTTTATATTTGCTTTTTGCTATTGTAAAGCATAATAAATTCAAAGATTTACTATTATATTCTTTACTCTATCTTCGAAACAACAATACTTTGCCTAAGTTCGAAACTACTATCAAATTGTAAATAGTAGAACAATTCTTATTATAGTAAGTTTTTATTATTGCTTTTATGCAAAGATTACGTTCAATAATTTATATATTTTTTGATTTGTAGATTTCATTTAATTATTATTACATGTTAAGAGTTATTGCTTATTTCATTAATAAATAGTAGATCAATAGAACAATTCTTTTTTCTTTGCGACTACTCAAAAGCATTTACTCTAGTCTCAATATCGGGAATATTTTTATTAAAGTCTTAAAAACTTATTTTCTTTTTAAGTTCTTAGATTTCTGTGTTATCGATAATACTAGTAACAACGATATTTCAATAGTTACTATTGAAATTTGACTTTTTACTATAAGTATCAAATGAATAATAGAATACTACCGTTTAAAATGTTTTAATTATATTATTAATTTTATTTTAATTGCATTCACGAAAAATAAACCTATTAAAATAGTAAGACCTCGAAAAGTAAAAAAAATAATTAGTCTATTAAAAATAAAAAAACCAAAAAAAAAGTATTCTATCGATTATATTATTAAACTTTATAAGATTATAAAGTTTATTACAGTATTAAAGCAACGGTAAAACGATTTTTTAAGCGAGAGTACTAAATTGAATATAGACTTGTTTCGATTTGTTAAAAATAATAATACTCGATAGTTTTCTATTTACTTGATACTTGTAAAAACTGTAGTCTTAAAAGATTCTATTGATTTATATATTTCAAGGAATATAGTTTCAAAGTACTTTAAAGAAAAGAATTTGTTTGAATGAATTATGACATTAAATGATTGACTCTACTGTAATAAGATTATTGCTTTTATAAAGCCTATGTATTTTCTACTCAAAGAACTAGAGTTTAAGAATACTAAAAGTTCGTTTAATTTTTTAATTACTTATTACAAGAATAGTTTGTTTTAAGAGTTAATCGATATTTTTTAGTATTAAAAAAATATGTCTATAAAATATTGTCGGCTTATAATATTCTTTAAGCGCATTTTATAGAACGCTTAAAACAATTCGAATCTTATTATAAAATAGATAATAAGAGTCTTTTTTATCGTTTACAACAGAAATCTATATTGAAAATCAATACTATAAATGTTCAAAGGAAGTTTAATAAATATCGAGTGCTTTTAGTCTCTTCAGTTTATTTTATAGTATTAATACTTTTACCGTAGATCAAATAGATCTACTTGGAGTCTACTAGTACTGAGGTATAGTTAGAAAAATACAAGAAGTTTGTACAAACTTTTTATAATGAGAATTACGCCAATTTGAATATTAAAGAATTTGTCATTGAAATTCAAGCTCTAACATTTTTTAATGTTTTTGCAGTAAGTGCTCTTTATTCACGTGATATCACTTGCTAATATCTCTAGAGTAAGAAAGACACTCTACTTTCAAAGCATATAAAGAGTTATAAGAAGTCTTAATTTCGGTTTTTGCAAAATAAGTACACAAGATATTATTTTTTAGATTTAGTTTAAGAGCATTAAACTAGATATTTGAATTGGTAGTGTTTTTATGAGATTGAATTCCCACGTTTAGTTAAAATGGCCAGAGATATTTTTTTTATTTCTAGTATATCAATTGAAATAAAGCGTTTGTTTTCAAGTATAAAGTATATACTAGGCTTTACTAGAAGTAATTTATTTTTTGATAAAATAGAAACTGCAGAATGTGTAAAATCTTGAGTGAAAGCTAAATTGATATTGAATAATTATTTTGAGTATTTGTTTGGAAAGAATAGAAAGAATGAGTACTTTAAGTTAGATGACGTTAAACTTGTAGTTTATAGGAAAAAAAATTGATCAAATTCTAGTTTTTGAGCTATTTTACTATTGGACCGGCCCAATAACCCATTAATCTAGTGGGCGTGAGCGTTTTTTAATGGGTTGGGCGTCTGTGCCCTGTTTTCTTAATGGGTTGGGTATAGGTTAAGGGTCTTGACCCACCCAAATCCACTTATCGAGAACACTGAGGTAGGGTTGGGCGGGAATATCGCGCAGCCTAACAACGATTCCAGACCAATGTAGATCGAATCTAAATTAACTCGGCGGCATAACTCGCAGGAACGGATTATGTCTCGTCCAATTCCATGTATGTGGCTGAAGTTGCCTGGCCGAATGAATGGGGTAGAGTGGCTTCGCTTCAGCCGACCTGCAGCAGCTCATGCACTTCAAAAGATCAGCAGTTGGCGTCGTGTTCTGAGCTTCAACTTTCCTCCTTTTAATCCAATTTCCTCACGACAGTAGTCCTATCTCTTGCTGAACTTTGCGCGTCCTCCTTGCCTGGTCTCGGCTCAGCTAGAAGTGAGCTGGGATATTGGTTGCGTTGCATCGTCGAGCCTCGTTTTAGCCCTTAGGGTATTGAGAGAGCCTCGAACTAGCACCTGAAGCCTCGCAATCATGGCCAAAGAAACAACAGAGGACACGATAACCAAGTGTCGAGTAGAAAGATCCTCCTACTCCTCTGGCAGGTCCCATCACGAACCCGAATACCGATGTCTATACAAACATCTCAACAGGAGATCTTCAGAAATTCGCCTCCTCAGACTCGAGCCGTCATTTGACGTCCGAGCTACAATCAGATGCAGCCTTATCCGAACCACGGTGGACTCTGGCATGAAGTTCGAAGCTTTGTCATATACCTGGGGCGATTCGGGAAAGGAAATATGGACTGTCGTCGACGGGCTTGAAGTTCCTGTTAGACCGAAATTATTTGAAGCGCTGATTCATTTACGACATCGAGATCGAATACGAACACTCTGGATAGACGCTCTCTGTATCGATCAGAACAATATACTCGAGAAAAATCACCAGGTTATGAAGATGTCCCAAATCTATTCAGCAGCTACATACGTCATCGTTTGGCTTGGTGTCGAGAGCGCAGACAGCACGCAAACACTACGATTCATTGCTTTCGTTAGCCAGCATCGCCAGAAATATGGAGAAGATCCTAGTATTATCAATGACAAATGCATAGGATCTAGGCTTGAAGGTGTTCGAAAGCTTTGTCAGAGGATGTATTGGAAGCGACTGTGGATTATCCAGGAAGTTGTAGTGGCCAAGGAAGTCTGGATTCAATGCGGGACGGAACGCCTATCTTGGGACCACCTCTCCTTCTTTCTATCTCTTTCTTACGAGCCAGATAAGTTTACCACTTCCAGCTTAGATACAACTGCCGGCGGGAGCTTCGATGTCAGTATACGGAGTAGCTTTCACAAATCAACTCTCAGCAGCTCATCCCTGCATACTATGGCTTTGGTGTTGGAACGGAGTGTCCGAGCTCAAGGCAGGCGCTTTCCTTTGAAAAAGCTTCTGCATACATTTTCAGATTCCTTGTGTTCTAATGTTAAGGATGGAATTTATGGTGTATTTGGTCTATCTTGTGACGCTACAGACTTAGCCGTCGATTATTCCAAATCGAACTTCGAAATTTTTATCGAGTTAATCAACCTTCAACGCTATAACCCGATTAGCCACGCTTCTTCTTTAATCAGCTTCAGTCGATGCTTGCACCAGCACACTTTTCGTGGCCAGATTCAGATTGCAGAACAGGCTTATGAAGAACAAGTCTCCACAGCTACAGTTGGACTCTTATCAGGAGTGATCCGTTACATGGGTCCGCTTCATCGGTATATTCGGTCTACGAAGGCAATTTTCCAGGAGCCAGCGGTCGAAGAACTTTTGCATTTTGCGGATCGGGATGGGGAATTGAGTATAGAACTATTTGCATCGCACGAGTCGTTCCGTTTAATCTCGCAAGATGTGTGCTCCATCTATAGCGAAGTTTCTTACGGAGTCGCTGGCGGGGTCGATATGTATGACTGGGAGTTTGCCACTGATATATACGACCGAGGACTCTTGGTGGATGAGTACAGACAAATGGAGAAGGAGTGTATCCTTGCCGGGGACTCATGGGGACGTCCGGCTCAGCTACCTAGCGACGCGATTCCTATGCAACATCTGAACCCGCAGCAACTTCTGGAGTATGAAGGGGCCGAACCTCAGCTCTTTGTGGATGAAGCGGGTAGAATAGGGGTCGCACCAAGCAATGCTCAAGAAGGAGATGTCATTTGCAAATTCTACTACAGCACTATCCTAGCTATTCTTCGCTGGCAACACGATCGTTATATCTTTATTGGTCGGGCGACATATCCGCGGAAAGAAGGGAGGTTCCTTGATAACTTATCGATGGCATCCAACGAAGATCCCTTTCGAACTATGAGCTTACACATGAACTATCACACCCTAAGTCTCCTGACTCGGTAGCTTATTTACTAGACCAAGGGCTCGAACCTGGGGAGCTTGCAATGGGATTCGCTTCGCTCTACCGATGGGCAGGTTAAACGACAGGAAACACTTATAATTGGGAGGTTTTCGAACATGACTTGGAACTGGATCTCGAGCAATATCAGAGGTATGTTCCACTTCATTTCTCTACTGAGTTCAGTACTAACGAAAGTTCCAGACTTCTTATGACTTTGGTGTGTCAATTTTTGAAACATCGTGAGGCTCGTCCTTGACTACGGCCTCGGACAGCGCATGAAATATACTCCTCGAGGCCGTTGCTTTCGAAGAGTCTCAAATACGGAGATTGCGGCGTAAAGTGATGCGACTACAGGGCCTCGTGCCCTGAAATAGTGTTTTCAGGGCAACGATGTCGCTATAGAGCGCTGAAAAGAGGGCTGTAAGCGAATAGATTCCCTGTAAATCTAGGGTATTAACGCCTATTAGCCAAAAGGTTCCAGAGTAACCGCATGCAGGATAGTGCCCAAGATAAGGTGTAAATAGCGAGCGCTGATAGGCCGCCTAGGCTTGACAGACCCTGGAGCTACCTAAGATCTCCAGAAAGGCTTTCAGGGTTGACAGCCTGGAAATATAGCGTCCTTGAAGCTTCTTAGCAGTGAGATAGCGTACTGGGTGCCTGGAATGCCCTATAGTCGCATCACTTTATGCCGCAATCTCCGTACCTACTGGTGTTCCAAATTTCCGGTCTTGCCAGTCACAATAAAGAAACTTTAGAAACGCAGTGGAGGTTCTATCCCATATTCGATACCAGGAAATTTACACCCGTCACTTCCTCTGATAGGCCAGTCCTCCAAAGTTTCTTGGTCTACCCACGCTTCACAAACTCTAGGATCTTCATTTCCTAGAAGTATAACACTTTGTACAACTCAACAGGAGGGGAACTAGTCGATGAGTCGAAGATTGTTGTTCTGGTTCGCACGCATGGGAGCAAGATCAGCACCTGCAATGTGGGACGTGGCTTGGATGAGAAGAGGAAGGATATCTTTCTCAACCACAGTGTACAAGTCCAAGATATCATTGAAGTCTTGGCCCAAGTCGCCGACGAGTGCGGGGTCGAGTTGGCGGAGACGCTGTAGACGAGCAATGGAGAGATCGGTTGTTGTCTTTTGATTTATGGCGACTTTGATTACTCCGCGAGTAGGATAAGTTGCGTTGAGGCGGGCTGCGAGGGTTAGAGAGGAGTAGAGGGTGTCGAAAAGACGTTGGATGGAGGCGATTAGTAGCTTGACGGCGACGTTCGTGATCAGTCCTGCTCCTGTAGTCGAGGCTGCTTCTGCGAGAGCCTTGTAGGCTACAAAATGCCTAGAAACCTCTATCCTTCCAAATAATTGATTCGCGAGTACTTCTGCCTAAGTTTGCTCTAAATTTGAAGTCAGAAGTTAGAAGTTAGAAATCCCATGGCACTTAGATAGGCTTCAACTCAGAAAACTAAGGTTTGCTTGATTGCTTCTTGCAGAAGTTCTCCCTGATCAAGAAAAAGAAGAACAGGACGTGGGAAAAATTTGGCTGGCAATCACGCCTGTTTGAGGTGCTGAATCTTCAACACATAACCTTACATGTATATACTAAATCCCTATCGCTTCTCAATAATCGAGCTCCTCGCAAAGCTTCTCCAGGAAAGCTTATATCGAGTATCTGAAGTACTTGTTCTCCTTATCAGTCAAATCATTGAATCCTGCGACCTCAGCCTCCTCCTCCGCAAGCAGTCCCTTCGCATCTCGTCTCCTATTATCAATCCAGCACAGCGTAGTGTAGACAACCTGAACGACAGCGGCAACGCAGTAACAGACGAGGAGTCCTTTAATAGCGGACTTGTATCGTGGTGCTTCTTCAGGGAAGAAGAGGTGTGGACCGGCGATATTTCCGGCGCAGTAGAATCTGAAAATCATGAAAATTAGAGATCAAGCTTTCGAAACAATGGAAGATGGGGGTTGGAAATGACGTATGAGAAAGAAGAACATACACGAAGAAAAGACCGAGGACAGTAGCACGCTTGGTGTGCCCCGCTACGTTGAGTCCAGGCAACGTCCAGCTCAGCACAATTGGTGAACCGAGGATACTCTGCAACCAAGCCATCGCAACGAGTGCATAACGATGCTCGATGTTAATCTTCAAGATACCGACAAGACCCGCGATGCCAGGAAGGCAACTGGCTACAAAGAGTGTTAGTCGAATTCAGACAGCCAATGCCTGTTGCAAGGGGACCTACTGATGATGGTAGCACCAAGCATGTTTTTGACAGTAGCTAGATACCCAAACAGAATAACGAAAACCAGTTCGATAGCCCCTCCAGGAGCCTGCATCAAACTTGTCTTAAGCGGGGTGAAACCAAATCCCTCGATCAAAGCACTGCTGAAGTTCGCCACGCCACCATTGAGGATTCCAAAACAAGCGCCAGTGATGAGGAGGAGCCAAGTCTTGACATCGAGAAGAGCTTCTTTGATCTGATAGCTATGTATTTGTGGATCTTTGACACCAGTTCGATTCTTTGAGACTCGCCAGACAGCCACGATACGTTCGTATTCTGTGAGCATTTTGGCATTGTGAGGTCCGTCCGGGAGGTAGAGGATGATTACGAAGCCCCATGCAAATGTGATTGCTCCAACGACCTGAAACAAGGTTAGTTGAGTAGGCGGAAGCTGATTGTAGACTTACCAGGTAGATCAGTTTCCAATTTGGTACGGCTAGGCCGTCAACGTGACCGAGGCCATAGGAAAGCAATGCCCCGATGACCGAAGAAACTCCGTTGACAGAGAGCCAGTAAGAAGTTCGTAGCGGCTGTTCCTCTCGAGTCCAGAGCATGGAGGTTAGAAGAACCCAAGCCGGAGAAATGCAGGCTTCCAGCGTTCCCAGAAATAATCGAATGGCAAAGAAGCCAGAAAAGTTGAAGACTGCCGCTTGCAACATGCAGACGGCGCCCCAAGCGAATAACATGCAACCCATCAGTCTTCCAATTGGGAACCGTTGTAGCGCGACGTTCCATGGATAAGCTCCGATTAGCCAGCCGAAGTAAAGCGCAGATGACACCCACGAGTAGTCATCTCCCGTCATGTGAGTGTCTGCTTGCAGACCGTATGCGTTCGAATAGTTCAGCCTATGGCATTATCAGCTAGACCATCGCAAGCTGGGGAGTAACACGAACGTTTGTTTGTCAAGAAAGCTCAACATATATGTCATCATCATCTAGGACTTGTCAATTAATCTCCATAAAATTGGCGCACCCGACATACCATTGGCAGAACGATGAAGTCCAGCTTCCTGCGGACTTTGATCGAATCCTTCTCCAGCTGAGCAGGATCATATTGGTGGGACTGCTCGAAGAGGTCGTAAGCAATGTCTGCATGCTTCTCCGCGTCTGGAAACTCGTTGGTCTCTCTTCTCTCGACTGAAGAGATGACATCAGTGCTAGGAACTGCCTTCTCGTCCGACATTGTGATGAATTGCTTAAGGGCGCGAGAGAGAGGATGAAAGCAATTGAAGTCTTAGGCGACGGAAAATCCGACCAAGATCGAGTAGATATACGTAGGCTCCGTTCACACGGGTCCTAGTCTCCTAGGTAGAACTGCAGCCGTATCGCCTTGCCTTACCTTATCTATTACTGCTTCCTTGAAGCTCCCCCACAAGGTTACGTCGATGCTGGGTGGCCTGGGGAATTATTCCGAGCTTGAGAGAGGCGCAGTTCTTGAAGCAAAAGAAGTTTCCCGACTTCTGGAATCGCTCATGCCGAAGACCATATGCTATCAGTAGCTGAACGGTATCTTGCTCCATCCCTCGCTTGTTGAAGATCTGCGCTGTAGATCAGAGGGACATTCGAGTGGTTGAGAGTCGTCACCACATCTTTGCCATGAACCACGGGAGGCATTTCGGGAGCACTTATCCGCCGTAACGGCATGATGTTATGCTGGCCGACGCTATCTTGGCAATTTCCGAAGGTTGAGCTTGTGCAGGTAAGTTTTGCAAGGTAGAAGAGTGGGACGTGGAGATGCGAGTTAAAAAGGAGGGGAAGTTGGGGAGCTGATAGCATATTGATAAGAGACAGCGCCTTACTTGTTACAGACTAGCCCCGAGTTCCTCGCCAGACACAGCTAGCCCAGCTTTTGATAGCCAAATCGCGACTTCAGTGGACTCTCGTGCATCATGAACTTACATCCCGACACAACATGCAGCTATCACCGAATACTAAGGTTTATCTAATGCGATGCTATCTGCTTCATCCGATATGCCGGCAACCTATCTTCATCCCTCCTAGGCTCCAATTCTTCGTACTTTCAGTCATTGTACGAGCTTCAAAGGAGCAGTACTGTCACCTAGTTCTTTCTTGGCATTCTCAAGGAGACTCCTTCGTATTATATGGAAAGAGCGTTGGAAGTTGCTTTGAAATAAGCTCGTTTTATCCTTCTCATTCTCCAAAATCCTCTCCTCATTCTTTTTCTTTAGTCTCAATCTCAATCTGAGTTACAGATTCATCCTCGAATAATCCTAACATGGCAGCAATTCCGATTCCCATAACCCCTGTCAAGCCATGGCAGGACATTCGGGACCTGAAGAAGGCAGAGCAAGCTGCACGAATACCTATGGAATGGAAGCTACGAGAATATCCTCCAGCTGGGACGGTTGACGTTCGACCTGTAGCCAGCACATCTGGCATCCTCTCAGAACGAGAGCTGAAGATCACAGGCGATTCCTACGACGCAACTTCTCTCGCAGCAGCTATTGCCAATGGCACGTTCACGGCGGAGGAAGTAGTAATTGCATTCTGCAAGCGGGCAGCTATTGGCCAACAGCTTTGCAACAATCTGACGGAGATCATGTTTCTGGATGCAATTGAGGATGCAAAGAAACTGGATGCATATTTCAAGGAAACTGGCAAGACCATTGGACCTTTACACGGTCTGCCAATGACTTTCAAGGTTGGACAACATTCTTCCCACAATGTCCGACTTCATACTGACAATTTTGCAGGAATGCTTCCACGTTAAGGGCTACGATTATTGCAATGGCTATATCTCAAGAACTTTCAACCCCTCCACCATGAATACCTATGCCATCGAACTCGTCAAAACCGCAGGCGCCGTCATAATTGCGAAAACGAACGTTCCACAGACGATGCTAGTGGCAGAAGCAGACAACAACGTATTTGGACAAACCAAAAATCCTGTGGTACACCACCTCACGTGTGGCGGAAGCAGTGGGGGTGAAGGATCAAATATGGCGTTTCGAGGATCTGCCATTGGGATTGGTACAGATGTTGGAGGATCTATTCGAATTCCAGCTGCTGCCAATGGGGTATATGGGTTCAAGCCGACATGCGGTGTTCTGCCATTTTACGGCTACGCAGCATCAGGTTATACAGGAGTCAATACTGGAGTACCAGCTACACTTGGACCTTTAGCCAACTCTGCACGAGATCTGACATTGTTGACAAAGGTTATGCGAGACGCGAAGCCATGGCAAGTTGACCCTGGGGTTGTGCCTGGAATCTGCGAACAAGCAACCATCTCACGAAAGCCAGTGGTTGGGGTGGTTCACAAGAGCGGCCTAACACCCCACCCACCAATTCAACGAGCAGTCCGAGAAGCAGTCGCTAAGCTCCAAGCTGCTGGTTTCGAGGTGAAGGACTTCAAACCCCCAGATTTCGGCGAGATTCGAAAAGTCACGAAAGAATTGTTCACGCTGGACGCCCTTTCTTACCAGAAACACGAGTTGGAGAAGTCTAGCGAGCCAGCCGTCAAGTCAGTCATTGATATCGGATTCTGGCAAATGGCTCCTAAGACGCAAGAGCAGGCTTGGGAGTGGAATACGAAGAGGCTGGGGTTTTGCAAGCAGATGCTTGATGAGTGGCAGAAGACGAAGGTGGATGTTGTGCTTTGTCCTACTGGGCCGCATACTGCTGTTCTGCCTGGAGAGTGGTCGAATGATGTGTATACTGTGGCCTGGAATGCTGTCGATGTAGGGTTTCAATCAGCTCCTTGAATCTGGATATTGAGGCTAACATGTTGCAGTACCCCGCAGTTATTATTCCATTCACAAAAGCTGATCCAGCGCTCGATCCCAAAGATCCTAATTTCATCCCAATGAATGATCTTGATGTTGTCAACGAGGCTAAATGTGAGTCTTATATTTATTTTCCTTCTCTCTTAAGAAGTTGCAGCTGACAACAGACAGATGACCCCCAACTCATGGCAGGCGCACCTGCCGCACTTCAAATTGTCGGCCCGAAATGGGGAGATGCACAACTTCTGAAGGACGCCGAGGTGATCGACGCTGTATTGAACCCTAAGATCGAAGCAGAGGGTACGTTGAAGGTGCACTCGAAACTGTAGCCCTCTCATGCCGTTCCTGCCTTCCTGCAATCTACTCTGATATCTTCCAATTTTCTGCGAAGCATTTTGCATCGTACATAGAAGTCGGCATAGTCAGCATTATCGCATAGATTCATACAACGGTGATTATATCATCATTGCGTTATCTGTCTATTTCCCTCACATTCAAGTCAACCAAATTTGAATTCAATAATTGCCCCCTTCTGTTGTTCACTGTTCAAATACCCAAGCGACACGCATTACCCCTTCGAGCCTTCCGGGCCCTCCCGCATTCGGCGTTAAGATAGCAAGGATAGCTTACCCCTGCATCAGCCTATCTTGGTGAGATGGAGCTCGTGAAGTGGGGCATTGCAAGCTCTCATTCGCTCCCTCCGTTTGCTCCCGAGTCGTGATCTTAATTTTTTGATCACAGCTTCGAACTCTCGTTATAGCTTTCATTGCGAAGCCTCATCTTTGATCTAATTTTCTTGTCGAGCTGTAGTGGAGCCTCGTAAGAGAACAGCACGATCAAGAAGTGAAGATATATAGGAAAAGAGAGTTCGGCCCCACCATCACCGACTTTCCAGACCTTTTCGACAAAGATAACCTCACCCCACCCGATCAGTCTGCACCTCACCTGACCTCTCCTGATTCACTTTATTCTATCATCCTTCTTTCGGGCTCTGGGACTCCTGCTTCAAGCACCAATATGGCAACACACCTCTCACCACCCGGAACCGTCCCCTCATCTCCAACCACCTCCATCCCCACCCATCCAACGTCCTCGCAAGGTCAAGAAAAAGAATTCAACATCGTCCTGATAGGAGCAGGCGGCGTAGGTACGATCGCAGCTTTGGTTTTGGAGAAGAGTGGACGAGCGAAGGTTACGGCTGTGTTGCGGGGGAGTTATGGGGTTGTGAGAGAGAGGGGGTGGGATGTTGAGAGTGTTGATGTATGTCTTTCTACTCTTTTCGAATATTAAAGAGGTTGGGAGTTGATTGAGGCCTTTGGCTGACTGAGAGTTATAGCATGGGAAGAGGGAGGGGTGGAAATGTTCGCGGAGTACGTTCTCATTCCTTAGTTGTGGGAGCATGAAAGGGGAAGTGAATATATCAAGGAGATAGAAATGAGAGTAAAGCCAAGTGAGGAAAGACAAGCAGGGTATATATTGACGAAATCACAGTTGTCCAAACAATAGAAGACGCCGTCTTCCCCGCCCCACAGCCCAGCCCTCCAATTCCAACAGGAGCACCGACTCCAATGGAAGCAGCAAGGGAAAGATACGACTTCATCGTAATCTGCACCAAACAACTCCCAAACAAATACAACCTCGCCGAAATGGTGAAGCCACTGATAACTCCCAGTCTAACATCTATCGTCCTCCTCCAAAATGGACTCGTCATCCATAAGCCGTTCATCACTGCTTTCCCAAACAATGTGACGATGAGTGCTGTGAGCATGATAGGGAGTTTCACGGAGCCGCCAAATAAAATAAAACATATCGGACCTGATATTCTACAAATCGGTCCGCATTACCACCCTGGTGTTCCTGACTCTGCGAGTCTAGAAAGAACAAAGACATTTGTGGAGATGTATTGTGCGGGAGGAGCGAAGGAATGTTTATTCGTCGACGATATGCCGAAAGCGAGATGGGCGAAGTTATTGTGGAATGGGACTTATAATCCTATTTGTGCGTTGGTGGAGGTTACCGTTGGAGCGGTACAATCTAGTGGTGCGAAAGAGGGGTTGGTGTTGCCGATTATGAGGGAGTTGCAGGCTGTGGCGAAGGAGGATGGGGTGGTGCTGACGGAGGAGGATTTGTCGTTTATGGCGAATAGGAGTCCGGAGACGAGTAGGTATCGGCCGAGTATGTTGTTGGATAGGGAGCAGGGGAGGCCCATGGAGTTTGAGGTTATTCTTGGGGATCCGGTGAGGAGGGGGAAGGAGTTGGGGGTGCCGACTCCGGTGACGAGTACGGTTTATGAGTTGTTGAAGTTGGCGAGGTGGAAGGTGGAGCATCCGGAGGATGGTGGTGATCAGCATATCGGGTAGGTGGAGAAGGACTTTTAGACGAGCTGTTTGTGACTAGTGTTTTGCATGCCATTTTCTTTTCAAAATACTCACTCTTAAACTTGTACCTCCGTAGACCACCAAATAGTTGGACATATTTGATGAATTTCCTTAACGCGTCGGGCCACTTCAGATAGGCAAGCACTCTCCTGGAAATTGTTGCGCAAGGTCCATCCAGTACCACGGCAAGCCAGAATCGCGTGCACTCCAAACACGGTTTACGCAGAAGGTTCTCGTTCTTAATGAGGTGACCGTCTTTCGTCGCTTATAGATTTCATCGAACATTTGGACAACAAAATTCCGGTCTTCATCATCCATCAGCTCGGTGCCTGCTATGAACACCGGCCATAGAGCTGTCTTAAGTTGATCGCTCATAGCGCTGAGATGCATTAGAATTTCATGCGCTATGCTGAGTGCCGTCTTATCTGCTTCACCTGACGTGCCAGGTGGCTCCAAGAGTCGATGTAGATATAAAGTAGCGGCAGCTTTGTGGGCGTGTGCATGAAATAGAAGATTCCTGGAGGATTGGAAAGAGATGTTCGGAGCAGCCACTGGTCGCCATTGGTTGAGTCGAACTCGAATTTCCATTGCCTTTTGAAAGACTAGAGGACTTTCCATAGTCCCCAGCATGAGAGCATTCTCCGACCAAATTTCCTCGTTCTGGCTGAGGAAAAACGCCATCTGTGACTGTGAGTTTATACCTCTGATCTCCTCGGCGAGCGCTCCAAGGTCGGACAATATTGGCATCAGAGATCCTGTGTAGCCCATGAAGCGGTCTGCCTGGCGTTGAAAGTCATCCTCCAGCCATACTTGGCTAGAGATGAGAGGTTGTCGGGCCATTGTCAAGGAGATCATCATATCTTGGCGGGCAAGGGCACGAATAAAATACTTTGCAATGGAGCTGAATGTGCTGCCGGATTCGCAGTTGTGTTTAATGATGATTGCAGCATTCGCAACTAAAGCTGGAAGTCCTGAGTCCGATGGCTTAGTTCTGGTATCAATCAACTGGAGAGGGTGTGTTAGTGATGAGTTGAATCACATGGCATCAGCTTATTACCTCCAGAGCACACAAACCCAGCAGTATGACCAGCATTTGCTCAGGATCAGTCTTGGCTCGAAGTCTCGCCAGAATGCGTGCTTTCCTGTCCAACACTGGCACAATCGACATCCCACCTTCACCTAGGTAGATATGGCCAATAGCAGAGAGTGTCTCGGCCACAGCAGCTGGGTCCTCGTGAAGGACTCGCAAGACATTGGAATTCATCTCATCAACAAACTCGGAGCTGATGACTAGTTCAGATGGGTGACGACTGAAGTATTGTTCGATTCCTGGCTCATCCGAGCTCTGAACAGCTCCTGGAGGTATGAGAGGAAGGCCGACACAGAGGGGGTATGAACTTGGATGCCCAGCAGTAGTTCCTGATACCATCGAAAGTCGTCTGTCCGGAACAATCGATGCAGGAGTAGGAACTTTCACACCAGAGAATTTCTCCAGCTCGACAACAGGCGTCACCGTTTCCGCATCAGAATCGCTCCCCGATGAACGACCCTCACGCGCATCCGAAAGTCTTCGAGCCGGCTTCTTCTGGCGTGCCTCCCGACGTCGGACAGGTCCACTCTGTGGCTCAAGATCTGCTGGCTTCGAGGGGCCCTTCAGATGCGGGTTTGCGTAGCCTTGACAGACGTATCCGCGCCTATGGCACGTCCCGCACCGAGGCCGCTGTTCGTCGCATTTTATTTTGGCTTTCTTGCAGTCGATGCATCCATTTCTCGAACGTCGATTCATGTCTCGGGATGTCCTGGGAGTTGTACAACCGATGATGTTTGGGTTCCGAGAAAGGTTTGAAGAGGATCAGGGTCAGATGCATGTTGGCGGGAAGGCTGCTGCGCCACGCTTGGGCTGCGGGGAATGCCTGCAGGAACTCTGTAGGCACGCATTGTACCCGCAAGACACGAGATCTAAACAAAACTTCTTGCTGTTCATCTTTTGTCGTTTCTGTCTATTTGACATTGATCGTGACGCGGAGCAAGATAATTGTGAGTGATGGCAACGCGGAAAGTCTTGAGGAGATCGCGACCCGCATTTTTAGCGACTCATTTCAGCAATTTGCACATTAACGAGGCAAGGTTAAAAATTCCCTCGGTGGCCTCGAAGTAGATCCTTACGTAAAAGGAAGATAGCCTTTGGGCAACGTGCAGGAACTGCAGCTACGATGAGTATGCCATCTCAACCTTACCAGATTCTACTGTTGTCACTACTGACTTTGCATAAGGAACTCAAGAATCATAACCGATACGCCACGCCTCTTTCCCAGGATGCCTTGCTGCCCGTGGAATGCGACTCCGGGCACTTTTCTCAGACCCGTCCAGAATCAACATAGAACCGCGTCCTCTTCTGCAGTGCAGTCAGTCCAAGTCCAAAGAAATCACATTGTGTCGAGAAGAATCCTCTGTTGGTAGTGCTTGTTTGAACGAGAAGTTGGTAGTGGCGAGCGCTCTCATCATCGTCGACGTCGGTGGCTGCCGCTGCGGCCCCTCGTTCAGCAAGAAGAGCTTTAGTATAGGCGTTGAAGCCAGCTTGTGACTTGTTTCTCCCAGCCGTCATAGTGTGCGAAAAAGCAACCGAGATTGTTTCGCCTGTTGGATAAGTGCTCGAGCCTTCTCCCCGGTTGCATACCGAGCCCACAAGTCCACTAAAGAGTCTGTTCATGCGTCGCCCCCGATATTTCTAAAGTCGAGAACCACCAAGAAAAGCCGGCATACATTTTTGTGGTTGCCATGTCGACATGTATCCCCCTCATAAAAAGTTTGTGCTACCTCATGTTGTACTGAGCAAGCTCCTCGAGCGACTAGCGTCGTACCAGTCCACCCGGCTTAAAAACATAATATAAGTACAGAACCAGACAAGGACCCAGGATGGCCAATCCTCGGGAATGTCCTCATCGTGATGGACATACGAAAGTACCAAGAGCTCCTCTTCTTTGATCATCCGCAGAGCAGCTTCAATGAACACTTCCACTGTCGTCTTCTTGTAATCTGGCACAATCTAGGCAGCTTTTCCGCTCGTGACAAGGTCTAGCGTAGTGAAAATAGTATCTCTTTTGTCCGTGCAATCGAAGCTTGCCGTTCAATCGAGGAGTTCCCTCGGAGTCAATTTCGCGAGATCTTTGCGGCGCATGAGCGCTGCATTTGCGATGCTACGAGGACAACTCTCGAGGAGTACACATGATCGAAAAGATAGGCAACACTTACCCCTTGCATAATTCCAAAACCATAGAACAGCTTCGCAAGCTTGAGAACTGGTCATCTCCTGAGACTTCAGCATCAACAATCTCCGACCATTCGAGTCTGAGGACTGGCAATCTTTCTTCAAATTCTACAACCATAGGTATTTCACAAGAACATGGTGCATTCGTGAAGTCAGTTTTAGTCAGGAAGCTCTTGCTATTTATGGTCCGCATGGGATCGGCTTTAACTTCGTATCTCTTGGCGGACACTGGGTCGGCTGCCTCCCGTCAGGTGGGAAGCCCCAATATCTTGCGGATGATCGCCGTCGTGGTCCGTCTGGATCAAAATTCTTCGAGCTTTGGAATATATTGTACTCATGATCCCCACTTGCTGACTTCGTTCTTCAAGGTCCTCTTGATTGATACGGATCGCATCCGCCCAAAGTCTTCTTACAACGCTCCGAGGCCGAAGATGCTTCAAAGCTACCTTCAGGCTCGGTGTAACGTGAATGATCTTGCCATCGCAGTGCACGTCGACCTTCACCAAAGGATCACCCCAGACATATGATATCGCTTTGCACACTGGCACCGACATGAGGTTTAAAATATTTAATCGACACGCTACTTCTCCAGATTCATCTTCAGGGTATAGCTCCAAGATCCCGATGGACTCGGCAGGAAGAACAGTATATTCGTATGATAGCGCAGGCTGTATCTCGCTCATGTCGTCTTGACGTTTGCATTCGTCTATCTCGTCCGTGAGAACTTGCCTGAGAGCTGCATAAAAATCAGCATCGAGACTCTGAAAAGGTAAATAAGTAGGAGGGCCAAAGTCTTACGAAGCTGAAACACCACATCATGTGGTCACAGGATGATGGCTGTGGAGCATGTCGACGTGTCTTCTCGGATTGGACGCCATCAGCGCGTGGTTATTTTTCGCGCTTCCTGGAGTCAAGATTGGTTTGTGCCATTGAACTCGACAGTGCGAGAAGAATAGCATTCCGTGAGGAGTTCGGGAAGGGATTTCGACGATCGGTCCAGCATTCTTCGTCGCAGCTATGTATCAACACCAACACCAACACCTTAGAACCTTCCCAGTGTCAACCTGTGTAATCTTACACCTCTATTGTCTCTGGAGCTCTGGAAATTTCGGCTTTAAAAGTGCTATAATCCATATCAACATGCTAGTTAAGCCCACTTCTTGTGTAACCATCTAGTCCTTACTGCTCGAGTCTGAAGAATCACTCAAGATATAGATTCCTCTCATTGGGCACGCTTATGACACCATGTGGGACACAACGGGTTTTGTAGCTTGTGTCCAACCTCGTTGCTTGCTCTTGTATCACCTTTCTCGAAGTTGAACCAAACGCCTCTGTGGCTCAATGTTGCGCCACATCCGCCAGAATTCCGAGAGACTTTGGGAGCCACCACTATCCGATAGTCGACCTCAGAGAAAAGTGCGAATGGATTTGCTGAATATGCTGTTCTTCGTCGCCTTTTGCTACCGACTAACATATTCGATTTTGGCCCAACTTGGAGAAGCTCTAGATTACTCCATTATCACACCGAAGAGAGGTTGGTGATCGGAATGAGAGGGGTTCGAATCGACGTGCCGCATTGATTGCTCTCGTACTACCATCTGCCGGTGCCCATAATTCTTGGCTCTAACTTTGCTTCAAGGACTGTCTTTGTCGATTCAAAGGCCCGCTTCTCACGTACGCTTCTGGCGGTTTGAACGTCTGTATGCCACCAGGGAAAGGACTACTCACAGGAGTGCATCTCATCGAATTTAATCTTCTTGCACCACCATCGATTGCGGTTACGTTAATCCTCGATACTGCGATTGTCAATTTGCATAGCTTTTCGTATGGCCTTACAAATATCATTTCTTGACCAGACTTGTTCGATATCAATATTTCTGTATGTTGTCCGACAACTATGGCTGATGCCTGACCCCTCCTTCGAAGGTATCCCCAAGGTCTTCGTGTCTTTCACGTACAGTACCTAATCTAATCGGTTTGTGGATCTTTTGAAATCGTAGGAACAAGCCGATAGCATTCCAGTAGTTGTGCTGAATTGGCGTATTCTTGCACTTCGTACGACAGTCTCCCAGCCTCCTCGAATCCTCAATAACATCTTATTTCAACTTTTTCCTGAACCCACTCGACGACCTTGTGGCTGTGTCCCGCATATGATATTTCCAGGACGACTTCGAAAGAATCCGACATTTATATAACCATCAGCAACCGCCTTAAGAAATCGTCGTCTGTCTAGTATCCTGGATGTTTCGGGATCGGCTCCTGGCGAAGATTTCTAGAGAAAAAGGGGGATAAGCAGCTTTCTAACCCGTAGCCAATAGCAACATCGAATTCGCCTTCACCCTTTCCGTCCTTCGAACAGGGGTACCAAAGGGGCCGTTGAGAAAAGGGGCGGCACTACGGCGCGCACTACGTAGCGAGACTGGCGCGTCGGCGTTACTTCGTATCGAGAAAACAAAAGGGAGGTGAGAAAAGGAATACGTCCAACGTTTCTTCTGATGGATTTGTATATCTTTTGATCCATTTCTTTGACAAGGCAAAAAAAAAAAAAGTTTGTGCGAGCCTCGCTAGCCAATGATCGGGTCGCGATCCCGCTAAGGTTAATCTCCACAGCCAACTTTCCACGATAATTCAATTCGCCTTTGGCCTCACGTCTAGAAAATCCATACAACGTCGCCACAACACGGTCCTTCGCTCCTTCGCTGCGTATTCGTGTTCACGACTGATCATGGATTCATCATCAGATAACGAGCTCACCCCTACCAAATTGGCGCCTACGCTCCCTACGCTCGAGGAATTCCTTACCCACTACCCTGCCTCTGCTGTTCTTTTAGACCCCTCCTACCGTATCCTAAAGGCTTCCGACAAATTCTTGAGTTTCTATGGCCTAGCCGAGCACAGAATCACTGGATCTAGTCTCATCGACATCATCAACGAATTCAAATTAATTCCCGACGCCGATTCCACGCGTGCGGTGGTCGAGACCGCGCGATCCTCCGGCGAAGTCTACATTGCGGACGACATCAAAGGTGAAGAGGACAGCTTCTGGACTCTTCAGTCCAACCCCATTATCAAGGGAGGTGTACTTCTGTACATGTTTGTCTCAATCAAGGAAACAACCACCGACCACCTCGACCGCAAATACATCAGCGACCAAATGGATAGCAGCGATTCATACCGCATCCTAGTCCAGCAGGTTAAGGACTATGCGATGTTTATGCTAGACCCTGCTGGCATGGTCAAGACCTGGAACGTCGGTGCGCAATTACTCAAGGGTTACACCAAAGAGGAGATTGTTGGCCGTCACTTTTCAACATTCTACACCCCAGACGACCTCGCCGCTGGCAAACCCCAGAAGGAGATCGAGATCGCTTTGCGCGAGGGAAAGGTCGAAGATGAATCATGGCGGATTAAGAAGAATGGGGAAAGATTCTGGGCGAACGTCATTATCACCGCGGTATACCGCGGCGGTGTTCACATCGGTTTCGCAAAGGTCACCCGCGACTTGACTGAACGAAAGGCCGCGGAGACCCGTCTGATTGAGTCTTACAAGCAGAGCGACAAGATGAAGACTGAGTTGCTTGCGAATATGAGTCACGAGATCAGAACACCAATGAATGGTCTCACGGTTTCTCTGGACCTGCTCTTAGATACCCTTCTAAACGACGAGCAACTGGAAAATGTCAAGATCATGAAAGAGTCAGCCGCTCTGCTCACCGCTACAGTCAATGACGTCCTCGACTACTCTAAATTGGAGGCTAGTGGATTCACACTCAATCTCACAGCTATGAATGTTGCCAATATTGCAACTGTTGTAGTTCGCAGTCATCGAGTCACCCTCAAGCCAGGACTCTTACTGGAGTTGACCTGTTCTGACAACCTTCCGCCTGCGGTCAAGGGTGATGCTCTCAGATTCCGACAAGTACTCCAAAACCTTGTCGCCAACGCAATCAAGTTCACTGAGGGTGGTTGCGTCTCTATCAGCATGTCTGCCAAGGAGAGCCATATTGGCATAGGTAACGAGACCAATTCATTCATGATTCTGACTAAGGTCACCGATACCGGAATTGGAATCGCAGAGAACGACATTCCGGCCCTATTCAATCGTTTCAGTCAACTGGACGCATCTGCCACGAAGAAATATAAGGGAACCGGCTTAGGTTTGGCAATCAGTAAGGGATTGGCCGAATTGATGGGAGGACAAATCGGCTACTATCCAAACCCTGACACAAAGGGATCAGTATTCTGGTTCACTATCAAGGCCGATAAGGTACTCGTCAGCACCCCGCTAGATGAAGCTGACAACGAGATGGAGTCCATCAATCTTGACGGCGGCCAAACCCAACTTCCGATTGAACAACTCCGCGCAATCGCTCCGACCAAGCGTCTCCTCCTTGTTGAAGACAATGTCATCAACCAGAAGGTAGCTGTACAGTTATTGAAGAACCTGGGGTTTGCGGACATTGAAACCTGTGCCAATGGAGCGGAAGCTGTTCAATTCGTCAAGGAGGATAAGGTCAAGGCGAAGGAGAATGGTGGTAGTGGTGGATTTGATGGCGTGCTCATGGATATTAGCATGCCAATCATGGATGGAGTGTCTGCTACGATGGAGATCCGACGCGCCGGATTTGGTCTACCCATCATCGCAATGACAGCAAATGCTTTCAAGGGTGATGTTGACGGCTATCTCGTAAGGGGGATAAATGGCTATATATCCAAGCCCGTCGACAAGGCAGTCTTGGTGGATGTTCTGTTGCGCTGGTTGAAGTGAAAGGGGGGTGGCACTGCATAGCAAACTACAAATGTACATTAGAATGCTCTAGCGATGCATCAGCAAGCATCGTGGGACTCGGAGAAAATTGACAGCCCAAGGCTACGGCCAGCTGGGAGGCTGAATGTCCGATCTCAGGATAGAACATTTCCGGCCCTTTATCCGGGTTGGAGGTACTAGGGTTACGGACATTCTCCTCGAGGAATAGCTGGGTTGGGATTTTGGGAATACGGACATTTTGTTTTAGGAATGGTGGATTTTGGGAGTTGGGGAGTTGGGGAGTTGGGGAGGACGGACATTGAAACTGGGATACACGTGGATTTGTGGAGATAGGGAGATACGAATAATGCAAAGATATCCTGGTAGTGATAAGGAATTTGAAAGTTTCGAATATTTTACTTTAATTTACTATGATTTGAGAGGCTGGAAATTTGAAACATTGAAAATCTATAAATGGAAAAAGTTCAAACTCTAATTATTACAGACAATCTGGAATTTGAAAAGGTGGAAACTGGCAACTTACAATTTTGGATATTGAAATCAGTCCTGTGACAAGTTCAGTAAACACTTCAATGAATAAAAGTAAGCAAAGTATTAGAGCGTCTAAATGTGCCTTTGAAATTAGTAAATTTAGTGTATGATTTTCTAGGAACAAGTTCTAGCTATAAATAAGCCTCAATACTTACTAGAGTTTTATTACAAAAGTATGCCGGGGCCCTTTGCAACCAATTTACACGGCTAGATCCTTCCGCAGTAAAGATATACAAAAGCGCTGGCAAGGGATTGCCTAGAGGCTAGACCTGGCATCGAGTTTTCCCCGGGGTCCCAAGTACTCACCGTGGGTTGTTCAATTAATATCTCATGACTCAAGTAGTGCTGGTCGGGTCCTCAACAAAATTCTCGGAGCATGAAAGCACAGGTGCTCGTCGGCAGTGGGCCGAGCTTCCGGAGGAATGATGACTGCGAGTGTTTGTTCACAGTATGGAGATTTTCGCTGGGAGAGATCTGTCAAACATGTGGGAAGGGTCGAAGGTGTGGAGCCTTCTAGAAAATGGCAGACGTAGTTGAACTGCACCGAAGTCTGTTAAAGATGGTTCATTATGCGCAGCAGTTAATCAAATTTGACACATGCCAATAAGAAGACGAGAGGGAGTGAAAGAGACGTGAGAGAGCGGAGTTCAAAAGGAGGAGGATACGCGAGCTAATGAGGGGCATACCTTCTCTTTTGTAGCCCCACGTCACTAAGTCCCTCACCCAATCACTTCACGAAGCTCCAACCATGATAATAACGGGGCGAAAGAAGGTTCGCGGAAGACAATCAAGCCCACTGAGCGACTCTTTTATAAAACTAAAGACAGAGCATGTCAGGCAACGGAACACCGAAGCCCATTCCAAACAGCGATTTGAGGAAACAGGATCAGACCGATGTAGGCAACATGCATGCGAGCCTAGTGTGAAGTGCGATAATGTGATAGGCATTGATCAAAGGCCATGGCCATCATTTGGAATATGTTGCTACAGCAGAGGAAGAGTCGAACGGAAGAGATGAAGTAAAGAATAGTAAGGAGAGAAGAATGGAATCTGAAGCTCTAAGCTTCCCCGCTTTGGTAGATACTGGTTGCCTCAACGCTTTTTCCAATGCAACATCACATACTCCACATAATCTGACATCCTTCTGTCCATATCTCCGTCTGTGACGCGAATCGTCTTGATTTCAGACAGGAAGCGAAAGTCAAACAAATGAGCTCTTGACTTCGCTCTTGCCTGACTTGACTTCAAGCGACCTCATGACTCTCGTATCCCTCCCGCCGCGCACCATCTGACGAAACTATAGAAGAGCGGAAATCTCAACCGAGTTCAAAGAAAAGTTAACATCGATTGCGTCTGCTAAAAGATTGTTCTTCGCTAATAAAGAAAGGAGATGAGCTACTTGCACTATTACACCCTAAATAAGCTATTTGTTCCATTACACACCAAAGACACCCTTCTCATGAACCCAGGACCCTTCATTCAACACCTCTCATTTTACCCATCCCTCCTTCGCCATCAACTTCTCCGTCGAATCCTCCAGCTTCTTCGCTAACTCCGCATTCTTCGCATTCCCACTTTCCTACCCTTTCTTCGCAATCCTTTCCCAATACCATCCACTTTGCTCTCTTTTCATATCCTTACTCGCCGCACAAAAAACACTCGTCCAACTTCCCCGATCCGCATCCCAATACCCACCAAGAAACTTAAACGTACTCAACAACGCCTTCAGACCACTACCTTCCACCCTTCCAGCCAACTGACTATCGACGAGTCCTGGATGCACGGCCGCAGTCCAAACCTCTCCATCCCCAGCTTGAGCACTGGCGGAGGAGGGACCGTAGCGGAGATTGAGGGTTTTGGCGTGCAGGAAATTGGCTAGTTTTGATTGACCGTAGCGGTTTCCGGGTTTGGTGGGGAGAGAGGTGTCAGCGAAGTTGATGCCTCCCGATGGGGCAAACAAATGCCCTCCTGATGTGATATTCACGATCCGCACGCTACCTGGTGGAAGAGTCTTCGATGTTGCGAGCATGAGAGGAAGGAGATGAGAGGTGAAGACCCAGTGTGCGAGGTAGTTTGTTTGCCATTGTGCTTCGTGTCCGTCTGTTGTGATTTCGAAAGGGGTGGCCATTATGCCGGCATTGTTGACGAGCCCGTGTAGAGAGGTTTCATTTGAAAGGAAGGTGTTGGCGGCAGCGACGACAGAGGCGAGTGAGCAGTGGTCCATTTTTAGCACTGTGATGTTGGCATTAGGGTAGAGTTTCTTGATGTCGGTGACCGCTGAGGCGGCTTTCGTTGCATTTCGAGCACCCATGTAAACGTGAGCCCCATGCTCGGCGAGACGTGCGACTGTGTAATACCCTCTGTGTTACTATCAGTTTCGAGATTTTATAGGGGCGAAGAAAGGCCAGGAAGTGAGAGAAGACCGACATTCCAGCATTACCACCTGTAACAATGAAGACCTTGCCTGCCAGGTCCGGGAGAGAATCGGGATGGAAAGTCATATTGGGAGTTCCAAACCAAAGGTATAGCAGCGGCAGAGAACCGAGGACGAAAAGGCCACAGATAGAAGTGGTTGATACTGGCATAGAGAGTGTTTGAGAAAGAAAATGTAAAGTGAGGGTGTTGGTGGGAATCCTCTGAACCTTAAGCACTGCAGCAGGCACGGCACAACGACCTTGCCGAGCCTGGACCAGCGTCAATTTTGGACATCTTCTAGTGGAGTTTTGCGATTCCTCCGACTCCGAATGCAATCTACGCAATCGCTAATACTTGAAATATCTCATCGAGATTGGACGACATTTGAAGGCTGTTCCAAAAGATCATAAGGTCTCGCTTGATGAGCCCCTGACTGGACCCCTGAAAGAATAACGCGTACCGAGACTCGAAAGGGGAAAGCGTTGTAAGCAGGCTGCATGAGGCTAACTGCATAGGGACTGAGGGGGTAAGATTGCGGGCGATTCGTCAGTCAGTCAGTGCGACAACTTCATACAAGATATCAACGATGCTCTTGGACAGAGCGTGTCGCGATCCGTTTCCTTGACTTCAAGAATCTTTAGCTGTAAGCAAGCTGCATATACGCCATAGATCCCCAGCTATAGTGTAAGCAGGTTGCAAATATCCACACACGTCCGAGCTACTTTCCCAAGGCCTGTTTCATTTAGCTCCTTCACTTTGAGCCTCTCGAATAGGTCAGGTAGACGTCAGGATGGCTGCGAACCAGGTTGAATTAGAGGTACAGTTAGAACGGATGCCGCAATTGACTGAGGTGCGTGTCTTTGGAGGCTCTCATTGCCTCTCTTCCCGGTGGCTAACTTTTCGAAGGCGGTGGATAAGGAGGATAATTGGACTGGCCTGACTGATGCTGCCGCGCGGAGGAAGAGGCAGAACAGGCTTAATGTTAGAGCTTTCCGTAAGTGCCCACAACGCGTGTCTCTAATGAGACAGCAGAGACTCCCTGAAGTGATCCATTCTTCGTCGGTCGTTGCAATCCACTGACGGTCTTGACCACCCATCTTTCACCACATTAACGCCCCGACTCCCTGTTGATAGACCTTTATTCCAGGTCTCCTTTAGTTCAACGGCTAGCTAATATTCCCAAAGGACGACGTAAAGTCCTCCAGTTACAGGCCTCCGCAGACCTCACAAGTATCCAAAGCACACCCGAAACCCAACTAGCCTGCTGGATCGAAGACCAACAAATCATCTCTCTCATCCCCGCCTCCCGTACCAGAACAGACCCCAGGACCCCAGGACCCCATTACTTCCCTACTTCCCAACCTCTTCAAACGCCAAAATTACCACTGAAATACCACGAATCATCTTCCCTCTTTCGTCCGATCACCTCATCACTCTTATTCAATTCAACGTCCTCCGCGCCACCCTCACAAACCTCCACCTCCTCTCCCTCCTCCAAACAATCCCCTATGAATGCTCCCTCGCCCTCTCCATCGCCCCATCCTCCTCCCATCCCCTCTCAATCCCACCATCTCTCCAACCAACCTCCATCCAATCCTCAATCCCCCACGATCCATGGATCGATATAATCCCCTCCCCCCAATGGCGCGATAACTTGATCCTAGCGCAAGGAATGTATGATCTGGATGATTTGTGTTGTGATATGGCTGGTGGTTTGTGGGAGGGATTTCCGGATGGGGATGCGAATTGTACCGAGAAGGGAATTGTGGCTTGGAACACGCCGTGGGATGTTGGTGGGTGGGAGATTAGTAGGGGGTTTTGGAGGAAGTGGGGCCGCTTGATTTTGAGGGGGTGTGGGGATGTGTTGCAGGCGACGAATGGGTGGAGGAGGCAGAGAGGTGAGAAGGAACTGAGGTGGGAGGATTTGGGTTTGGGTGCTGAGGCATAGTGATGAGGTAGCGAGTGACCAAATCCAGGTTTGCTGCAACGGATTTTTGGAAGCCTCAAGTTCAATGAACATTGATCAATATAGCCAAAAAAAAAAAAAAAAAAAAAAATTTTCCTCACAGACGGGCGGACACAGGACTGAAGCTATGAAGTGGAAAGGGTAAGGTATTGTGACTCAAAACTTGACTTCAGTGTCCATCGTCTGAGCATCTTAAGAGCTTACCCAGATCTCTAGAAACCCACCTGGCTTGGAAGGGCATCTACGATAAGAGTATAATGTACGTCCAAGACTTAGATCAATGACAGGTACAACTGCTCAAGATTGTGTGATTCTCATCTCCTACATTACCGTACAGCCGTAATCGGGCATATTCTTCAGCGGGTCCTCATGGGTGTCTTTCTCTTCATCCTCCAGATCTTCCCAGTAAATGTGCTGCATGAAACCCGATCGAGGATTTTGGAATTCATCTGCCATTACCTGAAGACACTCCTGATCGTCTCCAGCTAAGGCTAGCGCTGTTAAAGAAGCCCTCTTCTCCCTCGCCATCACCGAGTCCTCTTCATACGCACGGACCCAGAGTGGGTTACGCAATTGCTTTAACCTATCTTCAATCTGCGAGAATATCATAAAGAATCGGACAGTGACCCAAATATAATTCAAGCTGGATAGGGGTCTGGCCTCGCTGGCGATGTCGCTGACAATGTCGATTTTGAGGACTGACAATAGATCCCGGTCACAGGACATAACATCTTTTTTCTTGCGTCCAAACTTTAGAGAAGGTGCTCTGCTGTAGCCTTCAGGGATTGGAGGTAAAAGATGTTCTGGAATCTTGTCGTCGTTACCAGCGGCTTCCAGCATCGTTGAAAATTGCATCAATATTTCGTCAGGCATGCCCAATGCCCTAGCCCGTTTGACAAGAGGGGTACTTTCAAGGACCTTCTTTCCTGTGACTGGATCGGTTACTTGTTTCGTCTGGCCTATACGAAGCATCCCGACAGCAGAGGCAGGTGGAAGCTGCTCATTGGGTATACGCTCATGGTCCCAATCTGCATCAATGAAGAGGCCCAGCATTGATTTCTGCTTGAAGAAACGGTTCGCACTCGGATCCAAATATCCATGGAGATCAGTCGCTGTACGCAAGAGTGTTCGTCGAAGCGCTCGCCTGTCATAAACTGAACGTCGAGCTCCAGGGTTCGTCTTGGCAACGAGCGCGCCTGAGAAGTCTGAAGTTGGGGGTTTTCCATCAACAAAAAAGGCTGCTCCGAATAATTCTTGCAAGGTTGCAAAGAGTCCGACGGGCTGCTTAATGTAGCCTTTCTGAACGAGCATATTGTGCAAGTGTATGAGGCATACAGGTTCCGGGATACTGTCCCACACGATAAGGCTCATGGTGTAAGCAAGATCGAGGGCTTCAATCAAACCAACGCCACAAAGGAATGGCGAGTATTCCCAAAGACCGTTGGCATTCGTGTGGGAAAAACGCGAGGGAGGGATCGTTGTTAAACCATGCATGTATTTTGACTCTCCGAGCCAGTCTACAAAGTCAACCATGATCTCTTTCATGATAGTCGACATGTGTTTATGGCGATTGAAGTCCCCATGTAGCATCGCGTCTTTCTCGAAAAGCTGTATCAATATATCCACCCCGTTACAGAATCCATGGCCTAACCTTTTATTCTCTCGGTCAAGGAAGAGATCAACATCTCGTCGCGGTCGAAATATTGATGCTGGTGAAATAAGGACATGGCCTTGGAGAGTGCTGAGGGACCAGCCTCGGGACACCGTCAGGGAATCCACAATACATTGCAGCTGAAATACGCAACTTGGAGGGATCTTCGTGCGCACATCTGTTCCAGGCTTCTGCATAGCTAGAGTGGTGACAACGCCAGCGAATTCGTTTAATCCAAAAAGTCGTCGGTGTTGGTTCCAAGGTCCCTTGATGGACCAGTCAACATTCTCCAGAACCCAGCGTTGACCCTTCATTGTGTTTCGTTGTACCACAATGGCCGAGAAGACATTGACCAAATCGTACAGCCAATTGATTGTGTAAGACCGGCGCCAATTAAGCCGTTGTTCCTTGGTAGCTCGCTGTAGATTGAAATTGGGATCCCAGTCGCGGATTTCAGCCATCATTGACTTTGTGGGTTTTCCACTGCGCGTTTTCTGAAAGTCTAAGATGAAGTCGTATAGATCGTGGTAGCAATGAATCAAGAACTGTTCTCTGATGTCCATAGCAGTTTCTGAGACCTGTTCAACGGAGTTATCGGGTCCGACTCGTGAAAGGCCCAAATGAAACATTCCTTGCGCCTTGTCTGGATTTCCGCGTGTGATCGTGTTCATGACAGTCTCATAGGAATCATGGCCAGGAAACTCCACAAAGATGGCGGATTCGGTTTTCTTGATAATACCAATGGCAATGTTAGACATTGCTCCCGCAGAAGCGCTGTTCAGGCCCCGTACGCCACCTCTCGCCAAATACCTTGCACGTAGCTCCGAAGCTCGATCCATTGAAAAGTAAGCGAGTAAACGGCCATGAGGTATTCAGTGACAAGTCCATCTCCATCTTCGATGATACGATAGCTCTCCTACTCCCCGGAATCTTGGAGTCAGTAAACGGCTTTCGGGCATATGAGAGAGTCCCACAAGTCGCGGAACATTCGCGTGCCTTTCTGGATCTATACTTTCCAAGGCACCAGAGACAATACGGATTGGGAGACATTGCTTTGAGAAGGTGAGACTTACAAATGGCACATCGTCAAGACTGGCTTCCTTAGTAGGTAGCTTCGCCTTCGTTTTCTTGCCCTTCTTGCCTTTCTTCTTCTTACCATTAGACCTCTTCTGGCGCGCTTGTTGTGCTAGTCTTAAATCCCCCTGCTCTTCATCGATATCCTCCTCCTCGTCTTCCTCAAGAGCACCACCGAGATTGAGACCAGCGAAGCTATTGGCAAATATGACATCATCGGGGTCCTCTTCGTCTTCGAGCGTATTTTTCGAAAGCTTCTGCTCAGCAACCCATTCGTTCCCTCCTAGGGCTTCGAACGCCTGGGTAAGGGCATCAATGAAGACTTTATGGCTGTTGTTGCTCTTCTCGATTTCAGGGTCGGGTTTCTGAGCGACGATCTGCTGGAAGACTGATTGTGAGGCTCTTCTTGCAGCTATGACATTCTGAAAAAGTCGGTATATGATTGAGGGAATAGGTTTGATACGTTCCGCGATAAGAACTGAGAGAGGGACAATGGCTGAGACCGTAATTTGTCCTGTCGTATTTAGGGACCTCGGAGAACCTTTAGGGAGACCCGATGGTAAAGAGGCTGATGCCTTGATAATAGTGTTAGAAGCATGGATCATCCAGTAGAGTAGTTGTCTCGTGTCTCGCTTGTATGCCAGATACGAATTCTGGTCCGCCATGCTGAGCTGAGATCAGGCAAACGGAATTGCTTGACGTTTCCTGACACTCTCAACTTGGCAAAATTCGTGTGGGTCCCCCAATTCTCGAGCCGGAGACCTAAAAGACATGGAAGAAAATGTGTCTATGTAAGTTGACCATGACATGCGTGTTGACAGAACGGAGATGTTGTTTCAAGGTTGGGCATGTTATGGGGTTAGTGGAGTCTAAAAGCTTCCCGCCACTAGCGTTTCATTAGCATCACATTTAATCACGTGTAATCGAATTCCACCAGGGGGAACGCACCGTTACTAAATGATAACCTTGAAAGGTAGTATTTGAACGGAATTGACATCGCTACCAAGGAGATGGGCCTTTTGCCAAGGATTGGTTTTGAGGCAAGGTGTCTTAGAGCTCTACATCACGTGTAGAGGTTCCTGAATAGAACGGGGACTTACCTATCTAGGCCGGACCTGTCTTTCCCGAGTGTTCCTATATACTGAAGTCATGAACGCAAGTTCTGTATGTTTCAAAAACGTCGCATTACTTCAGAGGCATCCTGAAGTTGTCCATTAAAAGTAAGAGATAATCGAAGGAGGAAATTGAATGAAATCACATTGTAAAGGGACTCCGTTCTCGTCCACTCGAAGCACACGTCTTTAAGAGATGCCTAATTATGCCCGAGGAAGTTGATCCAATACAGCAGAGTAGCATCTAATAGTGTTTGAACCCCGCAATAGATGGCGTCACGAAAGCGAGGAAGAGCAGGTTTGCAATGATCAGAATTTTTCTTATGTATTGGTTCCTCAAATACAACGCTGGGCTGGCTCCCACGCTCAGCCTAACCCATCCATAAGTAACTGACTACCATATCATAAGAGGCCCATCCGTCCCTCATGTCTAACGCCGGAACTATGCAGACATTACAACACACATGCAAGTTTGAACCCTTGGAAAAAGACGCCGTCAATGCGAATCAATATCCGAATTACCTTCTCCTCTTAGCTTCATCTGCCACCCGCATATCATCCAGCATCATTCGTTCGCTCAAGCTTCGTGGTGTTCCTAAAAAACTGCCAACTCCGCCTGACATCCTGAAGCTCTTGAGATCGCTTTCGTCTACCCCGCTTCGTCCGTCAACGCTACCAACGAATGAACTCACATCTCCCATGGACGCCGCACGTGCATGAACATCGGGGCTCACGATGGGCATAGTGAATGGACGACCTTTGTATGAACCAACGATGCCTTTCGTGGCTGGTGCGGTCTTCGGTGGAGAAGGACGAACGATTTCGCGTGCTGGTGAAGTAGAGTATCGGCCGATAGGTTCGTTAGCAATGGGAGAGACGGGTGCGTCGGTGTCGAAGTCGTCGTACTCTTCGTCTTCTGGGCCTATGGGTGAAGTGCGGCGCTCGGCGTTCTCGTCGAAGTTGAACATCTCGTCGTCTTCTCCGGCATCGAAAGCCAAATCCGAATTACGTCCACTGCTTCGGTGACCTAGATTATCCAAATCTTGCCAGGCTCTGCTCGGTCTTGTTGATGCGGTTGGTGTATTGTTATTGGCGATGTCTGGAACTCGAGCAGGCGAAACACCCCTCGCCGGTGAGAGCATACTTTTAGGTGATGGAGCTTGACGCCTTAATGGGGGCATATCAAGCATGTCTTCGTCATCATCGGAAGCCACCTCAGGTTCAGCCTCGTCCTTGACTTCCAAGCCATTGTGTGCCCCATTGTGGCTCGAGCTGCTGTCGCCGCCCAACGGTCCAAGATCATCACTAGAACCTAATTGTGAGACCCCGTTTCCCATATAATTCTCATCTTCATCGTCAAAGGAGAAGCCATTTGCTGTTGTTGCCACCGACGCCGAACCATCTGGGGGTGCAGTTACCGTGGTCCATGTTGTGCCATCATCCACTAAAGGTGACCGTGACAATGCCCTCAACGCCTGTGAAGATGAGATCCTCTTAGGTGGAGGCGCTTCGTCAATATCTTCGATTTGTTCAGATCTAGCCTCTTCCTCCATTTCTCCTCCAAAAGTGGTGGTTGGTATCTCTTCGGTGAGTATTAACTTTGTATTTTGTGGGGATGCAGTAGGTAGGACCTCTTCGCCTGCAACGTCGAATCGAACTCGGCGGGGGCTATGTCTTGAGGAACTCGAGGATCTTCGAAGGGCACTGCGTCTGGTTGTACCTCCTTCACTCCAGTCTGAGGCCACGGATACCTCGTCTGTATTTCTTCGTTTCGGGGTCGCCGGTCGCGAGACTTCTGGTGACGACACTAATGATCTCGTATCTGTGCTTGCGTCGACATGCAATGGTTCCATTGCCCTGGGTTGTGGGCTTATATTTCCGGGAGGAGGGGAGACGGGAGTCACAGTACTCGATCTGCGCTCGTTTCTGCTTGTGCTGTCGAGGAGAGGTAGGTAGCTTGGTGTGAACAGTCCTCGAAACTCTTTTTCTCGTTCGTGCGGACTTCGCGGACTCTCGTCCTCGTGGTATGCTGGTTTTAGGAGAGAAGTCGAGATCGAGGTTGCGGAAGGCTGAGGTTTATCGCCATTAGGGTGAATGTTGGTGCCTGTCGCGCATGACTCAAAAGGAGCTTCGACCTCAGGATATAAAGACTTGTAGCCCTTCATTGACTCTGCCATGCTTTTGGAGACAGTGTCGGAGACTTCTTTGGGCGCGTCCCGCAGCAGTTCTTCCGCGTATTTCTCGAATTCCGAGGCCATGTCTTGCCGGTACTTCCAGACCTTGTGATCGAGCTCCGCGAGCTTGGAATTGAGCTCGGTGAACAATTTGCTCGCCTCATCCATAGTGTTGCGGCGAGTGAATTGAGCTGCGGGTTGCGAATCGGGCACCTTCAATAGCGAAGCATATCAAAGAGGTAGAAGCAGAGTATCACCTTTGAGGTGGCTTGGATTTGAAGAGTGTGAATACCTCTCTGATTTTGATGGACTAACACTTTCGGGTACTAGCGCCCCATAAATTCGAAAGAGTCTGGATCTCTAAAAGACTTTTAAACACTGGGGCTCGTTGCGCGTCGACTTTATTTTGATATTTATCGTTGAGTTGCGAGTCGCATCGGCTCGGCAGCTGCAGCGTTTCGATTCAATTGATCGTGTTGCATGGAACGATGAGCTGTCCCTCAAGTCAGGCTCATTCCGTCATCTGTTGTCCCACCTCAATGTGAGCAGCCGACACCGGTGAAGCAGCCCTGCCAAGTTGCCAGGATCTCTGCTTCCATCACTGGTCTAGAACCATCACGTGTAACATATCAATTTGTTCGCAATCATGAGAAAATTTGAATTTGAATTCGAGAGCATCGAGTTTCATTAATTACGAAGTGTGCATCCTCAAGAGCAGAACAAACGCAGACTACCTTAAGCCGAGTGTCGAGGCCGAAGGCAAGATTCGTTGGGGATGCATGCAGCCTGTTGACCCCCACGTACCATTCGCGTGGGATGGTTACACTGAAGGCTGTGAGTTCAAAGCAAGCAGAATGGAGCCTGATCTTGGACAACATCTGCCTTGACAAATCGTAGGACTCCAGGATGTATGAAAACGGGCTCGTGCTGAATCCAGTTCCTTCGGGTTTGAATTCCGTGCAATAGCAAGCCCATACCAAGTTCACGAGGTTTAGATGTGTGCTGTTCAAATTTTGACACTGTTGAAGTAGGACAACATCAACCTGAAGTCTTGCAAGAGCTTGCAGTGCCTACCAGTGGTAGGCTTTATGAACTGTAAGCCCGGTATCAAACCAATGCCGAAACGTTTGAATTTGTGCGAGATTGCGCCTTTGTTTCTTGAGTTTCGACAGCGTTCTCTGAATGACATTGCCCAATGGCGTCAAATGGCTGTTGCTGCACCAAGACGTTGCGTCCCTACAGATATTATATCGTTCGTATGATTTTCCCCGTTGTGGGGAGCCTGCGGAGGGGCCTCGTATTGGTGATTGTAATCAAATTCGAGACTGCATTACAATTGCCGACATATCGAAACAGCGTTACTTGGGAGGGCTAGAGCGCCACGTTCGGCAATCATAGAGACGCAAATATTCAAGGCCCTCGATTTCCAAACCTTTTGCCTTTCAAAAATTTGATCAGTCCTGCTTTTTCATTGTCAGATCTTAGGCGCCCGTGAGTACCTGCCAAATCTTATATACTACATATCAAATCTCACAAAGAAACATCAGTTCCAATTTTCAACGTATCTTCGTATATACCCTATAATTGTCCCTCGAGATCATGTCAGATGGAGTGCGTGCATAAAATAAGGATAGAGGACTTGGTGCAAAGATTGTTGCCGGTCCAAATTTTGCATGTCACAATAGCAGATAGACAAGAACCACATATGCGAAGATATTGAAACAACCGGAAAGATGATAGTCTAAGCTCGAAGACGCAGACTCTCAGCATTGCTAGCCTTCAAATCCTTCAATCAAAGCGATCAGAGTACCACGTGACCGTTACCTGTGACTCCCTTTGCCCTTCTTCAAACTCGAACCTCGGGTCTGAAAAGCTGCAAAAAACAAAGTTCATTCATTCTGCTCTATTACTACTCGTGTGAATACTTCTCCGCGTTATTATCCGGCTCCAGAGACCCCGAGTTTTGCACAAGCGAAAACCCCTAGTCATAAGCGAATAGCCTCAAAATTTTGCCCCTCAACACCGCCCAAAAACCACCACCAAAAAAAGATAAAAATACAAAAGACTTAGTCACAACCCGTCTTACAGCTTTCGCTGCGGGGTATGACTTAGAGAACCTAATTTAATAGGTTACTTGAAGCTCGCATTGGTGTGTGCCCTTCGAGCGTCCCTGGTGATAACTAGACTCTCATTCTCATTGCCTCCGCTCTCAGCGGAGCACTAACTGCCGGCCCTCTAGATATCCCCGCAGATGCCTGTCTCGACGCCGTACATGCAGGGTGCCTCTGCATATGAGTATCGTGCGAGTTTCCTGAGAGCTACCATGGCCACTGCCGTGTCAACGTAAGCCCTCAAACCTCGTTGGACTTTAGGTCGAAGTTAACGGTGTACTCTGCAGCACTACCTTCACGTCTATCTACATTCGCTTCAATAATAACAAGTAACAACCGACAAGCACAGCTACACTGACCAAGTCTTTGACTGCCGACAAGTCTGCACTGTACACGGTTATGCCTACTCAGGTTCCGGACTACATAGAGCTGGACCTTGTGGCTCGGGTGGTGAAAAGAAGTTACTTTCTAAGTACAGCTCGCCAGTCGACTTCAGCCGGAGTCGATAGTCCGAGTCTAAGCTGAACAGCGCAGCTTTCTTGGCATTATTTTCCAGATAGAGATCCCAACAGACACCGTACCTTGTATCCTCGACCGCGTAAAAGTCCGTCCCATTTGGGAACACTGCGCGCAGCTTGAAATTAGAAAGTGTGGCCCGTGACCTCAGGACAGGTGCTGTTGTCGGCAAGTACTCAAGCCGAATAACAGTCTATGGAAATGTCAATGCTGAATGTACCAAAAGTCCACAGAAATTGTACTTACAGCGGTCGAAACAGTAATAGTCTTTGGACTACCATAACCACTGCAGGCCGAGTTCGCCTACTATAGTAGAACTGGCTGGGACACTTGGGACTATGCCGGTAGTGCCCGCACCATATACCCCGGACCAAGAAGGACACTCCTGCGTTGACCCCTGGGATTCAACATCACTGGGAGTCGTAAGGATGGCAAGAAAACAGTCTACCCAGTCGAGGTTGTTCCACTCCCCGACAACACCTAGGACTGTGCCGACGTGCCAAAAGACATGACAGTTTTAGCTGCTGATGAGCGAGGCCTTTGGTTTGGCACTCCATCCTGGCGTGATCGAAATTTCGAGAATGGGACCAAGATCAGCAAGGACGGACAATACCAATTGATCAAACTCTGTGCCGTGCCCAAGTGACTCTGAGCTCTGAAGTCCCTGCGTTTCTGATACAACGGCTGGAGTGGCATGTCAACTGAAGGAATGAGATTGCTGGTTTTCGTTTCGAATAATGACTTCATGGGGATTCAGGAATGGATGCGTATACGGGTATAGGCTGGGCTGCATGAGCTTTCTTTAATTTTATTGTTATGGATTGCGATTATTGAGGCAGAGTTTTGTATTCAAATCACACTCTCGATGAAGAATCAATGATAACATTAAACACCGAGAATCTCTACTGCCTGACTTCAAATCGGGAGCTAAAGTCCAGTCAAAAGAATGCAATGTACCATTGTAAAAACGAACGCCATAACAGTACTATCTCTCTAGGTCTTATCACCTCGCTTCCCTTCCAATCCCAGCAATCCCTCATCTCCCATCTCTCCCTAAGAATTTCCTTTCCCCTAGCACCCGTTTATTTATCCCATGTCTCAAGTCCAGCAAGATCTACTTCTTCCCCTGCCAGTTATAAACCAACCTAGCCTTCAACACGGTATCCCCCTTCTTAATCACAATCCTCCTCACATAATATCTCTTCCCATCAATAATCGCGAAACCCCATATCTGATCGCCGGTCCATCCTTTTTCGGAATTCTCGACCCAGGACTCGATATGTTTCTCTCCTTGAGGGCCAGAAGATTCGTTGTCTTCTAGCCACTGCATCACAAATATCAGCAAATGTTCAAGTGCTTTGGGACAACGGCAGCGGAGAGGAGGGAGATAGCGGATTAAGAGTATGGAAAGGGGAGACGTACACCATCCTTCAAATACTCATCCTGAACACCACTCAACTCAATCCACCGACTCCTTCCCTTCAACTTCCCAAAAATATGATCCTCATGTTCCCTCACAGCCCAATCCAAGATTCTCAACTCAGTTGTTCCCTTGATTCCACCGGTGGCGGTTTGTTCGATGTCAATGTGGACGACGCCGTCGTCGCCGAGGTATTGTTTTGTGTGGAGGGTGACGGTGGCGAGGGAGATGGCTTTGCGGGTCCACCAGCCGATACCTTGGAGGGCGAGGATGGCGTCGGTGTCGTCGGATAGGGTCTTGTTCTTTGGGGGTTGTTAGTTGGGGTCGCAGATTGGGTAGAGTTTTGGAAGGATTGTGGTGAGCGCTGAAGGGGGAATTGGGAGAGTGGTGATAGATTGAGGGGTGAGACGTGGTTTGCAAGGGTAGTGACGTGTAACTCGGTCGTGATGCAAATTGAAGGAATTGAAGGAATTGAAGGAGATAAAGCTTGCCATAACCCATTCACCAGTCAAATCCTTCAGGGTAATCTCTGCTGGAGCTGCCATGTTGTTGTTATCGTGATACTAAAGTGTTGTGTTGTTGTAAAGTTCGCAGTGAGGTCAGCAGGGTCCAAGCAGGTACGACACCAAATATTGTTTCAGGGCGTAATCATATGTCAATGCTCAAGCCGAGCTTAACTCAGGTACGAGAAACAGCAGGAAGCCTTTCTTAAATATCCCTTGAGCCTCTCAATGCAACATTCCCCACACTGGATGAAAAAGAAGCCGAGGTGATCTTCAGGGCATGATAGCCTTTGCTCGCATGTGTCGTTGGAGACGAGTGGGTTTGAGGTTCAGGGCCCTGTCTGGGGTGAGCTAGCTGGAAGGGGAAATTTTGGCGAGGCCGGCAGCGGGGTGGTAGCTTGTTTTGGGTTTAGCTTTGCGAGGGGAGGGCGAGGCTGAGGGTGTGTAAAGGCGAGTGTGTGAGTGGTGGATGAGAGGAAGAGTGGGCTGAAACCGAGGTGCATTTGTGGGGCTGAATTTGGGTGAAGAATGGAGAAAGGCGGTGAAGGAGTGGGCAGAATGATGAAAATGTTTTGAACTCTTCGGGATGTCACAGGGACTCGTTTATTTCAACGGGTCAGGTCCGATTGACGGAAGGGCGTTGCGAGGCTATGACTGTGCGAAGCTGTGAGTAATACTTCGAAGTATTGGCATCGCGAACAGCAGAGGTGAAGCTCCGTCTGAAGCTGAATTGGTGCCAGTCGTTGGACATACATTAGATCAGACTCCGAGAAGCTAGCGATTGGCTTCTCAATTGATCTACCGCCATCATGCTTCCTCAATTGAGAGCGGGTGCAAACATGACCTCCAGAACAGCTTCAAAATACATGTAAGCTCCTCTTCTTCCATCTGCCAGCTCTGCTAACCCTCTAACAGTCGTGGGATGTCCTCGTCTGCTGCACGAGCTGCCCAAAATGACGAACCAAGACTCAACAAGGTCTCCGCGGCCATCACACAACCCAAATCCCAAGGAGCCTCCCAAGCTATGCTCTACGCCACTGGCATGACTGAAGAAGGATTGAACAAGGCACAGGTCGGTATCTCCTCGGTATGGTACTCCGGAAATCCGTGCAACATGCACTTGATGGACCTCAACAATCGAGTGAAGAAAGGCGTCGAGGAGGCAAACTTGATTGGATATCAATTCAACACCATTGGAGTCTCGGACGGTATTTCCATGGGCACAAAGGGCATGAGATATAGCTTGCAATCTCGAGATCTGATCGCAGATTCCATCGAGACAGTGATGGGTGGTCAATGGTACGATGCCAACATTTCTATCCCAGGCTGCGACAAGAACATGCCTGGTGTAATGATGGCCATCGGACGAGTTAACCGCCCCTCGATAATGGTCTACGGAGGCAGTATCAAGCCCGGTTGTGCAGCAACTCAGAACAACGCGGACATTGACATCATCTCCGCCTTTCAAGCTTACGGCCAGTTCATCACCGGCGAGATCAACGAGGAGCAACGCTTCGATGTCATCCGTCACGCCTGTCCCGGCGGTGGGGCTTGCGGAGGAATGTATACAGCCAACACAATGGCCACCGCTATCGAAGTCATGGGCATGACTCTCCCCGGCTCCTCCTCCAACCCCGCAGAATCACAAGCTAAATACGACGAATGCCACGCAGCCGGAGCCGCGATTCGAAACTTGCTAGTCAACGATATCCGACCCCGAGACATCATGACCAGACAAGCCTTCGAAAACGCCATGATTCTCGTGAACATCACCGGAGGTTCCACCAACGCTGTTCTACACTTGATCGCCATCGCCGACGCTGTTGGCGTAAAATTGACAATCGATGATTTCCAATCAGTTTCAGACCGTATCCCTTTCCTAGCTGATTTGAAGCCTTCCGGAAAATATGTAATGCACGACCTTTTCAAAATCGGCGGAACCCCCGCTCTCCTCAAATTCCTTTTGAAAGAAGGAGTTATCGACGGTTCCGGCATCACCGTAACCGGCAAGACTCTCGCCGAGAACTTGGAGCCATTCCCCGACTTTCCCGCAGACCAGAAGATCATTCGTCCCCTTTCAAACCCCATCAAGAAGACTGGTCATATTCAAATCTTGAGAGGTTCTCTCGCACCAGGTGGATCTGTAGGTAAGATTACCGGTAAGGAGGGGTTAAGATTCGAAGGCACAGCCAAATGCTACGACGACGAAGATGACATGTTCGCCGCCGTCGAGCGCGGCGAGATCAAAAAGGGCGAAAAGACCGTCGTAGTGATCCGCTACGAAGGACCGAAAGGTGGACCTGGTATGCCTGAGATGTTGAAACCCAGCTCAGCGATCATGGGAGCAGGTCTAGGACAGGATGTTGCGTTGATTACGGATGGACGGTTTAGTGGTGGATCTCACGGTTTCTTGATTGGACATATTGTGCCGGAGGCTCAAGAGGGGGGCCCGATTGGGTTGGTGAGGGATGGGGATAAAATTGTTATTGATGCTGAGAAGAGGGTTATGGATTTGCTTGTGGATGAGGAGGAACTTGTCAAGCGCAGGAAAGAATTCGTGCCGAAACCACCTAAGTATAAGAAGGGCACTCTCGCCAAGTATGCTAGGGATGTCCAGGATGCTAGCCACGGCTGCATCACGGATGGTGGCATTGAGTAAGCGGTTGGTAGGATGATGGGTTGGAGAATGAGGGGCAGATTAGCAAGGGAGTATTTGGGAGGAGGAAGGCAAAATTGAGGAAATGTATATATTCTGTATGCTGAATGAAAAGTGCCACTTTCTCCTGTTCTCCGTCCTTACTTTCCCTCCACTCTCGACACTCTGTCCTTCGCCACATTCGTCTCGTACAAAGCGCCCTGTCCAATTTGGACCTTTTCTTGACATCAAAGTCCGTCTCCATCGTCTTGGTCTGTTGCATATCGTACAACTTCATAAAGGTACGGAGATTGAGGTTTACTGTTAGGGGGTTCACCCTGCCGCTCGCGTGATTCCGCCCCGCCATTGCGGCAACGGAGCGAAAGTCTTGGTGGAGTCGGGACAATGTGCGAAAGTTGAGCGCATTTTCATTTCCAGACTTTAACAGACATTGATAGCAAGAGTTGTAGCTTTACAAAATGTGTTGTTGATTTTGGCTCGAGTTTTGGAGAGACCGGGGAGATTAGATGTCGCACTCGAGAAATATTATCATTATCCAGTTTTCAAGAGAGAGAGGAATAAGAAAGTAGACGCTCACGGTAGACAAGAAGAGAGCAAAAGGAAGGTTGGATGAAACATCTTTCCATTGGTTGATCTTGATAATCAGAAGTAGAAAATCTATTCGGTAATCTGGGTGTCTAATTTGACTATGTCTATAATCCCATCTATGGGAACTCCCTTCAATGACAATAATAGTCGTACAAGCATCCCCACCCAGAACGAACCTCATCTACTTCCTACTTCCTACTTCCTACCAAGATGTTTCCCTAAGAGCCTCTCTACTTAGGCAAATACTTAATCCCCCTCCTAGGACAATTCCCCCTCATCCCCTTGCCCACCGGCGTACTCGGCACAAAGCTTCCAGTCTGAAGACTGCCTCGTACATGGAAGCTATACCAAGCTTGATTTAATTTCCCCCTATTACACCCCAACACTACCGCACTCCCCGTAACACTGGTCAGCGCATCCTCAATCTCAGAATACGTGTATGTTTTCGAGTGAGAGGGTTCGATCCCTGCTGATGCAAGAGCAGCATAAGTATCCAGCCCCTTAAAAATCCCCACCGCTCGTTCAAAGAAATCAACAACTTCTTGCCCAGCACTGTACCCATAGCCGTAGCAAGATGGAGCTAAAGTGTTGATGCATGTTCCGTGTTTATTCCATTCGTGTTGCCAAAAATGCTCGAGTGTGCCGGCGTTTGGGAGCCAGTATTTCTCCATATCCTCTAGCAACTCAGTGTTTCCTGAGCTTTCGATAATACTGGTGATATTATGATATTGTGGAGCGGAGGTGCAGAATTGGTCGTAGCTGCCATCGCACAGATCTGGCCTGCCTTATTGTCAGATTCGCCTTTCCTACTTCAAAACGGCAGATGGGACAAGGTAGAGGAGGATTGGCAGAGGAGGGGCAAGAGGGAAAGGGAGACGAACCAAAGACCATGCAGCGTCCAACTATCCTGTGGCCCAATACTTGGACTCGTATCCCAGAATTGCGTTTGTAGAAGCTGGCCACCGGGATAGACGAAGCAGCAGCTTGGTTCGGCGTCTGCTTGGCATGATATTGGGGAGTCGATTGGGCAGGAGGGTGCGTTTCCTAGTGTTTGCTGGGTTGCTTGGGGTTGAGGATTGGAGAAGAGGGGGAGTTGGGAGAGGAAGGTTGTGAGGGTTCTGATGGAGGGGAGTTCGAATGCTATTGTTGCTGTTGTTTAAGGTTACGTATTCGAGGTGATACGGGGTGGAATGCTGGCTAGAAGCTTGGATTTGGAGCTTTCCTCGTGGTCTGCGAACAAATAGGTAGACGAAGAGAAGAGTAGGAAGATATATAGAAAGGAGAGAAGGGGGAGAGGCAGTGATGTTGAGGTCAGATGTAGCTCATCTTCAAGCCTACTGCCCCATTCTTGGGCTGGCGCAGAGCTGCAGGTGACTACGGTGCCTGAAACCCCTCGGACCTGCCTGCGACCCCTGATCCCTGTAGAGGGCTGACTCGCATGCCTAAGCGATCGAGACGACAACCTCTCCCTTTTACACGTGGGAATGCCTTCACCTTTCTTCAGTTTCACGACAGGATAAGGGTGTCAGCAAGGTCAGCTTATGCCGTTTAGATAATGTCAAGCTGGCGCGGCGGCCGCTCTGGGGAACAACGTGCGAGGGTCAGCTTGAGAAAGCATAGAAGTCAACGTCCAGGCTATGAAGAGGCACTTGTTTCATTGCTTTTTTGTCCTCTCTATCGTTGTAATGGGGTCTGGTATCATTGTGATTGCTTTGCATACGTCTTTATCTGTTTCAGATAATGAGTAGAATTCATATTCTTCGAGAATCCAGCTCAAACAGAGACGAAATACGGAGGTACGTCACCTGAATGTTTTCATATCGCCCCCCACAAACGGTGGTTTCACAGCATCATCGAGGCGGTAGCTCAGCCATCTCTCGAGGCCTAAATTTGATTTAGAGGTTCACACGAGGCACGATATTGCACAATTTGGTTTCGAGTCCTGTTATTCATCTCTTCTGCTCATCCATGCAAGCATCCATCATAAAAAGTTCGGCATTGCAACAAACCCCAACTCCTTTCACCAATGCAAAGTAAAAATTACAAAGCCCAGAACCCCCAAAAGATCCTGGAGCACCATTAAAACCTCATGGTTTACTGGATGACCAAGAGGACAAAAGGTTTGCTCCCACTTGTCCGTTGACGATGACACTATCTACAGTACCCCTCATCCACGACCAGCACGAGCGTCTCCCTGACCAACACAAAGGCCAATCTACAATCACCAATGGTTATCCGAATCAAAGGACAGCCAATATTCCTCCAATCCTGTTCCATGTCCGACCGAAGCCGTACGGGTATGAAGTTGCCAACCTTTCTATGAGTTATTGTTGTTGTCGGTAGTGGTGTTGTTGTTGTTGTTTGCTGATTGCCAGAAATTGAGTCCCGACGTGAATGCTGTCCCTGCTACTTGTGGCGGCGGCGGTGGTGCTTGTTGTGCTAGTTGTGTTTGAGAAACTTGTACCGTTGCCGTATTAGCCAGCCCTGGTGCGAAGCCTGGAATCAAGGTGGGAAGTGGTGGTGGTGGTGGTGGTGCGAATTGTGGTTGCGGTGCGACAGGTGGTAAGAACTGCATCGGCGCTGGGTTATATTGCCATTGTGGTGCGTTAAATGCTGTTGGCCATGGGTTGAGTGCCGCTGGTGGGTTGAATACTATTATTGGGTTCCATAGTGCGTGAATTTGCTGTTGCACGTTGAGTGGTTGCGCGTTGAGTGGTTGCGCATTGAGTGGTTGTGGTGCATTGAACTGTAGTGGTGTGGTGAATTGTGGGAGATATGCAGGTTGGTTTGCGAGCAGATCTTCAATATCGCCCAGTCCATCGAGAGCACCCACATCGAGATCCACCTCAACAGTTCTTCTCCACTGAGTATTTGCCTCCTCTTCCGATGTATTACAACCATTCTTCGGTCCCGAAAAGACGTAGAATGGTGCAATCAATTCTTGGACCTTTTTGGTGAGTCTTCGGGGCTCGACATGATCCCCTTTGTTGCCCCCCAACTTGGCATAGACGTCCGTGCCAAAGTATAACTTGAGAACCAATTTCTGAAGCTTCCTTGGTGCACGCCCTGGCGCGAAGATCTGAGCTAGCTCCTTTACACTCTCTGCGAATTTTTCCATATGGTCGGTGTTTGACCAACTAAGCTTGATGTGCAAGTCGAGAATCTTGACACAGTCGAAGCTGAATGGATATGCCCCCATATTTGGCGAGATCTTGACTTGGTTCCAGCGAAGAACAGCATTAGATGGTTGATATTCCTTCTTCTTGGCGATGCCACGCACAGAACCGTACAGCACGCCCGTGATTTCGCCATGGCCTGTGACCTCGTTTCTTTCTTCCTCATCCCTGGTGAAGAAATCGAATTTTGCTGGGAAGCGACCTTGGCCGAAATATTTCTCAGTGAGGTTGTTGCAGATTCGTTTGTTAGCGCGAAGTAGTTGTGGTGCGAGGGGTTGGTGATCGTCTCGAAATGGTCGATATGTTTTGTCGCAGTTGCATTCTAGGCGTCGAGTCTGCTCCCTGTTTCTCTTTCGGGTGACCAGTGTCTTGTTGCCGGGCTTGCCAATCTCCACCACGACATTGACATTAGAAAATTCACATGGGCAAGAAAATTCGTGTTCGTTTTCAGATTCAAGTTCACCTACTAGTATATTATCACTGTACTGGCGAAAGCCGTTCCAATGCTCCTTGACTTTCTCTTTCTTTGTCTTGGGCTTCTTATAGCCGGTTGGCGCGAGATAGGAGATGATCATTTCTTGGACACTCGGCGGAAGGGCTTCAAACCTTGAGAGTAACTGGATTTCGCCCTTTTCTTTTGGGAGTGATTTTTCGAAATTTTCGTCGTAGGTCGTGTTATTACTGCTGTCCCAAGCAGGGTCGTTGTCGTTCATTTCGTCGTCGGAGTCGACTCCGAATTCGCTGGGGCAGCGGTTGTCGTCGTCTGATATTTCAATGTCTTGGTCATCGATGTTCATTTCTCCGTCCTCAGACGTAGTGTTGTCGACCTGTGAGCTGTTAGCCAAGTAGTTCTTGTTTGTGAGAACGGACGGAAAACTCACTGTTGAGTTGGTGGTGTCGGTGATTTCTATGTCTTCATCCATTTCTTGAATGCCGATAGTCGTATTGCCGTTCTTGATGTCGGTGGTTGCGTCGATGCTGAGTTCGTCGATATCTATTCTCTCGTGTTGAGCGTTGGTGGCTGAAATTGGAGCTTGATCGGACTCCATATTTTGAATCTCGTGCGTTTGGTAGAGCGTAGTCTGAGAATTGTTAGCAAATCAATCTTTGAAGTAGGACGCGAATGAGATTACGGCCATGAAGGTGTGATTCGTTTGTTGTTGTGGTTCGGCGATGATTCTCAATTCGTGAACGGCCATTTTGTCGATAGTTGTTGTAAGAGATTGATTTTCGTGAGAATTGGGGTTTGAGTTGATGCTGTCGACTTCAATGGTTGTCTGGGGCGGTCGTAGTAGTCCGTGTCGTGAATTTGCTTGAATGAACTGGCGATTTCGGCGTGGTCAGGCGAAAGTTTGATAAATCTTGCTTTCGTCTTGTAAGTGGTGCGTGACGGAGAGAAAGAGAATTCTAGAGAGTAGAATTTCGTTGGAAAGGGAGAATCTATATGGGGTGACTCAGATCTAGGACATCTCGGGAGCGCCCATAAGCCCACGATATCGGCCCAAGTGCAAGTAAGGATGGTACTGCACGTGATATGGATTTTTGAACTTTCAAACATTTTTGCTTTCGTATGCGACTTACTTTTGATTTACCTATGACTACGGAGCTGCTAATTTATTCCTTTTTTATTTATTCATCGAATGACAATGCTCTCTCACGCCGCCTCAGCTTCATGAGAAATTCTCACTGAATGTTCCACGTGACATTGAGCTGCACTTGGAGCTTATTTATTCCTTAGTCTTGAGTCACCTACCAGTCAGTACGGCACATATCGCATTGTATATCTGTTCAATTCGCCATAGACTAGCCACACTCGAGTAGGCTGTCAAACTGCACGAAAAGAAAAGCCTGTTCTCAGCTTGGTCTTGCATTCTCGATTGTCCCATCAAAACTTCGAGATCACGACGCTATATTTTCTCATTATCTGCTTCGCATACCCATAGAATATCTTTATGTCGTCACTTTTATGGGAATACTGAATGTCAGAAGAATAGCTCTTCCCAAGATTCAGTACTACGGCAAAGATGTCTCGATCAGGCAGTGACAAACCACGCCCTTGGACCTCCCCGCCAGAAGCAGAGCGGATGCTGCGAAAACGAAAAACAGCCACATGAGGATCCTGACACACCCTTAATCTTGCGTCCGCCAACGTTCCACCCCTTCTCCAAGCTCCCGATCGAACTCCGTAATATGATATGGGAATTTGCGAGTCACGACAATTCGAGACCTGGCATCTTTTCTCTCCGCAAGTCGACAGTTAATGGTCTTCTTAAAGGCACAATCGACATCGGAAGGTTGCGCAGTCTATATTTGCAGACTGACACAGCGATTAAAACCCCAGTGCTTCTGCATGCATGCCAAGAGTCTCGAAGCTTGCTCACAAAGAAGTATACCAAGAACTTCGACTTGAAGTACATATATTGGCATTGTGCGACATGTGGCCCGGGAATTTGTGCCTGCCCTGTTCAGTCGAAGCGGCGAGACTGCCCGATGGAAAGCGAATACTTCCACTACAACAGACGCGTGCGTGGACACAATTGCAAGGAAATTTACTGGAATCCAAATCGAGATGTGGTTTACCTTTCTGAACCGACGATTTCATGGGCAACATGTAAAACTCGTTTCGATGGAATCACAACTCTCGCAATCGATGAGTATATCTTTATGGACTTATTCCGATCGGGGAAAGTAAAGATGGTTATGAAGAACCTAGAGATAATGTTCGTCATCTGCAAAACATTGCGCTGCAGCACAATTCCTGCACTAGACGATGATGTTGAAGATTTGGCTCGTACGGCCCAAGAAGAGAAGACAAAGGACTTAGTTCATCTGGTTCAGAAACATTTTGTCCAAGCTGTTGAGGTAATCGTGGTGGGACACATTTGGGAAGTGGAAGATCTACTCTTTTCTCGAGAGGAAAGACGCAAGCCGCATAGAACGCATACAGTGAAGCCTTTCCTGACGAACGGTACTAGGCAGATACATTGGGAGAGGGTAGACTGGCGCCGGTGCGTGGATTATAAGCTGAGGAGAGAGATGTTCCTGCCCGATTCCTACTGGTGGCTCAATCACTGATGGCTTTATTCGTGCATGTGGTAACAGGCAGCTTGACAAACCGCCACCATCTAGCATATGTATCAGCAAAAGTATCACTATATTATTAACGTTAGGCGCAATAATATTGGTGCGAGAATGAAATTTGTGAGAATGAAATTCTGCAGCTGATTGTCTGCTAACATGTTTTATTTTCATAATCTCTGGAATCGCGAATTCATCCTGCAGGCCCTATACGCTTTAGTTTACCCCAGATCAAAAAGGGACAGTATGTCTTGAAATCACCAACTGTTAGAGCATAATCAATCAACACCCATAATGAAACACTAACTATTCTTCTTCTCCCAATCTGCGAGAAACATTCCTATCTGATCATTTGAAGTTAAAGAATCCTTCAAAATGGCGACACAAAGACCTCTATGGGAGCAATTGCAGAAGATGAACGAAAAGAAGAGATTGCTCCTGCTTCTTGACATCTTCGTGATCGAATACTTTTTCAAGGAAAGACTTGCTGCTCCTTCTAGAATATGCCAGTGCGTCTATCCCTCGATAAACTTGTTGGAACTGCTTTCGCAGCAAAAGATTGAAGGAGCGACCAAGATTTGCGAAGATGAGTTGAGTGTAGATGGAGAGCTACAGGTAGAGGACGAGGTCGGGGACCAAGAGGAGGAAATAGAGGAGGAAACAGCAGAGGAAACAGAAGAGGAGGAGACAGAGGAATACAGCGAGACAAAATATCGCATAACAATCTCGCCTAGCACCCCAACAATAGCGGAACCTCCTATGATGGCCGAATCGAAACGAGAAGTGGCAGAGGAACATACCCGCAAGATAATCTCCGACCTTCGCATTTCTAACTTAGCAGCGGTAGACCTAGATGATGTGGAAAAGCGGGTCTCCACGATCTTGGAACCTTTCCACGATGAGCCGCGTCTCAATGTTCCTGGCGGGATCGAATGGAAGGAGAGAAGGAAAACGATCCTCGAAAGTCTGTACCTCTATCAGAAGAATATAGGCTTAATCTTCCATCCTTTTGGAGACCTTCCAGGAGAACTTCGCCACGAGATATGTAGGTGTTGGGCAAAAGAACTTTTTCTGATTCTCATGCACAATATCCCAGTTCCCCTGGATCAACTTTGATAGAGCAACTGCTAATTTCCTGGTTACCTTAGGGTGACTGACACATCACGAAGACCGAGCACCCGCTGTCATTAAACTCCGACTATCACTCCAGAGTTCAGCCTCGACGGTCTCAATCACCAACAATACGTGTCTGCAGAACGACTCCCGCATTTTGAGGACTCTAGTAGCGTTGCATGTTTGCCGAGAATCGCGAAGTCAATTCCTTTCGCGATACTCTAGAAATTTTGATCTGAAATGTGGAGACTAGACGCCAGATTGCGATGTCTGCGTCTGCTACCAAGACCATCTACACTGTCGTCCGAAAACAGAATGCTTCGACTCCAATCGTGGCATGGCAAAAGACTATTTCTGGGATCCGAAGAGATATGTAATTCATCTATCGCAATCCGAGAATGATTTTGATGTGTCTTGGTTCGGTACTAGGATGCGTATTGCTGGAGTGAAACGTATCGTACTCGAGCAGGAGCTATTCTTGAGTCTGGCGGACAACGAGATACTTCGTGGTGAAGAGCTGGAAACCATCTTTGTCGCGTGCGAGAAATTTAGCATCAGGACATTTCTGTTCCCTCCGCGTGTCCTGAGCTACGATTCTATAGTTCAGCGCCATCTAGACTTGAAAGGCGAGGAATTGAGCAAACTTGTTGGGACCAAGAAGGTCATTGTCGTGGGAGATATAAGCCAGCTCGAGAAGGAGGGGTTCGCGAATCGGGGCAGGAAACCGAGCACTTGAACTACAACGGGAATGGTTTTCAGTAGAGTAACCTTTAAAAAAATAGTGAAGTGCGTTGAACGGTAGGAATATCGAGGACCGAGACTTGAAGAAATTACGGCTGAAGCGTCGTGCAAGAGAATATGAGCATACAAATGAAAACTTCAGGGGTACCCTTGGCCCATAATCAACTGCCTTCTGAATGGGCTGGAAAGTCGAAGACTGCAGACCCAAATGTCATAGAACTTTTCAACGAGCATTGCCCACCCAAGTATCAGCTGCGAGGCAACAATCAGTCATCTAGAACCTGGAGTCCGTCGATTCTCATCTTCCTCAACAAGTTTCGATGCTGATACCCCATAGTTCGCATGCCGAAAGCCAATCTGTGTATCCGAGTTTGCATACCCATTTTCTCGAGGTATGAAATGTCCTCGGTGGAGTTCTGAAGTCTTTCATCAATTTTTTTTTTTTTGGCAGAGTGCAAGGGGTGACGGGATATCTCAACATATTTGGCGTACACAACAAATATGGAGCGGGGTCTTGCAACAGACCCAAACATTAACTTACCTCATCATCATTCACTGGGTCAACTACAACAGCGAGTGCACGAAGATCGGGGTAGGATTCAAGGCTGTTAGCTCCTTTCCCTGTGCCTTTCTGAATGTTTGGGCCTCATCTTCGCCATCATCATCGAAGCCTCGAATATGCTTCAACACGACTTCTGCAGCTTGTGCCCTAACCGTGTCCAGTGTAAGCTCCTTCAACACGGGAGCCGAAATATCTTCTCCAACAGCTATCTCTTCGTCATGTTTGCGGGGATTCTTGATAACAATTGTGAGGCTCTCTTTCTGTTCGTTTCAAAGCTGGCCCAACTATGCTAACCTCCTATCGAAGTTGCACCAAGCCAGCATCACCAATCCATAGCATAGTGCCGTACGCCGTCTAGCTGTCACAGCAGTTTGTTTCCGCCTTCTTCGTTTTCCTCGCCCGAGAGGTAATGGTGCAAGAGTCCTGCCATAGAATTCAAGACTTAAAATTCTATATGAGCTCTATCTGTAAAGTAAAACAGATCTATGGCCTTGCTCACACATCTAAACTTCCCATTAGGATAATAAGTTGTAGGATTCGCGTACGGCAATAAACCCCAATGTCCGCTCTGCAACCCAATCTCTCTAGACAATTGGTAGACATGCAGAATGTTGGGAACCGGATTTTGAGGCTGGGCGACGATCCGTATTTGGGCTTGTTCGAGTGACAGTCGAACATAGAGAGGGCCTAGAGCTATGCGATGTGTGTGGATATTGTTGATAATGAGGGCGTCGGCGGCGAAACTTGTAGGCTGCAGGTTTCCCCCTAAATGGGGCCCCATGACATGTTTAGATCCTTGCATCCATTAAAAATCCTCGAGTAGTTTTACTAAAAAGCTCGGTTTCCGATTATTTAAGCCCGGGCCTTGTTTCACCTCTTTACCGAAGCTCATATTACCTAAGCTTCCTCCTGCCGCACGTCCTCGTGGAGCCCTATGGGGGAAAAAACGAGCAGCCTGGGCGAAAGTCTAGATTGAGCGCTGGATTTCGAGGGGGAGGTGCGTGAAGCGCAGGAAAGCCATAATGCACGTTTGCGTATCGTCTGAAGGCTGTAAAGGCGCAAGGAAACCTTGCGAGATACTGGGCTTTGAAGCTGATTCAGGCTGGGGTTAAAGCTAGACTTGAGAGGAAAGCTTCTGAATTGATTAGCATTCATAGTCATGCATGGCTACTTCTGCAAAGTTCTCTCTTACCCGACACTCAAATGTATCTATCAGAGGCAGTGGTTTAGGACGAAAAGAGGAAGTCAAATGTTGTAAGAGTGGTGGAGGTGAAGAGACGGGTGAAAGCTCAAGGTTGACGCGACCATTGCAGCTATCCCCAACTGGGTGAAGTCTCATGCATGCACTTGGACCTCAGCTCGAAGTTTCTTTCAGTCTTCGATTTTTCTATCCGAGTAGTGAACAAGGAAGTTGGAGACAATTCATCTTCACGTTTTTGAATTCTCGTAAACATAAGTCTACTATACACATTTTTCTCGACCTCTCTCGGCGGAATAAAGTCAGAAGTGCACGGGAACAGAGCAGAAGTGAATCCCCTGGTATTCATTTCACGCCCCTCCTCAAACTAGAAGCCACCCAATGGCAGCATAACCCATTCCAACACCATATACAAGCATGGCAATTATCCTGCCTTGAAACAAACAATACTCCATACACCTACCCCTTGACACAGAATGTTTGTGAGAATGGAGAAGTCGATGCTTCAACGCCAAATGCTAATTGAACAGTACCCAGTAACATCAACCTCATGACTCACTCGTGCGGTCACGAACTTGCTTTTGCTTCTTCGCCGTCCCAATATGTGTGTTGTGCACCTGAGTGGTTAGCCACGATCAAGGAATTGAGAGAGTGAGCATACTTTTGTGGCAAATTTGAGACTGGTAAGAGTTTCTTGTAGATGAGCCTCGAGTGGACTCGCCATCACAAACATGAGTGTCTTCGAGTTACCGCCAAGGGAGTATTGAAGCAGGTACGTCAACTATCACTGTCAGCACGCATCCTCGACGAGAAGCAGAAGCGCTTACCTTTGAGTTCCTATATGGGATGTGAGCGCCTTCCTTCCCTTGACCCAAGGCACCAATAACATCTCCTAGGCAGCTCAGACTCTTGTTGATGTTCTGAGTCTCCTTCATTCTGTCTCCCTCTGCGCCTGATGACTTGAGTCTCTCCGAACCAGCGAGATCGACCAGATTCAAGGTGCCTACGGAAGTTTCGTTGGTTGTGCTATTGTGGCCGACCAGTTTCAAGATAAATACTGAATGAGAGCGGGATGATCGCTCATTGGACTTGGTTGCGGCAACACTTCGATTGTTGGCTGCTTGCTTCAAGATTGTCTCGACGGTATCGGCCGAGTCGAGTGTCACCGTCTTCAACCCTGTCACTGTGGTCTGCTTCTTCTGGTCGTCGTGGCGAATCTCGTGTTTTTTCTTGTCAAAGTCCTTCGAACTCCCAAGTAAATCGTGGATCTCTTCATTGTAGACTTCGACGAAGCTTCCTTCCATGGTGTAGGTCCATCCCTTCTCCTTCAGGTTTGTTGCCGTCTCGTAAATCTGGTGTGTCGCTCGAGGTATCATTCCATCGGCCGAAGACATTGTATGAGTCTTCCCGGATCCAGTCTGACCGTAGCAGAAAATGCAAACATTGTACCCATCCAACGCACTCTGAACAAGTTGTGAGATCTCTTCAAATACCTCTTGGTTCTGGCTTTCAGGACCGAAAACACGATCGAATGTAAACGAATGAGTTTTCCTTGTGATGTTGCCAAGACTGCTCTTCTCCTCTTTGCCAAGGACCTCTAGCTCTTTGCCTTCTTTATCGGTGTCAGGATACTTCAGTTTGGCTGAGTCTCCTTCCGCTGTATCAAAGACTGGCCGCACTCTGCACATGACACGAATGTTGCCCTTCAGCTCCTGAACCTGGTTGAATAAGATTCGGCGCAGAGTTTCCTCCTTGATCAATTTCGCCTTTGATGTTTCCGCTGATCTCATGGCGTCTTGGAGTCTAGACTCCATTTCGGCAAAACTGTCGGATTGCGCCTTGCTTCCGGACTCAAGGAAGTGTATGCGAGCACGAAGACTTGATACCGTTGCTTCTAGGGACTGTATGGTGGTGGAGGTCTCGATGCCAGTCTTCTGCTGAGCTTCCCTAAGGGCTGCGAGGTCATTTTGAACATTGCCTTTCAAAGTCTGTTCTCGGTCCAATTCTCCTCTAATTTCCTCCAGTTCCCCCCTCATGTTCTGAATCTCACGGTCCTTCTGTTGCAAGGCTATATCGAGGTTTTGACTTTCTGTTGTAATACGGGATTCAAGATCTTGAATTTCACGAAGTCTTCGACTCCGCTCGTCCTCGAGCTTCGAGTCGTTCCTCCGCTCTAATTCTCGAGTCCTGTCTTCCAGTGCGATAGCTGCTCGTCGCTCGAGTTCTTGTAATTCTTCTCGATGTGCTCGGAGGAGCCGGTCGAGTTCGTCGGCATTACTTCTCCGGACTTGGTCAATCTCATTTCGATGCTCTCGTCGGGCTTCATCCATCTCGTTCCGGCTCGCTCTGATTTGATCATCCAGGCTGGTGGTAAGTGTAAGTAACCTCTCTTGGAGCATATTAGCCTTCTGCCTCATAGCATCCAAATCACTTTGCAGTGTCTGGTTTGATGACGATAGTTGTGTTCGGATAGTTTCGAGTTCAGCGACTGCACAAAATTAGCCAACCAGCTCAACCAGGACTGCTCAAGGCATACTTCTCGCTTTGAAGACTTTGACAGCCTCTTCGAGACCACTCCGTTCTAAGCTACTGCCATTAAGCGTTTCTTGCAGCTTAGTGTACATAGCCTCCATATTCTCGAGGCGACCATTAACATCCCATCCTGTGAATTGAGTTAATCCAGATTCTTTTGACAAAAACGGAGTCTTCGAGGGGGATGGCTTAGGGTTTCGCCGCGGGGTGGGAGTCGCGTTGAATGCCTCCACCTTGGAAGGCACCGGAATGTGTGAAGGAGTCTTTGGGCAAACTGGAGCTACTTCTCCAGGACCCTGATAAAGCACCACTTCATTCCCGGCGCTCTGAATTTTCATATTTCGCATGCCTGTACTGATGGACGGCTTATGAGATATCGATTTCGACGGTGGTTTAGCTCTCCACGATCTCGCTTGATGATCTTGCGGTCTGTTCGACTTTACTTCTTCGTCAATAGATAGCATGCTCATAGCTGTACTGACAGAGACATCTCGGAACTTAGTAGGGGACCTCATCTCAGTCATGGACTGATGCCCTCGTAATTTCCTGTTCCGGATTGTAAAACCCTCGGCGGGTACAGGTAGTGCATAAGAAGATGGTAATGAAGTTAATGGCTGCATACCCTTACGCTTCCCTTGTGCTGGATCGTCTTCGTCGTCCGAGTAATTCTCTATCGATGTAACCGGTCGCGATTTAGGTATGCCGGTCGTTGGGCGGGTTGTTGTAGATTGGCTGAAGCCCATTGATGTTGGTGCTCGATTGCCATAAGCTGAAGCAGGGCGGCTAGCGGGGCCGATGCTACTGGCATAGCTGCTATTCGATGTGTTTCGAGAGGTAGCTGATGGTGTTCGTGATGAGGATATCGATGATGTGAAAGAGGGGTTTCGGCCATGGCCTGGCTTCTAAGAGAAGAGTTAGCTTCTGCTGAGCAACATCCTATGAGCTGTTGTGGTAAAGATCACAATCTGTGGGGGTTGAAGACACTGTATTTGTGATTTCAGGTCGTTCGATGATGCTTCCTTTCTAGCACGAACAGCTTGATGTGTTTGCGGACGTCTTAGGAAATGGCGAGCAGTCTTTGGGGACTCGAATTCCCAAAGCTTTTGCTTTTCCATGTTGTGGCGGATTTGGTGGTGAAATATAGGGCTTTCTAGGAGGATACTCACACTTGCACCAACAAGAGAAGTAGCCTTCACATGCGACCTTGAACTCGGGGTGGGAGCTGCGATGGACCTTGGCTCTCCTGCTCTTTCCACAAGTGTTTTTCGTTTAGGGTCTGGCTCATCTGCATCTCTCTATTAGTCATTTGTATTCCCTGCCCTTCGATGTGCTGCTTACACGCTGCGCTGATTTTGTGCTTGAGGAAATTTGGCGGAGCCATCTTCGAGAACAGCTTCGACCGCGCATTGCTTTCAGATTCCGAGATCTCTGCCAGGCTTTGGCTTTGGCTTTTCCCAAAAGATGGTATCTGTGATGGAGGTCGCGGAAGTTGTGATGTTCGCATACTCTGATGACGATGGGTGAGCATGTAGGAAGCAAGATACAATAGTTGAGGCATACCGAATTCTCCTCTGAATAATCCATTTTGACCTCGACCGTAGCAATTGCTACACGCGTAGGCTGACTATCGCATGCATATACTGATGAAGATACCAGAAGTGGAGAGCAATGGCGAGTTGTACTATGAAACAATAGACAATAGATGTTGGTGTTCGTTATCGCATTCGGTCGCCAAATCTTGTTTACTCCGAATGTTGATATTCGTCACGTGTAAGACATCATAGCAACCAGAATCTGCTAACCACTTCGGGCTAATATATAAATCCCTGCAGAATCACGAGCAAACGGAGAGAAGATGACCGAAGTACGAATCGTCACAAAAAATGCACACCGATGCATCTCATGTTCTGACATTTGACAGCTTCTTGACAGCCAGAATTATTCTGTACGATATCACCTCATAGTTGATGAGGCTATGCGACAATAACCATCCTCTTCTTGCCTAACCAGCGCTTCTTGGGCTTGAGGCTTTCAGGCGCATAGCAACAGTCCAGATGGAAAAGTACTCGCAGTTCCGTGATCGCGGTTTGTACTCCTCCACCCACCCTGAGCAGACATGGACCCTTGCTGATGCATAAAGTATAGGATCTGGAATAGCTCCCTTCTTCCCGATCTCGTCGACGCCCGCAGGAATCTACCTGCCAGTCCATGTCTTCCTATTTCTGTTCAAACTACCCTTCTTCGTCACCGTTGCGACAACCTACTTTTTGTTCCTACAATGGTTCCCTCTGGGATCGCTGTTCAAGAAAGCGATATTATGGATGATACTGGGGATACCTGGCATATGGTGGATAGATCTGCAGATTGATGGAGTGAAGAAAGGCTCGCTGGCGAAGAAGCACGAGGGCAGGATACCTCAACCGTCCAACATTATCGCATCGTCATTTACGTCACCGATCGACTCTCTATATCTCGCCGCCATATTCGATCCGGTATTTACGGTTTCATACCCGCATACCCGCCAGGTCCGGCGTATTTCACTACTCGGAGCTATTCTGCGAGCCTTATCGAGCCCACAAGATCAGCCGCCCAAAGGCGCGAAGCTCACCGACCTGAAGACCCTACTCACCGAGCATCCGCAAAGAGTGATAGTTGTCTTCCCAGAATGTACTACGACGAACGGCAAAGGTATACTGCCCTTCAGTCCAAGTCTCCTAACAACCCCACCAGGAACGAAGATCTACCCAGTCAGTCTTCGCTATAGCCCTCCGGATATCACGACACCTGTCCCAGGCAAATACTGGTCATTTATTTGGAATCTGCTCTCGCAACCTACCCACTGTATCAAGGTCCGGATAGCAGAGGTTGTCTACAATACCTCGAGGCCAACCGATCACGCGAACGAGAAGAAGGATCGATACCTGACCAACTTCCTTGACACCTTGGGAGAGGACTCAGCTATGACGAGCAGTACGGACACTTTGATAAGTTTGAGCGATCAGCCAGCGGAGGTCAACGCGGAAGAGAAGCGGATTCTGGATAAAGTGGGTGAAGCCCTAGCACGACTTGGAAGGGTAAAGAGAGTCGGATTGACCGTAAAAGACAAAGCTGCTTTCATCGAGGCGTGGTCCAAGAAGAGACGGTAGATATGGTGGAACTTGTGATGGCGTTTAGGGCATTGGACTGAAGGTGGGTCATAGGAGTCAGTCTAGCGAGCGATAGTATTTCCTGCATTTAGCGGACTTCAATCTAATAGTGTTCATCTTCGTTCCACCACGCCTCCTCCTCTTTTTCCTTCTTTCGGATGGTCAGCGATTTTCTCCTTGTGCTGGCTGTGCTGCTCCAAACCTACTCATATCCTCGTTACGCCTGCGTCTATTCGTCCAATCTCGAGCTAAAGCTAAAACTCCTTTCCATTCGCCCCAACTCTGCCACGCGACAGGCCACCAGCAAGTACATTGGTTGGAACAATACTAAAAGCCAATACTACCGTGAGAGAATATCTTCAGGTACTTTCTTTGATCCCATTCTTGTCTTTCCTGACTTCAACTTTGAAGTGAAGTGGCATGCCTAAAGCGAGGAAGCTGCTCTCGCCATTCCTGCCTGCGACGAATACCCACGCCAGACAGAGTGAAATGGGATGAAATGATCACTGATTCATGTCTCGAAGTGGGCGCAAGGCTTGACCTAAGGAATGGGGATTCCGACCGCGAGATGTATGGTGTTAGTCAAGGCGCGAATTTTGCAGCTACATGGCTGCGCGGCTGGGCCTTGGAGCACTGCGTCTTCTACCTCGAGCAGCAACGCAACCACAAGACAGACATTAACGAGCACCGCAACAACCTCAATTCTTTCTAACTCATCAAGCTGCTTCTACAGCTTCTACTAGACCCGAGAGCCAGAACGAGGCAACTCTCGCACTACACTTCTTGCCGCTGTACCTACCTTATATTCTCCTTCTCCCCTTAGAAGAAAACCCCTTTTCTTTTTCTATTCTTTTCGATTTCTTTTTTTCTAGGGTGAGAAGGAGAATATAAGTTAAGTACAGGCAAGAAGTGTAGTGCGAGAGTTGCCTCGTTCTGGGAGGGTGGAAGGTGGTAAGGAAGGTTTCGTACGGAGAGCGAGTGCTTGCTGGCAGGAACGGCCACGAGAGGAAAGGATGCCCAGGACGACGAAGAAAGCCTCCTACATATCGAATATCAAAGTTTTCGTCCATTTGGAATACTGAAGATGTTCTGCGAGATCGAACACAACCTGTCCGCAGTGCTTCTTCAACGCCTTCACACCTCTTCCTTTACACCCCCTTCGTCACCCATTGCACGCCAGACACCCCATCATCTTCAACCACCTCACTCTCTCCTCCTAACACATCTCCATCACTCGCACTCGCATCCCCCTCATCCCCAAAAACCCTTGCACACCCCTCGTATCAGGAAACCACTTTAGTATAACCGCGGCCGCAATACTACTCGGAATAATAAAACACAAATAATACTTCCAGCCAATATTCTTCAATGCTGTAGGAGCTGCTTGGAGCCAGATGATGTTCAAGAGGGCGATGCCTGATACGCCGAGAGAGAGGCCTTTGGCGCGGAGGTGGAAGGGGAAGATTTCTCCAAGGCAGGAAAGTTGGACATTGTCCATCCACTCATAGCAAGCTATGTATACTGGGAGTCTGTCAATATTCGTTTCTCCATTAGAATTCGAAAAAAGCCCCAATCTCCCGAATGCGGAAGGACATTGAGAAAGTGAAGCCGGCAACTCACGAGAAATCATAGCAACAGCCGCCCTCAAAGCCGCCTTGTTCTCCTTGGGACCCACCTTATCCCTCGCAACAAGAACCGCCTCCGTAATCAAAATACAAACACATCCAATCATACCACCAGCCATCATCTTCGGACGACTAACTCGATCAACCACAAACATGGAGAGGAAGCTTGAGACTAAAGCCACAGTGACCCAGCAGGCGGCGAGCATGAGCTGGGTGCTGAAACCGTAGCCTAGGCCACCGTAGATTTGGGGTCCGAAGACTTTGCTTTGGTGTTAGCTTTTCTCCGATCTAATGAGGAGATGGAAGAAGGAAGGGGGCAGGGGAAGGGAGGGGAGAGACAGACTATTAATCACTAAAATCCCCGAAAATTGAATAAAAGTCGTTGTGCCAAACCCAATCAAACTCCTCTTTCTATAACTCTTCACCCCCCCAAAGCATAGCCCACCACCCACTCTTCAGTCCTTTTTCTCTCTCCAACTGCTCTCTAATCTGTCGCATCTCGATGATTGCCTCTTCTGGCTCATGCAGGTTCAGTAGGACCTTCTCAGCTTCTTGAACTCGGTTGTTTTTGGTTAGCCACCGAGGACTCTCGGGGAGCTATGGCATGATGGAAATTAGGATTGTAGGAGGTAGACATTGGAATGCTAGCATGGGGCGCCATTGGTTGTTAGAAGAGGGATGGTAGAAGTAAAAGCCGTATGAACCCCAGCCGGCGAGCATGTAGTCGAGGAGGAGCATGAGTCCCATGAGAGTGATGAAGGCGCCACGGTTTCGAGGCGGGACAACTTCGTTCGCCCATATCGGGACAGCTGCAAGGAGAGAGAAAGCTCTGACTAGGGTTAGTGGGTTGGAGCTGGAAATGAAAAGGAGGATAATACGAGAAACGTACCCAGCACCAGAAATGAAGCGGAAGAAGATGAATTCTCCAATGTTGGTTGAGCCTGCGAGAAAGGCTCCTGAGATGAGGGTGTAGGTTGAACACTGACTTACCAGTACTGCGATATTTTCTGCGCGAATGTAGGACATTTACGTAGACTACTGCCCATTTTCGCCCCCATCGATCAGCGACATATGGGACTGTGTAGCATGCTAGAAAGCCTCCTGTTGAGTACAGGCCCTGGAGGTCAGCACGGAATTGATAGAAGCATGGATAGGAAGAATATACTGTGATGGTTGAGATCAGCGCTGTTGCGTGCTTCCTCATTTCCAATCGATAATATTCGACGAAAGAAGGTTGTGCTACAAGAGTCAGCACTTGGTCACAAGATGGTTTGCCAGAATCAATACCAAGAGTAGGTCCAATGATAGCAGTAGAGTATCCATAGCTCAAAGCTCCAAGAGACATGGCAATAACCATAACCACATTGTAAAAGTTGAATTGTCGCTTGTTCCCCACATGCTTAGCATGAATTTCTTCTAGTGTGTTCATCTTGAATCTGAGTGATTTGGCGCCTGAGCAGTAGTAGATAATAATTGGAAGGAAAATATGGAAGCTGGTATAGACTCTTATGTTAAGTCTTAGCCCCGCACTCAAGAAATGCTTAATAAGTAAAGTTGTCATCGGAAGCAACCTTCATGCTCCCATTTGGACTGTGCATTGCTTATTCTCTCCATGCGGAGAGCGGGTTGAGCCGCTCGAGACCATGGCCGCGTCAGCGGTGGGGTTGAAAAAAACTATTCATTGTTGGACATTATGATTCTGACTGTGCTCAGATGCTGTAGAACCACTTGATATATCCTGGGGAAGTCGCAAAGGGTGAAAGCTGCGGCCGCCAGCTGAGGTAAGACGTCAGTGAACAATGAATTGTGAGGATAAGTGAGCAAATAGGCTATATTGTGCTACGTACATCAATGAGCAATGTCCTAAAAGAGAACAGAGTATCTCCTAGTAAGTAAAGCTATAAGAAGAGCGAGAAATGCTGTTACATGGATGGATGGCGAAATACATGTATTGAAGGAAGAGAAAACATGACCAGCCTACCGTACTCCTACTTTAGATTAGAAAAAGACAATCAGAGCCATAGTCGGCAAAGCGGAACTGAATCTTGAATCAATAGCCACCAACCTCTCTACGTTTCTCGCGCGGACATTTCCTTTTCGAGCACAGTGCTGTGACCATTGCCAACGTGAGAGCCCTGCTATATATATTCATTCATCCACCAATGGGATGCTTGCAAGACCACGAGCAAACTTGAAGATCCTCGGGGCAGCTTGATAGTGTTCGTCAGAGTAAGTAAGGTTTCGAAGAGTTGAGCTCCAAAGACGTGATGCACTTACGGTGTGGTCTCAACGGGCGTGGGAATTTCCTTCGACAACATTACACTTGCTACCACTCGTAACTCTCACCTACTCCCATTTGTATTCCGAGGCTTTGAAGTCCTTACATAGCTTAGGACATTTAAGGCAGCCGTAAGCGCCTTTTAAGACTGGCGGGAGGGTGAAATTAGTCTTTCAAGGCAATGGCGAGTGATTGAAGCTTCGAAGCTTCCCGTCGTCTTCCGACTTGTTCAATCAACTCATCGATACTCTCAACAAGAACCACTTCCACGGAGATGCCAGCTACCATCCCCCGCTTGAGACGAAACAGAGCAGAGTTGGAAGAGATTGCTTCAGCCATCTGCCCTTCTAAAACTTGGCATGGCTCTTTCCGTTTTCGCTCGATTGTATCCATGTCCTCGGTTCCTGTCGATTCGAGGAACGGGAAGCAGGGCTTGCTGTCAACCAAAACATAAAGAATCTGCAATCCTGGAACATCCAACAGTATACTTCCAGTTCCACCATTCCACACTTCCATTGTGATAGCCATGTATTTGATTCGTTGGTCGAATTTGTATTCGTGTCTGCGATATGGCATAGAGTTACAAATGGAGGTACCGTCGCATGAGTACGGCTCTTCTGCATGCTCTAACATAACAACATCATTGTCCGGTACCCAATACGTCCTTACTCCGACGTCTTGCAGCTCTTTATCGTACGGACAATCGCGGTATCGGGAATCGTTGAAAAGAGTCGCACGCCAGCTCCAAGCATTCTTCACCTCGAAATGCAGGCCTAGTGTATAGAGCTCGAACGCCGCCGTTCGAGAGTCATGACACGCGTATAGCAGAGGAGGAGCTGCCATTTCCAAGGCGAATAGGTGCTTGCGACAGTCGAATGGAGGATCATCCCAGGCTTCTTTGGGGTTGGAGAGCGAGAGAGGGACGACTTGGGTCCAGCCTGCAGCCGCATATTCCCATATGACTCGGCGGAGCTCGAGCGGGAGAAGTGCAAATTGGGGAAAGTCTTGAGCCATTGTCTGTTAAGTGTGCAGGCGTTGTTGTGGTATGAGAAAGAGGAGAATGTTCGAGGCAACAGTGGTCATTGATGTTAGCTTACGTAATCCGTAAATCAGACGACACGTCGTCGATCGGATCCTTTCGTACAACGTCAATGTATTCAGTATCATATCATCGCTGTGACAGAGACTTTACTGTAGCCTTTGGATTGAATGCTGGAGCGATAAAAAGGACTTGTCTTTTCAAGCCTGCTTCCCGCGGAGAGCCCGCCAATGCTGCAGCCTTCGACGCCCTGCCCAAGCTTGCGGCTCTCACAACAAAGACTGCTCTGAAAGTCCCATCAATCTTCTTGCCAGTGCATCGGGATGATCGCAGACAAGGTTGCCATCTTATAGGGCGTTGAATCTGAGTTGGCGCGAGTCTGTTCGAAGGGCGGTCCTGCTTTTTGTGTATTTTCTTGCTAGTGCGTTTGTTTTTTTTGTCTCATTTCAGGCGCCACTGTTCTTCCTCAATATAGTTCCAACACGATTGCAACAGCTGCGACAGCTAGATCGACACCCAAATCTTCTGCACCTGAAGGGGAAACGATTGCATCGAATTGGACTTGGCGGCCTCTTTAGTCCAGATCCTGCAAGGACAGCGCATCGGTCCCTCCCGAGGTCATCCAGACAATCGGACTTCTGGAATCGAGTCGAGTCGAGTCGAGTCACTTCCGCCAGCCTTGTCGCCATCCTCTTGAAGAACAGCCTTCGATCTCACACCTGCTCTTAAATTGAAGCACTCCTGCGACAGACACAACCCTCGGCTGCGCCCATTCATATCACCTAATTATACAGCCGCCACGTCCAATCGTGGAGCACTCGCATTTCCGGTATCGACAATCGTAACGAACCTGCCATCGACTAATTCGGCCATACTCTCCTGGAACCTCGAACCCTCTACATAGATACCCGCTAGCATGTCGTCGACTATGGGCGATGGAAACACTTCAGGGTCGTCTGCAACTGCGAATACCCTTCAACCTGCTACCACCCTCACGCAATTCCCTCGTCTTCCCCTAGAATTACGGCAGATGATCTGGAGAGCATGTCTCCCTCCCAGCAACCGTGTTCTTCCTGTCAAGATCATAGATGCGACCGACAATCTATCCAGCAAATTCAAATCGTGTTGTAGCCATTCCGCGTACGTCGATGCCAGCGATCTCAGAATGCTTGAAGTTTGCCATGAGTCAAGGACCGAATACCTCGCGGCGAATCCCAAATTCCTCCCCGGGATCCGAAATTCAAAGCTTTACTACGATCCTCAGGCCACAATCATCTACCTTACGAATTTCGGGGGTCTGTGGACTGTCCTACGACCGGCAGACATTGCAGACATTCAATTTTTGGCCGTTTTCTGTCCCAGCAAGTCTGGTGTCGATCATCCAGATCGTGTGTACGCTTTCAACAGCCTCAAGGAGTTGATGTGTGTGGTGGCATGGATACCAAAAGGCTTTGAACACCGACGCTATTGTCAGGAGATATGCACCAATACAACACAGATATTGGAGATCTACAAGGCGGCAGTGAAGTCGTCCAACAATGTCCCCAAGGTCTCGATCTTGGAAGGTATGCCTTGAGGATGAGAGTGGTTTGCTTTCACTAGAGTTTTGCTGGACGGTGGATTGTTGGGATGGTTGTAGCTCTCGCACATGGGTCTTGGAGTATGTTTGTGTACAGCAGATCACAAGTCGGCAATTCGCTGTGGAAGGGATTGCTAGGGGGCCCAAGCTGCCCCAGGAAATGGTGCGATTTGGCTCGACAAGGTGCTCGCTCATACCACGGTCATCGCGATCTCCCGATGGCAACACTGGGCACATCCTACTGTACAGTGTGTACTTCAATAATTGTTTAAGTCACGGCTGTCGTTGAGAGATGATCTAGGGGTGGTGACTTCTGAAGTCGCTGGTTAGCAAGGATGAAGACGAATGATAAGCTATATGGTCACTAGAATTTCTCTGGAAACTGCCAACTTGCATTGCTGTCTTGTGGAAGCAGTTTGCTTTCATCGGATCATTTCGTCTTGTGGTTGTTCTCATTGACCTAGGACTTCGCCATTGCGATAGCGCCTCAGCTTAATGTATAACTTGGTTTGCTCTTCGAGGCCTTTGATTTCAAGATGTCCAATATTCTTTCTTCGTTAACGGATTTCGTAAACGGACACTTCTGAAAATCCATTGGCGGAAAGAACGCCTGGAGTCGTCATCTCAAGCACGATCGATTCGAGTTTCGCAGTTGTCTAGAACTTCCGCGTTTCGCTGCATCGCCTGTGTACTCAGATCAAGTTAGCGAGGAACCTCGACAAGCTTGCCTGACTGTGACGCGGTCAGCATTGCGCAAAGCCAACTCGAGCACGAAAGCCGTCAGGTCTTCTTCGCGGATCCGAAAGCCATCCTTCTAGTTCCCCACTCATCTTGGTCAGCAACCTACATCGAGCATCTTGCGCCGCCAAATGTCCTTCACGATGTCGACAATCACTGATTCCAATATGCCTTCCTCGAACACAGAAGCAGATATTTCTGAGGCTTTATCCACCTTTACGTTATTCCCACGTCTTCCATTAGAGCTTCGACGCAAGATTTGGCAGCACGCACTGCCACCGGCAGATCGTATGATTGTGCATATGAGTCCAACAGAGCAGCCCTGGCGCTTGAATGTTCCTAGGCTACCATCCTATTTCTCGTATGAGCCCATCGTGATCACACCCCGCCTACTATTTCAGCGTGTGCCACCGACCTCCGAATGCTTTGTTTGTGTCTGTCACGAGGCCCGGACCAAATATCTTCTCGCAAATCCGAACCTCCCGCAGGCAGTACTTCCAGGCGGTAGAATCTACTATAATTTAGGAACAACAATTATATACATTTACAACCGGGATAAAATGGATATTTATGTAAGCGCAAGAATCTCAGAAGATATCACAGGTGGCATTCCACTACCCAGCTGGTTTGCGGGAGTTTGCAGCCATGAAGGTTTTCACAACATCCACGTCCTCAGCAATCTGAAAGAGTGGATTGGCGTTTCTTCCCGCGTTTGGGGGAAAGTCCGATGATAACATCCAGAAGGGGAAGTAACAAATGAAGGAGAAGATGCAGAAAATGGAGGAGGACAAGGCGACCAACAGGCTATCGTTTGCGATCCCGGAAGTTGCTTTGCTAGTACTCAATCCTATGAGAGCACGATACTTTGGCGGCCTGTAGGGGATGGAGGGGATGGAAATGACGGAAGGTGGTGAAGGTAATAGTGGAATCGGAGGAATACTCCTTGATCAGTAGTCTACTCTGCAGAACAAGCATCGGTCTGTACTTCGGTTCTCTCCGCACTCATGCTCTGTTTCTAGTAAATTCTTGATATCTACGCACTCCCTGTGGCCGTCTCTCTGTTTTTGACCTGCAATAAAAATGCACCCACCTCTTCCTAGCGCTCTTAATCTCCCGGCTTTGCTGTGACTTTGCTACAATTTGGGCTGCATTTAGATGCTGCGTCCGATGGAACGCAGATCCGATAAATCATTTTCTCATTGAGACAAAGGAGACCAGCGAGGTTTAAGTAAGGCTGGGACAACACCCGCTCAAAGCAAAAGAAGGTGTATCACGTGAATCGCTTCTCACCGCGCTAGCGCCTCCTGGGAGCACCGCAAGTCGCGTCCCAAATCTCCTCGTCACGAAACCGATCTTCCTCCAAAGTTGACTACATTTCTAACTGTTGACAGTTTCCTTTTGACACTCAACGCCATCAACTTATTCTCCACTACGAAATTGCTAGTTGCAGAATACCTCCTAAGAAAAAGCAAGCGCAGGCCAAGCGTCGCGCAACCCTCGTAGCAAAGGTCGCTCAAGAAGCGGGCGCAAATAAGACAACGACGACCCCCAAGAAGGAATCGAAGCCTCTCATCTCCTTCAAGATTTTCCCGCGCCTTCCGATAGAGCTGCACACAATGATCGTAAGTCACAATGGGGAGTTAATGGTTCTCACTCTTCTCCTTCGCAAACTCTGCACGTACTTGCTATCGATCCTGGTTTTCAATGTTCTAGCCGTGTCTGGACACCCTCGGTCCGTCTTTCTCGATTTAGATTCTCTTGCGACACTTCATTCTCAGAAGACAGTTACTAACTTCCCAAACTTCTAGTGGAGATTTTGTCTCCCACCAGCACGCCGCATGCTTCCGCTACTCATAAGATGATCGCCGCGGGAGGAATTCAACGCAGATTGCCAGCCATTCGAATTCTTGTATTTCCCCGTCGAGAACTACTCCGATCACCCATTGCTAGCTTCTGTCACTGATGTCAGAATGCTTGCTATCTGTCACGAGTCAAGAGCTGAATACCTTCTCGCCAACCCTAAATAATTTGCACTCTCCTACGACAGAATCTGCTACAATCCTGACACCACTATTGTCTATTTCCGCAGGGGGATAAATTGCACCGAGCCGAGCGACACGCTCGCTCAAAAGGTATAAAGGATGACCTTGAGCTTCAGTGGGTCACTGATATCAAGATATTGGCTTCGGACTCTCAAATCTCGGGCTACATGGACACGGAAGACGAATTTACGAGTTTTGGCCAAGGTGGAGACTTCAGTGGCATGGCTATTTTCAAGAATTTGAAGCAACTTATTGCGACCCAAAACGAGATAGAATTGGAGCAGGGGATCGATGATTTCATGGCGTCCGGATACCAACAAAGCTTGCGAGGTATGAAGCACTCGTTGGAACAACACAAGGCTACCGTGGACCCGTTATACACTGTGCTAGAGCTCTTATACATGGATTTCGCGTCTGATCCGGAGACGTATGTAGCTGTCTAATTGGAGTCTTGCGGAAGGAAGTGGAGATTTGTTGCCTAGCGGTCTTTCAGATAATGACATAATTTCATACCTATGAGTGCTTTGCAAATACATATTTTCTCATGACAGACGACGGAACCCCAGCTCCTATGCTCCCACCTCAAGTCCAGTTTTGTCAATCTTCAAACTTTGCAGCTACTTTGCTACAAATCGTGGGTGGTTATGACACTGTACTAACTCGCATAATACTAGCGAACTATTATTCTCATTGAAAGTACATTGGAAAAGTCCAAGCTAGGCTGGGAGAACAGTCAAATGGATTTCCGATATAATCTCAGACAAAAAGTGACCCTATTGAAGTCCATTTCCGTGGGCAGTCGCCGCTCTAGCCTGAGCCGAGCGATAAGCGTTCCTGAGTCCTGCCTAGCATCCTGAGTACTATAGATGGGGATCCGGTTTGGCACCCCAGCGACGTGTTTTGGCTCTCTTGTGCCCCGGTTATAGTTTTCCTAGAGAATTCGGCAGAGCAGGGAATCCCTTGCACGGATTTCCCAGGAACCGAATTCGGATGTCAAAATGACCACTTTTAGGGGGCAAGAGAGTGCAGAAAGTCCTTAATTCTACCAAAGATTTAAAGGACACCTTTTAATTATAGACTCCTAAAACACCAAGTGTTCCACGACAATTTACGTGATTTAGGGCATCCCTGACCACCATTTTGACGGCTACTACAAGAGCCTCTGCTAGAGCCAATTTGGATCCCCTCTAGTTAAGTCGCACGTGGCTGGCTTATCTAGCCTCACAATTCAATATCATCGCATACGAGTGTATGACTTTAATTCGCTGAGCACGTATTCAACATTGATACTACAAGAGCTCGTACTCAATATACACACAACTTCCCCGCTATGTCAGACGACAAATGATTCCATATGGTTGTTAAAAAAGCACAAGGGATGGCACTACGAATCCTTAAGTCCGTCACCGTCTGGGGCTCCTCTAGTTGTTATACCATTTATACAAGACGAGGTACGACCTGGGAAATACAACGTCCGGTGCTTCTCGTGACAGTGCATCATCCAAGATCAGGCAACATCACAGCTGTATTAAAGGTTGTGAGTGGTACGACAATTAGTGTGATTCCTGAGCATCGTATGATCCATGCAGATGTGAAATTACATCAGTAAGATGGTTCACACCAAGGCTCCGTGCCTAAGGTGCTAACACCGTCCAAATTAGACCAGGCAGAGTCATCTTGGCGGCAGTGCATTGACCGAGGGGTTGCTAGGTGACTTCTGTGCCTGCTAGCTGTTGTGAAAACTCCTCGCTTTTATGCTAGAATTATATTTACCAACCATTCACCTTCCAAGCTTGCCCATCTATAACGTTTTCAAGCCAGATAGGAGAATTAGTTGTATAAAAATCCAATCTCTTTATCAGGTAGGTCTACCTTATCTCACATAACACCCTAAGTATAGTTTGCCAGCTCAATAGAAGAAGGACACGTGCCTCCCAAGTTTCCACTCACAAATACGACCCAGACGACCACATACGCCACCGTAGCACCAAATACCTGCGTCTTTGTGGGTTATGCTGATCGGCATCACCTTTTCCTGGTGACCTCCGGCAATATCACTAATGTCTCTACGTTCCCTACTTATTATTGTTCACTAATGTTAAGGTGAGTCAGATAACTTTGGCCATGATTGCATATAGCTATTATTCTTTAGATCTCTCTAGAGAGTACTATCTACAATTATTTCGCAATGAGAGGAGGTTGGCTTAGGACACTCTCCTCTGGCAGAAATTCACCGCTGCCCCTACCACCACCATCATCTTCATTAGCTTCCGCTTCGGACTGACTGCGGCCGAATATAAACGTGACGGGGACAAACCGAGTCCCGATTATCTGGTCTGCAAACTTGATGTCGAACTGCAACTCCCTCGTGTGGACCCAAACAAACAGGCTCAGCTCCACCCTCCAAAATTCCTTTCCAACCGCCATGCCCATTACCTTCCGCCGTTTCCTCTTTACGCCCGGCATATTCTCAAACTCGGTCGGATTCTTAATTGACCATCTCGACTCGATATCACAAATCACCTCTGCATCACCCTCTTGTACGCTCGTAGGCAGCCGCTCCTGAGTAGGTGCTCTCGAAGTTACAATTGCATCTTTCCAACACATTTCCTCTGTTTCAATATCGACATGACGATAAAACGTATGTGTGATTGGTTTAGCCTTGCTGACAGGCTTGGCATGAATGATAAGCCAGTTAATTTGTCGGACAATTTCCTCGCCACCAATTCGATCCTTCTCCCGATATCTCCTTTGCCGATGATGCTTTCTATTCTTGTAGAGTTCACCAGAGACAATGCCGTATGACTGGTTGATATAGCGATCAGGGAGTATATAATTTTTGTATTTCAGTCGATGGAGGCTGTCGATAACTAGACCTTTACAAATTGCAAGTTGACTATTAAGTGGTTAATAAAGGAAAAAATATTGCTCTGTTTAGCAGCTTACGGGTCTTTTGCAATAAGAATTTTCATATCTCTGTTATACTGTTCCTTAAGCTGCTTTTGCACGTACTTAGAGGAACATAGACCTCCTGAAAGAATAAGATGTGTCTGAATGAGTAAGTATTAATCACACTTAGACATAGGGGGTTCAATAAACCATTGTTTTTCCTGGGTGTTGTTTGTCGAGCAGTTTTACCTGCTTGTCAATAAGGTCAAAAATTCCAGCAATTTTGCTGTCAAACAACTTCCGGATACTCTGCCTGGTTGGTAACATTTGTTAGTAGCGCTAAGAGAGGGAAAGGGATAATCTAAACAGGGGAGCGCATGCTTGCTTACTGGGTAAATATCACTGCTCCATCCTCAATTCCGGCCTCCTCCAGCGTGAAACTGTCTCCTAGCCCTTTTATAGGGAAAGGGTATATTGGGAGTTCTAGGCTATCGCCTAGTTTTAGTTTATGGGATTGAAAATCCGCTCTGACGATCTCATCCACGACCTCATCCGGTATTTTGACGTTGGGAAGAGAACTTAGGCGATCTCGAAGCATATGTCGAAAATCTTCGTCGATCTGAACGGAACCAATTGCAACTCCTAGTTATTTTAGCAAATGCACAGCTCTGACGCGTCTACACTATATTAATTTCATGGACACACCATTAGGCTCACCGAGGGGTTTAAGTTCAGCAAGTCTCCCCATTCCTTCGTCTTGGTCATCCACGTTAACATTTTTAAGTGAGCTCACTTCGACGATAGCTACATCCTTAAGAATAATAGTATTAGCAAGACCATCCCAATGCGAAGTAGTTCATGGCGCATACTGTCGTCCCACCCCCTGAGTCGCAGACAAGAATTACATCTCCTACTTGTAGCTTTAAATCCTCGCAGGTTTGATTACTGCTTGACACCGTATCGCTTAAGGCGGTATTAGGATATTCTTGTCGTATACTATCTGCTGTGTAAATGGCAGCAGCCCCCGCTTCTGTTAGTTTGACCTCTACATTGTGATTTTTTCCCTCAGACCCAAAGCCAGCCGCTTCTATGACTTTTCGAAATTCAGCAACTACTTCGTCACCCCATGTTGTCGGGTAGCTGAAAAGGAAGTCGACAGTGTGGCATTTCCAGTCAGGAAGTCCAAGATTCTCCCTAACATAAGCACCGATATACTCATAGATCGCGTTTAAAAAATCGGTATACCAGTTCCGGACATCCTCGTACGTTCCTACCGCAATATCTTGGTTGCTTTTAAACGTCTCTTTCAAGCAGTTTTCATCAAGAAATAACTTAAACAGATCCTTCACGCCCATTTGGCTTTGCACTTGCCAAGGGGGCGGGCATTCGAAGCCCCAGCCCTTGGGGTCCCTATTTCCTGCACGATACTGAACAGCGGTAGGGGCTTTGTTTTTGATTTGATTAATCCCGGGCCAGGTTTGGATGATTTTCGGGTTGAGCCAATCCGTTGTGGAAAATGCAACGCCTATGTTACCAATTAGGTTAGTGTTAAGGCCCAAAAATGGTGGCACTTTCAAACTTGTTTAAAAGGTAAGACTAACCTGTACACGTCAATCCAAGATCGATTCCGACGAGGATGTGGGGATACGGGCGGTGGTCAGGCATTTTCGGCAAATTTGTGGAACTTCGCTGCATGAAGTCGTCGGTTCAGGGAGAAGCGGTCTGTCGTGCTGTCGTACATGCACCACGATATATCACATATGTCTCTGGGGCCATGTTGAAACTTAATACCCGGGAATTGCATGATTCCCAACCCAATCGGTTCAATCACACAACGATGAACGCATACCTGGGTATCCGTGACGTGTCAATTCTGCGTTCCGTTCGAATGGTCATTTCTTCTCGGGCAGGATCTACCGTCATCAAGGCGAGACTTGATAATGATTTGAGCGTAACGTCGTACGTCAATCGCACACAGTATCCGTGGCAGTGACTTTGAGAAAAGTTCCACGTCAATTGTCGGCGTTGGAGCTCCTGCCTCTATATTGGTTGGGCGTCGTTCATTCCTGGATTCTGACTAAGCTTCTCCATGTCCTCCGATAACATTTGCTGCAGTATGTGATGAGAATAAAAAAAAATTCTGCATGCTAGCACTTGAGTGGGTTAGACCACCCAGAGTGAGTTAGTACTGCATACTCTTGTGACGTGGCAAGAACAACGCTTCAGAAGGCCAATAAAACTTAAAAGGCAGCTATGCTTAGAACTTTTCAGTATTTCCGATGCGTCTATGCTTTTTGTCTGAATATTGCTACGACTGTTGATTGGGTCCTTTAATCGCCCAACGAGCCTATGGACGTTACATTCTCGAATTGTCTGCGCCATTCTCCTTTCGAACTCACGACCCACGAGAACATTAGGAACAGGCACAGCTAGCTCGTTAGTAGGCTCCACAAAGCTGATACTAATATACATTGAATCACGCGCCCGAGGGGCAGCGTGTCGTCAGGAGTCCGGGTCGTATTGGGGCCAGCATCCATGGGCTGTGGAGGATCGAAACCGGTCCAACAACCTGTTGAAACCAATATTAGAACACAAACGCGTCAAAAGACAGCTGCTCGTCCTTCAGGTACTGCGCGGCAACCAAGCAGTCACCACCAGTCGCGATCGGGTCACCCACCATCGTCCCGAAACCGCACCCGCCATCGAACAGCCAACCGTCCCCAGATCCGACTGACACCCTTAGAGGAACAGCCTGAAGACGTTGCTATATCGGACGCCGTTAGAGATCTCGCTGCCATTATTGAAGGTCATTCTCGGAATTACTACCCACGGACCAACGCGTTTGCGGTTGGCAAGGAAATTGGCCGAAGTATTGTGAACTATGCTATCATGGGTGATGATAACGGTACGGTTTTGGACCCCTTTCCTATTGCTTGCATTTTCACTTATCGCATTACAATAGTGGTTGGTATCACTGATCAGATATCGGGCAAACTACAGAGATATCAACCGTATGATTCCGCGGATCGCGAGGCACATTTGCAGAGTCTTGTTGAGGAAGGAAGACGTATCCGCGACACGATTGCACAGCATCGTGGTAATTGGAGCTTTGGGTCCTGGGATGAGGGAGTTAAATTTCCTAGCTTGCATAAAAACGGAGTGCTGGTTACTCCACCTAGACATTAATTGGAAATCTTATTCATTTATACTTTATGTTTCGTACCCTCAACTGCCCTCGTGCTCTACATTATCCTGTTATAATAGCCCAAACTGGACTGCATGGTGTTGTACATAATCTCCCATGTATGGCAGAAGTAAGCGGGACCAAGTAGTTCAAGTATCTGGAACGAGATCCTCCTTGGTTTTTAAATCATAAGTACTAACTTAAGGCCGACGTTAAATCAGCGGACCGCAGCCCAGAAAAAGTGTCGTCCTGGTGAGATAGAAAAAATAATAAAATAAAATAAAGGCAATCAAAAATCACAAGCAGAGAATAACGAGTGGGATCATCTCACCGGATTAGAAATGGTTACTAACAGCCCGCTGTTTTAAATGCAATTTTGCAAAGCGAGTGGCTTGAAAATGGTTAAAGGCTGGGTAGCCTAAAGGGGTATTTAGCTCTCCTGCGTCCGTATAATATAAATTAACATGTAGTCTATCACTATCGCCTTATCTACGCCTCAGTTTCCGCCCCCTTGTAAACATACAGATATTAGGAGTTTCTTCTGCAATCTACACTAGTCCCACAGCTTCAGTTTAACGCGTGCCAGGACAATATTCCTCTTTGCCCTACTTGTTAATTTCTTCCTTTTCCTACATCACTAAGATCCCAATTTTGCTCGTTTCAAGAGCCACATGTTTATTTCTAACTCCGGTTCTTGTGTCTTAAGGTTGGGATGAGCAGTGCGACTGGTACGTAAATGAGAAAAGGACGACCTTCTACTCATAGGAAAGGAATTCCCTTTGCGAGGTATTGATCGGCATGAGAGATCATCCAAAGCTCTTCGGTCTAATTCAGATCATATTAGTGTTTGATCAAAAGACTGTAGGGTTTCTTGAAACTTAGGGGAGCCCACTGACCTGGGAATGCAGTATGTTGAAATGGCCCAGGGATATCGCCGCTACACGCTCTCGGGGGCACCAATCCCATAATAATCAGCTGCATGTTTATGTCCTTCAATGCCGAGTGGGACTGAGCAATAGCATTGCAGTATTCCTGAGCCGCTTGTTTGTTCTTGAAAACCCATGTAACATTTTTGAACCACTGCGGGCGCCTCTTTTCTATTCGTGCCACCAAACCCCATGCACTCTTCAGTTCCTCGTCTGCTTCCTGTAGCTCTCGCAGAATCTTATCCATATCCCGATCGTTCAAGAGGTGCCCGAGCGTCGTCAGTTTTATACGGATTTCCTCGACGAGATCTGAAGTCTTCTTGATCATTTTGTAGTAGCCTGTCATCTCTTTCCCTGCACCTGCAAGTTGATTGCCATAGTCTATCAAGAGGAGGATGGATTGAAGAAGGCTAATAGGGTCCGGGACAGACATGATGGGCCGGTTTGAAGCTAGTACAACAAATATAAACGACCTGTCGAGCGGCCGGATATTTACGAACGACATTACTGAGCAGCGTTATATATTCTATCAAGTAAACAAAAATCCATGCGGCTCAAACCTTGCTGGCAACATAAGATTGGACATGACTCGCAGCAAGAAGCATTAAGTGGCAATATCGAGATATTTGGGAGTTGAAAAATCTCACGTGACTAGCTATTGGCAGTGGGGTTCGCTGGAGCAGTTGGGCAGAGACAGCTGAGCGGAGCTGCCTTGATCTCGAGAGTGATGTGTTTTTTTGTGTGGGCGATGCTGCCTCTGCTAAGTGAGGCGTTTTAGTGTTCTGAAGGCCCGTGAGTACATGCAAAGTGCCCAACTACAGTTGTGACTGCCCAAGTTGGCATTCATGCATGAAAAAATGCATCACCAACAGGTCAAGTGTCAGCTCTCTACCGTTGTCAATTGACACTCGGTGAGGCTAGTCTAATCTGGTTACAGCGTTGCAACTAACTAGTGCGAAACTCGAAAATTGGCGAGAACACTAAAAAAGTGTGAAAATCGCAAAACTTAAAAATTATTGCTTTTTTTATACTATTTTAATGCAAAATATAAATTAGTAATTTTATAAAAAAAAAAAAATTATTTATTATATTTATTTTTTAAAAATATAATTAATAAATAAAATATAATATATTTATTAAATAATTTTAAAAAATTTATTATACGTTAATAATAATATTATAATAGTAATAAAAAGTTTAATTCAATTAAAAAATATTATTATAAATTATATAATTCGTAATACGTAATTAAATTAATATTTAAAATATTAATATATAATAAAAAATATTTCTCGTAATAATTTTTAATAAAAATAAAAATAATAATAAAGTTTAAATATTTACTTTTTTTAGTATTCTCGTCAAATTTTCAAGTTTCGCACTAGTTAATTGCAACGCTGTAGCGCTATTTAGCTTGGCAACGATTTTCAAAATAAACGCTCATATTAATCCCAAGTATTAAACCCAGATTGAGTCCCGTAATAAACCTAATATCCTGCAAGGCTGAGAAAGGCTGAAGACCTTTCTATTCCTCGCAATTCTACATCTCTTACTTCACGACGCCTACTACGCCCACGTCAACCACTTCGGCTATTGTTATTACTGCTCGATCTCCGACACTTCTGCGTCACCGGCCGTTGCAGCGATTGAACTTAGCCGCCTCCGCGCGCGTTTCCGCATCCCAGCCGTCCTAAATAGCCTCCACGTCAAACAGCTTCATTTTTCATAATTTTACACCTCCAGACGTCATACGCTCCTCTACCTGCTACAGACAGCAGTAGCTACTTTATACTACGGCTGCAAGCTTAGGGCTACCAGGCAGCAGCCAAGGGTCTATGCTATTACCGGCGGAATATTTAAAGATAGCGAGGGCTGCACGACTTCCACTGGGACTAGAGTAAAGCAATAAAGGATAACTTCGATTTATAATTTATTATATTTTTTCTTTTTAATTATATCAAAGTTAAATAATTATAAAGTACTTTAAAATTTTTAAATTAATATATAATATTAAAAAAATATAAAACTATTTATTTTTTTAATTTAAAAACTTAAAAGTTTTAAATTAAATAAAAATATTATTTATATTATTAAAATTATAATTTATATATAATTTTAAAAATAATTTTTTATTATATTAAAATCAAAATTAGATAGATTTTATTATTTTAGTCCCGATGGGAGCTGTGCAGCCCCCGCTATTTTTAAACATTTCGATTATTGGCTCGGTATCTCTCTATCCTTTACACTTCAACGTCTCCTCCTGCTTTTATACCCACTCTTATGGCTTCAACTGCTTCTATTCCTACCTCAAATTTAATACCTCCGCTACATTCACTCAGAGCGCCAAAACAGCGAGCATCGAATTGTTGGACGGCGACCGCTGAAGCGCGTTCGATACAGACATCCCTCAATCCTTCCACCTATCTCCGATCTCAACTAGATCCGCTCTACTGGCATCTCTTCACATACGCTTCTTATACACGCGCTCGTTGGTATAGATGGCTTGAAGCATATCGACCTTCTCTGGCTTTAATCGATTGCGCAGCTTGTTGTGAATCTGTTCTACTTTGAGAAGACACATTCCGAAGGGCAGGAAGTACACAACGTCTTCATAAATCGCAATGCTACCTGCCCGATTCAAAGATTATTCATCTTCGCTGCTATGATTCAAAATATGCTGGGATCGTCACGGAAGTTTGACAGCCATGAAGCATGAATCCAAGAGCCAAATATCTGTCTGAATGCCTGCATCTCCATCACACCCTTTCCATAATGGGAACACTTTCGTTTCCCATAGTAGCTACTAGGATCCACAAGATGACAGTGCTTCAATAAATAGTCATCTATACTTTCGGTATGTTCAAGGATTTTCAACCTACATGTATTGTGGCAGGGCTGGTGTTGTCGTTCCGGATTAAGACTAATACGACACGTGATCTAGTCTTAGATATATTGAGAAATCTGGCATCTTGTAATCTTAATTCTCTAGGCAGCTTTCTATGCAGCTCGCAGATGCATAGACTAACTCCATTACCGTTCTATAGCATCAAAATGCAATGCGTGGAAGATCTGAGATCAAGACTGACTGATCCTCCTTCATGCATGGCTTGAATCATGGCCCGTGCCACTGGCAGCCAACGCAAGGCTAGGTAGTCAGTGACACGTTAGCGAAGTTTACGAACGAACATGCCCAACGTATTGTTATACCACCTTTATTCTGCCGCCAACAACATCGTTTTGCTCATACAAATTCATCCTTGCGAGGAAAGGCGGTGTAACAAAAGTCCGGGCAGTCTCTTCGCACCTGACGTCAATGACACATCCCTACTGCAGACGTTGCCTCATTCAGGTAGTCCAATCACTTCAAGACACATACCCACAGCACGAAAGTTTCGTCAGCCTCATTTGATATGTACAACTTACCGTTTCAACCTCTCTCCATTTCAAGATGACTTTGACGGAAAGGCTCACTCGGCAGCGTAAGAGTCGATCTCCATCTTTATACACTACTACTTCCAACAAAAAGAAAGCGAGCGACAAAGAGAACTTGAATGTCTACGAACATCCCCGGATCAAGGCATTTTAGAGCCTTGCCCGACTCCTAAAGGGAACTTATGTGTTGTCATTAAGTTAGAAACAACTCCCGAAATAACCAACCTGGAGATTGCACAGTCTTCGAAACTTCCGTCGGTCAAACCCGCGAAAAATGCAACAGAAGATATGGACTACCCTATTCAACCCTCAGATGCCTCGTCGGTCAAGTCTAAGAATGAACGAGTAAAGGCGAGTGCGAATCACTCTTTTCGGTCTTCAGGAATATCTTCAATCAAGTCCGAAAACATAGATATGTCGGAGGACAGTGACGACTCTCTTCGAAGCCTGTCCTGGGTTTTGCTGATGCCTGGTTTGCTCCCTCTGGATAATGAGGAGACTGAAAATTCCAGTCCACTTCGATTGGATGAGCCGACATCGACCACTCCTCATACATCAGTCGAACAATCTAGCATCGATACACCAGTCAACCGGGGCTTACCATCCCGAGAGAAGCCACCCACACCGACACCGTCTACTGTATTTACCGATTACGATGCCAAAACGACAAACTATCCAACAGCGTCAAAGCCCGATTTTCTCCGTACGTCTGGGGTCTGTCTGCTGCAAGAAAGTTCAGTTCAGCCTAGCCCATCAATCAGATCTCAAGCTTCCCTTCCAAAGGATATAAAGAGCCCTACAACTGAAGTGAGTAAAGCATCCTTTCTTTTATTATCTCTGGCTAATCTAAGTTTTCTCAGCTTCATCAACAACGGTTAGCAGTGGCAAGCGAGCGCAATACCGATGAATCCTCCAGTCAGCCGCTGAGGCCTTCACGCACCCCTCCAGTGCCGCCGAAGTCTGACAAGAGGCAACCTGTCCCAGTTGCAAGTCCGTCTCCAAGGCCTCCGTCACCCCCCTGGAAGCCACTAGATCCTAACAGGAGGCAACCTGTTCCAGTTGCAAGTCCGCCTCCAAGGCCTCCACCACCCCCCTGGAAGTCGCGGGATCCTGACAAGAGGCCATCTATTCAAATTGATAGCCCACCTCAGAGGCCTCCAAGGCATCCTGAAATACCATCAGAGCCTGAACAAAGACAAGTTCGCAGTCGAGGCTTCAAATGCCCCATTACGAAAAGAGTATTTTGTGGGTGTAAAAAGTTCATCGATGATGCACTTAGGTTATCACGGTCTAGTCCTCGCAAAGATTCTGCATATTCTTTTACACCAAGCCAAATAGGTGTCGATCACACACAGGCTGGCCCCGAATCAGTCAAGGCGGCAACACGAGCTCCCCCACTGTCGCCTCCACAATCAAACCTTTCCTCTTCGAGCTCGTACAAAAAATCGTACGAAAAAGGGGATATATCAACACCTTCCCCAAGAAATAGTGAGATGGGGACTAACTCAATGGCTCTATCAATAACATCAAAGGCTGGCCCTTTTTTGTCGAAAGCCACATCATTCAAGTCGGAAACGAAATTGTCACGGATTCCGTCACGAAAGGACAATGTACGAGGAGACATGAATGTTAGTGAAGTATCTCCCGATTTTCCTGCTATCGAAGAGAAGTACCGGTTACCGGAGTTGGATTTTCGTTCCAGGACACTGCTTCCATTTCAATGCACAATGTGCTTTATGCAGCTCAACAATAAAGCGGAGTGGATCCAGCATGAGCAACGCCACAACGACGACGATGAGGAGGTTAGCGACTGGTATTGGCGTTGCGGAATCTGTGACAACACCCTACACTCCTGGGAAGATCGCCAAAATCATATTGCTGATGAACACTTCGAGATTGGACAGACTCTGTCAAGCTGGAATTCATCAACATCGCCATATCCTTGGAATAAGCTGTCATCTAAACCTATATCCGGGTTTCCTCATTGGGACATGTCTATACTGCGGTCTATGCAACCTACAATACTTGATGATATCTATAGGCAAGACCACAAGTTGTATCTTTTCTAGCCCTACACCGACTAATAATTACTAGAAAAGCTGAGCCACGAAATGCATGTGGAGTCTGCGATCTTGCCTTCCCAGCCTCCAGCGAGCTAGACCAACACATGAAACAGAACCATGTGAGCTGGTCTTGCCCAACTACAACCAGAAAGCGGAAAGCTGCCTTTTTTTTTGAGATGTGTAGGGATGGCTGCAAAAATCAATTCCACTCCTGCAGATGCTGTCACATGTCCTTCTGCAGTGATTCTGCCGATTGGAAGCAGCGTCAACAACATTTTGAGGAAAATCATCACTTTCTCAAGTGTGATCACGATCAGTTCTTTGAACATGCCCAGTTCTGTCACCACTTGGCAAGTTCCCATGGTGTGGAGATTGATTTTTTGGGTATGACAGACCTGTGTCGCCAAAAGGAATATGCCTCATCTTGAGGAGGAGGTGGTAGACGGATAAACAATTCGGTTTTGACGGGCGGTCAAATTTTTTTTAAATCTGTTCTTGGCACATTTTTATAGCATGATACCCAGGGGAAATTTTCATGCCCCAAGTTGATACCCGGCGGCATTATTCATGATTGATGCAGGTCTATTAGACCAATCCAGGCACGTAAGTGCTACGATATATTCATTCACACAACAGTGAGCACACAGTAGTGGTGGAAGAGACGGTGTTGAAATATATAAGGAAAGGTACTGCGGTATCTAGAATAATTGTACCACCACAAAAGCAGCGCAAATAGGCCGGACGAAATAGAAGAGACACAGGATGGAGGTTTGGATGTACAGCTACGGGCTCCTTGATTTTGGATTTTGGACTTATATGGCTCCTGATCTGAAGCGGTGATCTGTTCCGAGACGTCTGTCAAACACGTGCTTTATCAATATAAATTGTTTTACAAGTATATTAGCTGTTTGATCAAGCAATTGATCAAAATATATAGACTACACGATTTTGCCATAACCCTCTCTTTTTTGGTGTTTTCGAAGTATAGTTTAAAAAAGTAGTCCAAAAATCGGTCCAAAAAGCAGTCCACGGAGTTCGAGTTCGAATCTCAGTTCTTCTCCTTCTTTCACCCTTTTCTCTTGTCCCCTGCACGTGCTCCAGCACGTATTTTTCCTTCTTTTGAGGTGGTTCCACCACTTCAATAGTTGATTCCCCTTCACTCACTTCCTCGAAACGAGTCCTCTCCCTAGCTCCAAGGGTTGGTGTTGAGCCGATTTCACTAGTTCCATTTTGAATTGAGGCCTCCACGTCATGAGCAAATTGCTCATCTAGTTCGTCTTGGACTCTTATTGCCCCAGCTTCTGGATAAGCTAGATTAACTACTGTAGCTGTCTTCTTCAGTCCACGTTGTTGCATAGCAGATATCGAGGCTCGTTGATTCGCTAGAGTTTACAGCAGTAGGAAGTGTAAGTGGTTTAGCTCTAGGTAAAGGACGCTGTGGAATATCGTACCCCCTTTTACTCCAAACTGGCCTTAAAGAAGTCCCAATGTGCCGATCTCTAATTGGTCCATAGGCAGAGAGAAGAGAGGTGGTGGTGGTGCTTGTGCTTGAAGTTGTGGTGGTTGTATTAGGGTGGTCACGTGTTTAATGTTATATATATCCTCATCTCACCGCTAGACAGGAACACACATCATGAACACACACTTTACACCCACACTATGGCCTTTGCCTGTGATAGGTTGAGTAGAGGGTTGATGTAAGTAGGTCGGTTTCGATGCTGGTTTCGGTCTCGATTGTGAGGATTGAGACTACGATCGTGAATGTCGTTACTGTTGTTACGCTATGATACGTAGTTTTTGTTGACGCTGGGGCTGTGAGGTTGATGTGTGTCGTGGACTGGGGGACTGAGAGGCAAGAGCATGCTGATGATATGCTCGCTGGTGGATAATAAGTCTTGTATGTGAGGCACTTGGGATTTTGCATTGCTCGTTTGTGCTTTTGGGCCACAATGTCCGTTGTGGTTAGGACATCGTAGATCGTGGAGGCGAATGTCGCAGTGACCAACTCGACGGAGGTTGAAACTTGCGTCGAGTATATCAGGTCTGTAGAAGTTGCTGCGATGGTGGGCAGTGTGAGGGCACTGGAGAGTGAGCTTGGTAACAATGAAATGAGGGGCTTCATACCTGATGGGCACAGTTGAGGATGCAACCGTTACCAGCGGAATAGAATTGTAGACGCTACAGTATGGATTTGCGAGCGCAGTGCTGAAGCGGAAACATCTTAGCGGATTGTCGTGATTGCACTTAGGTACTGGTGGTGCATGCGCAACACGGTTTCCTGCGAAGAGCAAACAGCTCAAAATATTCGAGCTCTTCATGATGACAGAATAATAGTTGAATGTCTTGGGATGGTCCAGACTTTAAGATGTAGCAATACAACACCATGTCTTTGCCGAAAGCCACGATTTCAACGCACTTGCAATAAGTGGATGTGTGTCGAACAAGCTGCATGGGTTCACAGTCCAGCCCGCATAGCGAAAATTTTAGCAATATTTGCTTTCCTTGCTAAAGTTGTGCAACCGGTATCCCCGCAATTTTGCGTGGGCTTCTTGATGCCTGTCTCAGCGCATCTAAATGATGCTACCTTAGCGGAAGGATCACATGTTCGTCTTCTTGGCACACTTGTTCAGCGATTAGCTTTGCAATATTGGGTTATAGAAGCGCAATAGATGAAATTTTGAACACCCTTTTAAGCTGGTGACTGAAACTGTATGATGCACCAGAAGAACCACCCCTCGAGAACATTCTATCGAAAAACAGATTCAAGCACGTGTGAGAACACCTTGGCGCAGTTCAACTGAATCTGCATTCAAATCTAAAAGTACAAGTTTTGGGATCTATCCTTTTCTTTTTCCACTTTTCTACTCCATCCAACACCTTCGCATCAGAAACAACTCCAGCACATGCAGACAAAAGGAAAACAAGCTATAAACATGAAAGCTTCGAAGACAACAGAATGCCCACCATCTAAGCAGAAGCACTTGGTTTGAAGCTGGTTGCAAAGGTAGTAGGAGCGAAGTCCCCACTCTTTGTAAGACCAAATGCTCCTGCACCTCCAGTTCCCACGGCGCCTGTCCCGAAAGCTGCTGGGGCTGATCCAGTGGGGGTTGGGATGGGTGGAAGGCCGGAGGAGGGGATAGAGATAGTTGGGAGTCCGGTGCCAGCTGCGGCGTTGAGATTACCGAATGCTGAAGCTGCGCCAGTAGGAATGGAGAAAGGCATCGAGATTGAGCCAGAAGGGAAGCCGCTTGGAACTCCAGTTCCCTGAGGTGGAGCAAAAGAGCCTGATGGGAATGAACCTGAAGGGAATGCTGAGAACGATCCAGAGGGCTTTCCGCTTGGTGCTTGACGAGCCGCAAGAGATGATGGGGCACCTGTCATGGCTGGAGGAGTACCGGAAGGCGGGGTGCCTGATGGTGGAGTGCCCGAAATTGAACCTGAGCCGCTTGCAAAGTTGCCATTTCCAGGGGCCCCTGACATTGATGGAGGAATTCCTGAGCCCGAGGGCAAGTGGCCGGAGCCGGTGCCTTGTGGCATCATAGAGCCTGAAGGAATAGCACCCGAAGGTCTCGCGCCTGAGGGCTTTGAGCCCGAAGGTAAATCGGAAGATGCTTGACGGCGAGCGATGGCTGTTGATTGAGAAGGCATTGAAGGAGGTGTTCCTGATGGTGGTGGACCAGAGAAAGAGCCCGACATTGCAGGAGGCGCACCAGAACCAGATGGTAGGCCTGAAGGAATGCTTGTCCCCATCGGCAATCCCCCAGAAAACGCTCCGGTACCCATGGGACCTGATGGGAACGCTCCTGAAGGCGAAGGGAGGTCAGAGGATGCTTGTCGACGAACGTTGACGATGTCGGATGGCGTGCCAGATGGAGTTCCAGTCATAGATCGTCGAGCCGAGCCGGTTTGCTTTCTTCCAGTACCAGTAGCAGCACCTGAAGCGCTGGCAAAGCCGCCGCTGGGAGCGGGAAAGCCTCCGCTGCCAACTGCTTGTCTGCTTCCCGTCCCTGCTGCCATTCCGGATGCGAATCCACCGGCAAAGCCACTACCAAAACCAGCGCTAGGAGCTGCCAATCCTCCCGATCCCGAAGGCTGGAAGGCCCCCGTGCCCGTTGGTTGTTGTTGTCCAGCCGAACCTGGACCAGCAGAAACGGCCGAAGACAATTGTGCCGAAGCACTGCTGGCCAAAGTAGCGACGAAAAGGATTTTAAAAGACTTCATGTTGAAATGTTGAAGTGGCTCTGCCGAAGAATGGAAGGATGACTTAGAAGAAAGGATGACTTAGAAGAAAGGATGAGGATGGAAGTGAAGCTGAATGGTGAAGATGCTGGAGGATGATGACTTTGAGAAGAACTTCAACGCATACTTATAGATCGACGTTCAATACCACTTGGTGGGACCTATACAAAGCACCTCAGCTCATCGGACAGCCAAAAACTGAGTCCGAACTTCTGGATGAACCCCATATGGCGAAGTTTCATGTTTCCCCACACAGACGCGTGCTGCTGTGGCGTGCAAAGCCGGCCACACTTAGCTGAGGCCGGGTAAGGCTTTCCCAGCATTTCGTAAGTGTCCCCATTTCGTAAGTGTCCCCATTTCGTAAGTGTCCCCATTTCGTAAGTGTCCCCATTTCGTAAGTGTCCCCATTTCGTAAGTGTCCCCATTTATTCAATGTACCCCTGATAGCTTCCCGATCTTCTTCCAAATGCGGGCGAGGTTGGGACAGTCGTCGCTTCTCATAAACGAATCGTAGGATTTGAAACGAAACGCCGCGTGTCCAATGAAGGTTTGCCCAGAAGTCCGGAAGCTCAACAGCGTTTGTCCGCTCTCTTGGTGATGCTATGGCCTTTCTTGGCACTTTGTTTTGAACATTATGTTATCGTTACTATTCTCGTAAGGTTTGTTCATGTGCTCTGGGAAAGGCTCTCGATTCTTGGTTGGACTCAGCCTGCAATGCGTTGCCCCACCAGTTTCAAACGGGTTCTCCATAATCCACGTATCTCCTTGCACGTGAATGGGAGAAGGCCGAAAATATCAACGCACACATCATTCTATGCACATCTGCCATTGGGGTCGGAATTGGAAGTGGCTGAAGAATTCGGGAGTCGGATTGTGACTGCGCGAGAGAGGACGACAACAGTGGCGCATTGAGGCTGAGATGTCGAGATGTCGAGATGTCGGTCTTGCCTCACAACTGCTATTCGGAAAGAATTCCATGCATGATATTTGAGAGCTGGTCCCCGCTGTTGAGGACGTGACGGTAGATAGAGACTATAGACATTCAAAAAAGGAAATGAGGAGCTGAAGTTGTTGTTGTGAGCGCTTGGCAGCGTGAAACGCACAGACCATATCACGTGGTAACTTCAGCCTCAGGCTCGAAATAACCCACGTCGAGATCTCTCTTCATCAACGCTACTTCTCTTATCAAGCAACGAGCATTTTCTTCTCGGTCCTACAAATGAACTACATACATCGACTACTAATAAGAGCTCTAAGAAGCTCTAACCCCGTAATGCCTACACTTTTGAGCTCGGAGATCTCGATGTACACGCTCAAGCAGGTGAGGACCTGCCCTCTATCATTCTCTATTGTTCATCAAACTCACTGGAATCTGACTGCGATTGACGCCAAGCACCTCAGGCCCTTATCGAGGCACCTTTGCTTCATATCTACAACTGTCAGACCCGACAGGCTCTCCCATGCTGATCCACAAACGAGCTATCCTAGTTTGGTCCAGAGCAAACATATCTAGCTCCTACGCGCTCAGAGTATACGCCTTCCTACCATGTTTTGATTGCTATCAGCTCTGACTCTAACTCCCTGTCTTCTATCGATTTGCGTGGATTATCCTTGCCAAATGACAGTTCCAATTCAACGAAAGTTCTCGTTGAGACGCCTGCCAATAGAGATCCTTTGGACGGGCGGAGGGCTGGACCATGCAAGGACAATCTTCAAATTGGTGAGCTCGCAGAACTTGAGCAATCTTTCCGTGCCTGGGTGGTCATTCCGAAGACATTCATGTTCAAGTTGACAAAAGGCAGTTACTTGGACATGCTGATGCCGCTTCCTGGACCGAACTTGAGGAATTGATTCAGGACAGGATAGCAGGAAGCCAATAACATACATGCCTTGGCAGTATCGGGGACTTGATGCGCAATGGTACTCGACGGTGAACATGTTAGTCGTCCAGCCTATCTCTCAGTCGACACGTCTCATCTCGTTGCCTCTGTCGAAAATTGTCACCATCGAATCTCGTACTGTCCTTGTGCCTTGCGGCAGTCAGTTATAGGATGTTAGAAGGGGAGTCGCTCGTTCAATTTCTGTGACATCATTAGATCAAGGTAGTGTCCTGCTCCAATACCTCGCGCCAGCACTCCACATTCCAAGGATCTGTCACCTTTCAGCCTTATGATCTGACCATCATTACACTCCGAGCATGGCGATGAGCAGCGACTCTTCAGCCTTGATTCACTACGGGAAGTCCTGCTCTGCCACCTCGTGTTCCACAAGCGCTTCCCTAGGCTCTTCGGTTTTATCGTTTGTGGGAATTGCTTTCATTTATCGTCTGAGCTTTTTTGACGATGGCCATGTGGCTAATGCCAAAGGTAGAAGATCCAATCTTCTCCCCTAGTTGTCTCACGTGTTCTACCTAAAACCTTCATCTCAGCTTAATTTCTCAGGGCACAGCCTCGCAAAAGCAAAACGAGAGATTTCTCAATATTAACTATTGAAATTGAAATTGTGTATGTCAGAAAACAAATTGGTCATTGATGGCGCCTAATGTTATTATGATTGAGTAGTGCTTGCTACTTGCGATGTCTGTCTGTCCTGAATCTCTCTCTCTGGCAACTTCCGCATTCCTGAATCACCTTGGCATAACATGTTGGCGAGATCGCTCTCAATAGGTCTCTCCATTTCTTCGGATCTGGACGTAAATAGCTAAATCGCCAAGAAGTCCTTCAAGAAGTCTCTTGATCGAAGGGATTAAGAGCCTGGGCTGTCCTGAAGACTGACCTCTACCGCTCGCGTCATATACCCCAGGAGTGCGCGATGGAAACTCAACATCGCCTCCACCACTTTGGGCTTTCAGTCTTGGCCCCTGACTTTTCCCATCAAAGTGACAGCCTTCTCCACCTTAATTATCGCCGCAGTGGCATGCGCACCCCCTGTTCAGGGGATGCACAGTCTCTGTTAACAAAGGCCTCATCCAAAACATTCACAGTGACCTCCCCGTCTTTAAACCCGGCCCTGCTATCACACTCCCCCCAACACTCCTTCAGTCGACATTGAAAAGTGTTTCGCCTGGTTCCCAGCTTCAGTCTGCTGCCTCCGGTATCATCGCACAAAATGGCTCTCAACTTGTAGGTTATATCAGCCCAAGTACTGGAGCAACCAACTTTTTCGCGTAATACGACACTCTCACTCCTGCGACCACGATCAACACTGCAGCAAGCGCAGCCGTCTCCGCCAATGCAGAACTCTTTCCCCAGGATGACACCCCAGCCACATCGACATGAGGACCGACCCATGATAGTAACTCATTATAACAATTCTTCCTCCAACGCCAACTCAACCGACCCCATACCTCTCCTCAGCCACATTTTCGCACAGCGCGCCGTCGATGTCGGAAATGGAATTACACTGCCCGTGCGGGGTCCTGGGAGCAAGACTGTCTTCAGCTATGGGTCTGATAGAACCCTGAAATCCCTAACCTATGCTTGAGCACCAGCCAAGAAAGATTACAGTCTTCCCCACAAAGGTCGCTGATATTCATAACACCATTGTTGCTCAGCTTCAGCCTCTAGCTGCTATTGCACCATACACCGTCAACACCGCCGATGCATGATACTACTCCAGAGATAAATACCTTCAGCCAGTCTTCTACCTCACGGCGTCCAGAGACGCAAACAAGACTTTGCCAGCTGGTACCGTTGAAGCCCTGTCAAGGTCTCAGGATATGTCCCCATTGGTGCTAAAGCAGTTGAGACCATGCCTGATCTCACTAAACCTGGAGATGCGACCCCCCTCCTCCTGTGAGAGAAGGGAAGAAAAGGATGGTGGCCACAGCTCTTGGATATCCCAAGAGAGCGGCTTTGCCCCAGATCTACGTTGCAAAATACGTGGTTCGAAATGTGCGTAATCATCCCGAACTTTGCCCTCGAGATCATAGGGCAGATACCAAAAATTCCCAAATTCCTCTGCCTCACACCTCCCTATTCGCTCTTCCTGACTAACGATCACTAGTGTGATCAAAATTACTCGACCTACTCGAGTAGCTATTCGAGTAGGGTGATTAAAGTAGAGTAGATTTCGAGTAGGATGATTTTTACTTGAGCAGAGTTTGAGTAGGGGGGTCTACTCTACTCTACTCTACTCATTTTTCACACTGACGATCACCCAGGACGACGCAGGACGGACCGCCAGCGCCAACAACCTCTGGACATCCCTCAATACCTGGAACGGGAAATTCGCTCAATTCATCAACTGGCAATATTACTTCGCCTACCCATACCTCTTCACTACCAGCAAGCAAACATGCATCAACTCCGCACATGTGTCTTTGACCGAAGTTCACGGGAGCTGGGATCTCTTCACTACTTACCAGAACTGGGGAGATGTCGTTTATCTCGGTCAGATCGCTGCTGGTGGGTATGGCGGCGGCGCGATGGGAAAGCTCGCATACTGGATAATCCACGCCTGCGAAGCCATCCCCTCCGTAATCGATTACCCCTCCAGCCCCTCTACATCATACAACATCTGGTGGCACAGTTTCGGCGGCCTTCGCGCTGTCGTCGGCTACAGAACCAAAATGTACATCAACGACGGTATCACCACCAACTTCGCTTCTTGGATTGGTTAAGGCGTCCCTGTCGTTTCTGCTTGAGTGCTGTTCATGAAGATAATCATTGGTATGGAAGTAGTAGTCCGTATGTTCAGACTTATTATGATGCGAATAAGGGGATCAATGAACCGTATGGGAGGGCGAGTACGGTGTATGTTTGTGGGCATGCGGGGCATTTGGTGTGGAATGTGGCGAATTTGGGGAGGGCGACTTGTTTGCAGGAGACGCATTATCAGAATTGAGGTGGGATGAGGTTCTCCTGATTGAAGAGGGGCAGATGGAACTATGTGTGGTGCATGGGATTTATGATGGATTGTCTGCTTTTGTTTTAAATCAGCTTCAGTCAAGTCTTTGCAGTACTAAAAGTAATGTCTGTACCAGACCTCTCTCCACCTCCTTCCCATCGTTCGCTTGCCTCTCAGCCAAAAATCCTCCCCACCATATCAAAAACCCCCTCCATATCCACATCCCCATACACCTCCCTGCAATAATAAAACCAAACATCTCTATGATCCACCTTAACTACCATCATCACCAACAATCCAATCAACACATGACATAGAATAAACCTATGATTACTGAAATATTCTCGTCGTTTGTAGATGAAGATGAAGAAGAGGAACTAGATGGAGCTAAAAAAAAAAAAAAAAAGGAGTTTGAGAGTGGTGGTGAGGAGGAAGAGGAAGGTAGTTAGGATGAATGTTGTTTGGAGGGGGTAGTGGCAGGTGAGGGGTGCTTGGAAGGAGGTTGGGGGGCCGGTGAGGATGCTGGCTAGGATGGTGGTTAGGATGTTGGCTATGATTGTTGGGAGGGGCATTGTGGGGGTTTGAGTGGGTGGGACTCGAGGTGAGTGGGGTCGATTGATGAGAGCTTCCGAAGACGTTGGAGGGCTGCGGACTCCCTGCAGCACGAGCAATTTCTCGTTCCGGGGTGGATTACTACCCTTCAGTTGATTGATTTACAATGGATGAGAGAGTCGCAGTAGATATGCAAAGCTGCGAATGAGTAAAAGAAATAATGAGATGTGTTAAGGTTCTTTGCCTTTTTATATGCGCGAGACATTCGCTTTCAAGTTTGTCATGCTGTGGCGCTTTGAGCAAGCAGTGCGAGATAGAACAACAAAGAAGCCCGGAGAGACAGAAAGTATCACCTCTTGATCGAGCTTGAAGAAATGTTTCTCGTGAAAGGAGATGTTGGGTTGAGGAAGCTGTAGAGATGGGACAAATTGGTGTGATGAATGACTTATGAGCCATGGGACTTTCTCTCCATCCTTCAAGATTTTCTCCAAACCCTTTCGCTTGAATGGGTCCTTGTTTCCCTCTGAATAAACTCACAGAATACACGATCCCAAGTAGTGGTCATTGTTTGATAGATTTTGCGAAGACCAGAAATGCGGGGTAAAAAACAACCCCGCGTCTGTATCCATCCCTAACTTGTATCGACGCCCGACGCAATTTCAGACCAATTTTCGTCCTGGTTTTAGACATCTTCAACATCGGGACGCTCCTCTTTCGCACTACTACTAATAGGCACATCTCCCATATCCAACATCTCAGTCATCACTGGCCCCGCTGCCCTCCTTCTCTCCTCAACTTTCAATTGCTTATCAACCACCTTCTGCAACTCCGCCTTCGCATTCCTATCCCTCGCCAGCTCTGCTCTCCGAATCGAATACTCTTTAATCTTTCCTGGTCGAGTCCGAGTGTATTTCCAACAAGGCTTGACCAATTTCTCGAAACTGATTTTACCAACGAGGTACAGAAACCAGCAAATTATGATGACTGGTGATACAATGTACAGAGGGGAAAGGAAGAAGCCTTTCCACGTGGGGCCAGAGAAGACCCAGACTCCGAACCAGAATACGATGAATGGGCTGAGGACGATGACTACTACTATGCCGGTGTCACGGGCGCTGCTGGTGGATGAAGTTGCGGCTGTTGTGTTGGACATTTTGGTGTGTGATAATTTCGGAAAGGATATTTGTGAAAATCGGTAGCCCTCGTGATGATGAAGTTTGGCAAGACATGAAAGTAAGGTGAAGGCTGATTGAAAATGTTTTGAGATCCGGCTGTCGTAAACGCCAGATCGTGGTGTGGCTGTGCATCCGACGACTTGCATAAAACGTGGTGCTCTTCACCGACAGCCTCGTTTCCCAGATGCGTCTTTCTGATCGAGTCTTGCTTGAAAGTTTCCTGAAATTATTGGATTCTGGATCAATGTGATCAAGGACGAGGGAGATATCGTTCTTCCCAACAGCATGGCTCAACTCTCCCCTACTTCGTTGCTCAAACCTCTCGCTTCCCAACCCGACCGAATCCAAAGCCAGAATTTCAGTTTGACCGAGACGGATCAATTCGAGCCTCCACGAATGGTGTTCTCGGATTCAGTCCGTACTTCTTCCTCCACCTTCCGAGAGACTTGCAGCCCTTCTTCCATTTCACTGTGCTTTTGACCGCGCATATGCATGCGCCCACCGCGCGCAATCATTGGGGACAAACTTCTAGCTCCAAACCAATTGAAAAGTCCATGCAACAACCATCGCACTCCCACAACCGTTACAGTGAAGGTTCTGATGATGAATTCCTTGAGATGTGTCCATCCAAACTTCGTGAAAGCCCATTTCTGGTCGTAAGGGTCACCTCCAAGGTCTTCGACGGACCATGAGATGAAATCCGCGCCCAGAATTGCCAAGACGATAATTCGAAGCACGATCATGAAAACGATAACAAGACAAGGACAAGAGACATATCGGGGGCATTGCTCTGGATGTCTATTGATGTAATCGAATGTAAGCATGCCCATGGACAGACTGAAAATGATGGGGACGATGATGCCTGCAATTGAAGCAAGATGCATGATTTCGGTGTCGATACAGATATCAAGAAACTAATAAAGTGCGATTGTTGATGCTGGATAATGGAAACTTGAGGTCGCGCTGCTATACTCAGAAAACAACAGAAAAGTTCAAGCATGAAGTCAGTGAAGAGCTTGGACAATGTAAAATGGCGGACTTGACTTTTTGAAGTCGCTGGTCCGAACAGAAACATTTCAACACAGGGGAGAAAGAGGGTCCTGGCTAGAGTAAATACTTGGAAATTCTGGAGGTAGGCTATGTGAGATTGTCTCAACGCTAGTCAGGCATGCACACATAGCCTCGTAGGTGGAACGTCGTGACTTGAGGTTCGACTACGAGCCTCGTCATGTATTGCTATACATTCCACCTGTTTCGGGGACCCTGTTCAAAAGCGAATGAGAATGTCCAACGGCATGCAGGTTATGAAATATTGATCTGTGACGTCTTGAATCTTGAACGGGCGCGGGATGGTGGTAGAAGAGGAAGAAATCTGCAATGTCAACCAATCCACCAGGCCATGAGAGTAAGAAGTTGTTCACACATTAAAGAAGCGGAAGACTGAAAATCAATGTTTTGATGATGACTGAAGAGAGTCGCTCATTTCACAAAATTTTGATTCAGGGGAAGAGCACGTAAGCAGATAAGTGGATCTGGCTGCAGTCCAAATTAGGGAAGGCGCCTTTCACTTCAACTTTCCTTCTCAACTTCTTCCCTCCTTCACTTCCTCTTCTCAATTTCTTCACGAATTCATCTTCCTATTTATAACGGAGCCACTACCGAGGATTTAAAACAGTTGAACATCTGCGGCGTACCAAAATACCTCTTCTCGACTATTCAAGAGTTCCGTGCTCCGGAGAGGCAGCAGCCATCACTACTACGTTGCGATTGCCCAATATTCTCGTTTGATTTTATGTAGGATATTTCAATTTCCCTCAGCTAACCAAGTTCACAGGTTTTATCCTTTTGCAGAATTCATACCTGATCTGCCTGTTTTATCCATACTTTCGAACGACTTCTCTCAAGTCTGGGCGCTGGACATTATACTCACGATATTCTTTATCGGAGTAGCATCCTCTGGAATTTTCAGATGAAAATCCCGTGGAGTGTTCCATAATCGAAATCAATGCTCGGGCAAAGCAACTCTACTACTTTGACCACTCACTCTTACTTAAATATGACGTCAACGAACAGGATCTCCGACTGGCCTACTGAAACCCTTCTACGTACCTTGACACTAGATCCAGCTCGACGACCAATGAACGCGCCCTTTAAGAGGAACCATAAAGTTAATAACCAAGCAGAAGATGAGATGTTGCGAATGGGAATGGCTCATGCTCTGCAGACTCACGACAATGCACCCAGCTTCGGACATATCTGTCGCGACAAAATCCTCCACCCACTCAAGCTTCAGTCTCAATGCGACGACAAGGTTGAACTGGATTCTACATCTTGTGTCCTGCGTTCACGTTTCCTGACAAAGTTCTCATGGCGACAAGAGCTTTCGGCTTTGATACCAGAAGACTCCACTTCGCTTTCCAGGGCTATTGCTCCACCTGTCTGGCCTGCGTAAGTGTTTCCTGATCTCCGATATCTCAGATTACTGTACCGGCAGTGGCACGATTGCAGATCGTTCAAATGACATCTTCCACAGTCGCTGCTTTTCTTACTCGGCAATATATTCAGCCTTTCTTGCATTTTCCGCCCCTTTCCGCCCCACTCGGCATGCAATGATGACCGCCCGGAGCGGGACCGAAGTGCTTGGCCATCGCGCAACTTCAGTCACGCAGGCTGAAGATCCCGGAGATCTCGGCACGCTTAGCACAATGCTTTTATGCACGGACAAGACGGCCTGACTAGATTCCCACAGGGATTGTCTCGGACTCGCGAGTGGGAAATCTGTCAATCTGTCAGGGGTTGCGGGGTGAGAGAGACGTCACGCTGCCGTGGCTTCAGTGGCTAAGGCGCATACGAGGCGCATGCAGATCTCGAGGACCCTGAATTTGCTTGGTGGGCGAATTATCGATTTTTGATCTACAACCAGGTCGAGGAAAATAGGGGTACGACAAAGCTTAAAGTTGAATAATTGCTTTTGTGTTTGGTTAGATCGTTGATGGAAGGCTGTGCGATAAAAAGGAGACGAAGCTTGAAGCATTTGACAGCAATAACATTGCTACTATCACTCGGGTCCAGGGACCAACTTCTCCGCAAACAACTGCAGATTTGGTAAGGCGGCAATTGTGACCCCACGGAGGTTCATCTGTAGTTTTCTTCTGACAGCCCCTCGAAACATGATACCGAAGGAGGTTAGAGATGCGACTACGACCAGGGGCCCTGCACCACTTGTTTCGTTTTGCCCAGGATGTTTTCGCCCGATCTCACAAGTCACAGATTTCGCAAGCTTTACTCTTTAGGAAGTTCTGCACACAACGATGAACGATGTCGATATTGAAGATCAGAAATTTTGATCGACGTTGAGTGCCGGGACCGCGATCTGCAAAGGTATGTCTGCCTTGATTGCAATTAGCACACCGGCCGTCATTTAGCGCAGCTGTCAATCGTACTCAACCTGCAGGTCCAATCGGATTCTGCAGGATACGACGTGAAAATTCGTATTCTACTGCAGCGACCGTTTCCGCATTGGCTCTATTCGTTGACATTCGATGAAGCTGACCTCAGCTCAACTCCACACACGTCCAGTGCGAGCAGACAACCTCGTTCAAGTTCCACAGCCCGGCCGTCTTGCAATCTCGAAGTCGTGCCCTACCTTCCCAAACTCAGGCCTCAGTCCCAATCAGATTCGGACCCGTTAAACCCCCCCCCTATCAAACCCCTCATCGTCCCGTGCCCCTCATCTCGATTCGACTCGCACCTGCGGCGCACCCTCAGCTATCCGCGCAACGGCGCCACCCTTCTTTACCTATTTTGCACAAGTGCCAGCTCGAGATTTGAGTTCGTCCCTCGGTTCAACAGACTTGGCGCCTGTCAAACACAACTCTAAATCAAATGCCGGCCGTCAATCACGCACTAAGCTCAACTAAGGATGTTCGGCGAATGAAAGGCGCTCGGATGAGACGGAACCTAGCCTCGTTTTAAGGGCTTGAGAGACGTCAGATTGAACGTGGCCATTCTTAAGGTCTTGTCCACCTCTAGCAGGAAAACTAGAGCCACAGCACGAGGCATTCGCATGTCACAATCTTGACACTTGCGAGGCGTCGGCTTGGCATGCCGAGCATCGTCAGAAACAGGCACCATACGAGGCTGAAAGCGTTGACAAATCTCTCTCCCTTGTGTGGGGGGCCCACTTGCGAGTGGGTATGTATTGTTGAAAGCAAGAGCGTCACATCGCGCCTCTTTGCTCGCCGTGTTTGCATATCTTGATGCCCAGAACATACTGACAGCCGAGAAAAGCTCCGGCTTCGAAACAGTTTTGTTTTTCCATACGAGAACACGTTCGGACATTAAGGAAACGTCCGAGACAAGTGAAATGTGCACTGACTCAAACGGCTCTGTTCCTGCTCTGCCCTCGCAGATCGCTGCGATTTCCAGAAACGGTAGCGTTACTGAGATGCTCGCTGACTTATAGTTGATTCGTACTTGGCAGTGGCGTCCCCCAAGTTTCTCAGCTTTCAAGAGTTGGAGGGGTTCGAGTTTGAAGTGAACTCTTGCACTTTCATGCAAGTTCGGGCTGGACGCCGTTTTTGGAAGTTTCGCCGCTGTCAATATCATGTCAACTCAAGACGAGGGTTCAGAGACGGGAAACCGGGGCACGGTCCCGTTCACGTAGGGTGTAGTCTTCCGAAGAAACAAGGCGGACCATGAGAGAAAACTTTAACTTATGGTAGTCTTGCGAGGTCTTGGCTTGACATGACTTTGGACTTGCCATGCCATCCCGTGTCTTGGCATGTGCTTCCCTTGTTCGAACTTCGATCCCTTTCTCGAAACTTGAAAGATTCATGAATTGAGCTAAGGTTGTGAGCTTGCGAGTCATCAACCAATGGCAAGCAAACTCTGCTTAAGAAAGCTGGACTAGGTTTGGGATCTGCTAGGTGTGGCTTGATTTGGTGCGGTTCACGAATTGGTTTGCAAACGGTTTGAATAAGCTTGGCTTGGTACATTTGTGTTTTACAAAGTATCTTGATAGGCATGAATAATTTTATGCTAGCTAGTTACATACGCCCAAATCCGAGGCTTCGTGGGCGAGGGATACGTCAGCAGATTGCTTGACAGTTCTGGCTCTTGCCCCGAGTTCCTCCTAACTCCGAGTGCTGATGCTGATCTTGAGCTGGCTGTACAGGTGCCAATCGGACTTGGAAGTTCTGTTTCCCTTCCGTACCGGTGTTCTGGACTTGTTGCCACCTATGTCCCTACCTCTTGGATAGACTCGTGCCTCTGGCAGGTTCGTGCTGCTGTGAAGAATAAGGTCCTTGGCATTACCAGCCCTCCATTGACCTCTGTGTCGTCTGAGTGCCCATCTTCCTCGCCCAGTCGACCATCCGCCTTGCTAGATGTTGCTCATCAAAAATGATCCTCAGATCTGTCGTGAAAATGCTCGGAACCCAATCTCGTTTCCTTCATATGCTGTCCCTTTTCCTCGAATCTAGTGCTCGCCGTGACAAGTAATCATCATCGTAACCACTTCCCTCTCCATCACTATTCTTCTCCCTATCATCTCCAAAATCACTCGTGCTTTCTCCTTGGAGTGCTCCTTCTGCTCCTCTTGCTGATCTTGCGTCCGTTTCGGCTCTTGCGCTGTTGATCATTGCGGGCAGTTGGCGTCTGCGGGCGTTGATGAACCAGTTGGATATTTGGTCTGTTTTTGATTAGCAAGAGCTGGAGGTATTGAAGCGGGGGGAATGGCGTACTCATTTGAAGATTTGTCTGCCTCATCAAGTCCTGCTTCTCGTCTTCCGTGGGATAGGGATGCTGAAGGTGTTGAATGAACCATGCTCTCAACTTGTCCGTTGTTTCTTTTGGAAGGTTGCCTCTTCGTTTCCTTTGCTTGGCGTCGTTGAGCCCTTCGTTGTCCATGCCTCCGTAAGAGTAACCGCTTCCTGGGTAGGGATGGTGATTAGCGGAGAATGGGGAGCGCTCGTGTGTCATTGAGTAGGGAGAGGGTCCTGAGTAAGATTGGTTGCGAGGTGGTTGGTATCCATAGGAGAAAGTGGGGTGAGGATGGGCGGACATTGGAGTTAGAGGTGTGAAAGCTGATATTGAGATTTGTGGGTATGTCTGCGCCCCTGATCTTGAAGAATCGAGGGCGTATTCGTTGAAGTTGCTTCGACCTCGAGGACTTGATGTCTCGAGAGCCAAGGCTGGAATCCTTGGAAGTGTCCTCCAATTTGTTCTTGTGGAGGTTGGTGGGTCGAAAGATTGGATCGAAGTTCCAGGTCCAGAGTATGGGCTGCTTCTATTTGAATCTGTGCGAGAGTCGGGTGGATATCCAGGTGCTCGTCGTGCAGCAGAAGTTGGCGAAAGTGGCCGCGCTGCAACTCTCGGAGGACTTCTGTACGGGCGTGGAACGCTCCGATCTCTTGAATCGTCATAGTCATCGTCCGTAGACAGCCTCCTTCGCTTGTGCATCAACGGCGATTGCAGAAAATCTGAAGGAGTCCTCCGTGCGCCAGGTCCAGAGGTAGGGGAGTAGGGATCAGTGCTGCATTCTGGTTCCGGTCGTCCTGGCTGCGTGGCTCGGAACTCTGGAATGATCTTGAAGACAAGTAAGTCATTGAAGCTGCAGAGAAGGGGCGGACTCAAGAGGTACCTGTCTTAGTGAGGGGAGCTCCTCCCGCTCTGTAGATCTAGGTCTGGAAGGGAGCTCTAATGTTCGCCTGTCCCAAGGCATGTTTTCTCCAATGTCTCTTGGAGAAGGAAGCATATTAGGAGCTCTCATCGTGAGTGTCGACATAGTTGTAGACTCTTGCCTTGGTTCGTTCACTGGCGGTTGACTCGAATATGTAGAACGGGGCAATTCCATTCCACGAGGGGAGACTGGATGTGATTTCGAGCCGAAGGTATACTGGGTACCAGTGGGATATCCAGAGTCTGCATTGTCCTTGTTAGCAGACATCCGGTGACATTGATGTGATCAGGTAGAAGTGGTGTGAGGCAAGAGTAGTACGCAAAGTTGAATGCAGTGAGGTACAACGAAAATGGTCGATGAAAGACAGCAGCACTAGCATGTCAATCTAAGGGGAAGTGCCACAGCGGGGCCTCAACGGCCTCTACTACTTACCCTTCCAAGATCTGCCTGCCGCAATCCAGTTCGGGAAGGGGCCACCAAAGGATAGCGGAGTTAAGACTGCGGCGGCCAGCGTTGCGACTGAGAGGGTTTCCTTGGTGAGTGATGGATGACCAATTGCCTAGAAGTCCGCTAATAACTCGTTGCTGCTGTTCGAGTGCCTTCTTGGACTAGGTAGAAAGCAGGCTGTGCATAAGGTTTATTCGGGATATCGTTGTCGATCGGTTGTTCTGGGCTCGGGATAATCAAAGGCTGGAGAAGATGTACTGAGAACCTGATGTCGATTCGTTCGAGGGTCGAAGTGAAAGTGTATTGCTGTTGTGTAAGAATCTTTTGGGGGTGGATAATGCGGAGGGCGATGTCTTAAGTATAACAGTGCTTGGACCATGGAGTGGAAGAAACAGATCAACGGGCCGCTCGCTGCACAGATGCCGTGCACTGGGAATTTGCCAGACAAGCCTAGTCGATTCAGCGGCCAGGGGTGCTGAAAACAGACGAAGATGAGGCGTGGAACCGGCGTGGGAGTGGCATCAGGGAGGGAGCTAGCTCGGATCAAGGTTCCTGGGTCGTCCAAAACGGTGTGGTTCTGGGGACAAAATTGATTTGAGTATCGACGAGCGTGAGGCTCTGAGGATGCCGAGTATTGTTAAGGGCAGAGGACTGCCCCCCCGGTCCGGAGAGGCTATGACAATAGGGAAAACACTAGAGCTAGAGAGGTGGTAAGTGATACAGATGTACTGGGTTGTCGAGTGGTCTAGTGATGACGGATGGACTCCGCTGTGCCTGTAGGAGTGCTACAGTTATTTAAAAGTGGTTGTGGTCATGGTAGCCCATGGCCGGGAATGGTGGTTGGTGGCGGGCTTGCATGGGCCTAGCGGTAGCGGTGCTGGCACCTGTTTAGCGTGTGGATAGGCAGGTTGGGAGATCCTGATCCTGAGAGTTCAGCCTTCGACCGCCAGGGCCACAGGCGGCCAGGATGTGCTCTAGTGGCGACAGGGCACAGCTAAAATCTCCGGTGGAAACATTCGGTGCCGAGCAGGGTTGCGTTTGAAGATGCAACCTGCCGAATAAATAGCCGTGACCAGGTGCTGCAGAGGGGGAGCCTTGCGATTTGATCACCACTTCTGAACACTCTCGCAGCCTGCTACCGGATGCAGCAGCATCTCAGATTGTCAAGTGATGATGGCAGTCCTGGCGGCGTGTTGCGGAAACGAGGAGGGGGAAAGCCGAGAAGTGCAGCTACTCATCTAAACAGCCGCGACGTGGTCTAGATCCATGCGCTTAAGAAATCCAGTCTTCAATAGGGGGAGAGCAGCTCACGGGTGCAGTTCATGTCAGTCTATGAGGGGTTGAGAGGCAGAAATTGCTTTGTCATTCGGGTGCGTCCGACTGATTGTGTGCCTTCTTTTCCTTAAATCCCCCTCTTAGTCGGAGTAATAGCGCAAAGAAGCGCCTCAGACATTTTGTTAAGGCGAGATCCCCAGTTAAGGTAAGCTTCACCGTGCTTATGTCAGGACTCAAGTTTACAGTCCGTGATCTAGGGATATCCGACATGTTCTGGGGTACTTCAAGCTACATGCACAACCTGATGATTCGACTGGCTGTCCGAACTTGAAAGGAACCTGCCAAATCAAAATATTGGACCCAGAGGACATAACTGTATGAAGCCCATTGGTGGTCCTTTCCCTGCACAAGAGAGCAATCAGTTTCAAGTTGTTGACCAACCTTCATGCTCTCCGCATCGTTTCCCCCTGCATTCTGGCCTTGTATCTGCACTGCCAGAACGACACTGGCGGCGCTGCAGCCTCGAGGCTATCATTGGATAGCGATGTTATCACCCCACCTTGGCCGGCTGGGTGTTCCTGAGCAGCAAACTCAGTAACCTTTCTGGTCTTCGTCTCAAAACTCTACCTCCCTCGGCCTGTTCCATTGATAGAGGGGGGTCTAGAAACTTTCACTGATAGTAAGCTCATGTGGCAACTATTTCTTGGATCCCCGACGGCGACCTCCAAGTCTCTCTTTGCAATTTGCCAGCCAGTAGTTGAATGTCCACAATGCTTCTAGAGCTTCCGAGAACGAGAACGAGAACGAGGTTCATCGCCAGAAAGTTTTATGTGAGTTACGGATGAAAGGCGGCTGGATGCGAAGATTGCGGAAGCCAAAGCAATTGAGGATGATGGCCATTCGATTGGTTCCTCAGCGTTCATCCTCTGTCTGTTTCGCTCTCGGCCCCTCGCAAGCTACCACGTTTTTTGACAGACTTGGAACGGACAGGCAAACAGGGTTCATCTCACTTGTGGTAGGAGCAGAAACTTTTGATCGACACTAGGAGGTGGCTTCGTCGTGCCGTTGTCAAGGTCGACGGGGAAAAAGGAATTAAACCTGTCAGTCAGGCGCCTTCTTGACGAGTAACGAGAGCTTGGACGGTGGACGGTGCGTAAATCTCCGTCCATTATTGTCTTGTTTCCGCGTGGCTAGTGACCGCCACTGCTGAACGGGCAAGTTGATGGACCGTCGTATTCCCTATGATGGGGCTTGACCGGAATACACAGAATTGCAATCTGACTTCGGAAGACTAGATTTTGGCAAGGCGAATTCCTGACCCGCAGAGAACTTGCCTTTATTCGATACTGACTCGCTTTTGACGACCGTTGGAGTGATTGCCTTTCATCCCGCACGCTTCGACGATCTCTCATGGGGGACCTTGTTAGTGTCGAGCTCGACGTTAGCAGCATGCAAGCCTCAGCCATTTCCCGACCAGAATAGTATCGCCATGACTTTTGGTCATAGTTCTGTTAGTACCTTCATTTCATTTCCCAAATAACGATCCTTTCTAGGAACGGATGTGCATGAAGAATAGAAAGCAGAAGTTCGTTGATTCCTGAGGCGCAGCGAGGGAAATGTTTGGCACGCCGAATGTTAGACATCAACTGCCCAGTGCGATTGGCTGTGCGCTACTGGCGATATCGATGTCGAAGCTTCAAAAGAAAGAAGGGTCATGCTGAAAGTTGCGAACATCAAAACATCGGAGAATCTGCACGAGGTGTTTCGTAGCCATTAGCACGAACTGTGACAGCCACACATCATATCAGAGCGACTGGTGACTAGCCCTGTATACACAACCGGATACCGAGATTCGGCTTTTCGGAATTTGCTCTGAATTTCCCTGTTGCTTTGCTTGTAGTGGCTCGGAACCGCTTACGGGATATTTTTATCGACTGATGGCATTATACACGCCGGTATAAGATGCCAATCGCGGCTTCGGACCGCTTGGGTCTCTCATACGACGATAGTAGCAACGAGTCTTACTTTTTGATCAGCAGAATCTGGACCTTTCCATTCAGGTAAACCCGGCGTCTACCGCTTGTAGAATATTTCCTGCCGTATCGATGATTGTATTTCAAATGCTGTCATTGCACATCTTTAGCAGCAGCCCTTGGAACAATTTCCTGCTGGTAGATGGTCGAATTGAGGGCGGCATATCGAATCCTCTTTTGAGAGTACCAAGTATTTAGTGCTGGATCTCCATGCGACTACCATGCGTCTACCGCGAGGCAGAAGGCAGCTTGAACGCCACCACATTCATGAAACGTATGTAAGGACCTAGAGACAGCTAATTGCAGTTTGTGTTGGCCTGCCATGTGGAATTGGTGTACGCTCCGTCGGCGCAGCACGGAAAGCCCCAATTTCCCATGACCAGAGATCTGAATCAGGAGCGATTGTGAGACATGCATTCATCGTCCGGCAATCATCTTTTTCTCTGACGCCGTGATGCTGAAGAGCGAGTCCCAAGAGATGCAAGTGAGATGTGAACGGCTGTGCTTCGGAGAATCAGATAATCAGATGGAATCCTTCCCTCGGCACCCGAGCGCTTGCTGCGTGCTCTGGCCAGGACGCCGCAGGTACGGATCGCCATGCGGAAAGACGTTTCATGATGCTCGTTCTAGAATAAGATGTTTCTCCACATGGACTCGAGGAGGAGGAGGAAGCCCAGCAGCGTCGAAAAGGTCTCGGTTTAGCGGGAACAATAATAGCACGTACCTCAGCCACAGTCCAAATGGTGGGCGACCGCGCTTCTTGAAAAATTCATATCAATCGAAGCTTCTCCAATTGATACCCGTGTCTGTGAAGGGAAAGGTGCCATCGACCCCGGATCGATGGGCTTGAGGGCGAGTCATGATTGATGGCAGGGTTTTACGCAGAAGATGTTCCTGGATCCTGCAGCATTGCGTTGTTGAATTCGGACCAAGATGCACGGCAAATACGTTTCAGCCGTCCATCTGTCTGCATTCGAGCGTGTATTGGTGCAGCTCTGCTCTGCTCTGCTCTGCCCTACAGTCAGAATGGAATCAATCTGTGCGACACGAGGCGGCTGGGGCATTGATGGTGGTGCAATGTGGGTAGTAGTAGTGGTGGGGACTGTAGAATGTTGTGCTGATGTTGTTGTGGGAAGGATTGAGGAGTGAGGTTAGAGTAACTTTACGATATACAGGGACAGGGGTCAAGATTTTGACGAGATCTCGCCTCCGCACAATTTCTAACCATGTAATCCACAACTTCGCCATCCTACCTGCCCTGCTTATACGTCCATCAATATACTCTCGGGCATGACATGGGTCTCGGATGACATCTGCTATATGCCCTGTGCGCTGCAAGGACATCATTCGCAAGCCTGGCTCGATCAGGAATTCCATGCTTCTCCCTGGTCTGACGTGCAGCTCACGAACGGGTCTGCCCGCGACCGCTGGGTTCAAACAGGAGAGGAGTATTGGTTCCACTGCAGACGAAGAAAGAGATTCATCCGCTCTTAAGGATAGAGAAAGATTGCTGGTCTTGTCTGGCTGCAGGTACGACCGGGCCCTCTTCAGCTGACGGGAGCTACCGCAGTCGCTATCAACAATGCCGACAGAAGCACAGCACCACCTTGCCATCACAACCCTCATTAAGATCTATCGGCCTTGCGCGACATCGTCAATCTAACAAGCGGGAAGCAGCATGGCATTGAAGGATAGCCTGGACTTGCGGCGACAACGCGGCTGGGTTGGGTTCTTGGACGGGTACGGACTGGAATGAATCAAGCCTTTTGCCAAGCTGCCAATGTCACCAAAACGGCTGACAACATACGGAGGACCTGGTATCAACAGCGACTTGCGGTGGTGACACATGAGAGCTCAGCTGGAGACTCACCTAAGCATACCCATCAATGCACGCCGCCGTCTATTTTCCATCCCTTCGGGCTTCATCCGCCCCCTCGGGGTTTTCTCACGAAATGTCAAGTTTCATGACTCGAGCCGGGAATAGACAGCGGCACAGACATCACTGGGAAACGGGCCCGGACGATCCTCAATCCAAGACGTTGCAACGCTAACCCAGTCGATGCGAGAAACACCCGTGATGGCATGTCCAAATACAGTAAGTTGATCGAGAACGCCACCTAAAGGTTCCGAGCCCCCAGACAAGGCAAAACTCGAGATGGACGGTTTGATTCGAAGCACGCAGTGTTGTTGTGGGAGGAACCCTGACGATCGACCCCACGATCTTTACCAGGCAGGCCGTCAAAGTGACCAGAAGCTCTACTCAAATGCAGAGATCCGTGAAAATCATGGTGCACTATCACAGCATCACGATTTGAAATATGTAACGCAATGCAAGAGACTCGTGGAAAGCTGCAGCACTTCTCTTGCCGCAATTGTACAGTGCAATGCTCCTCTCATCCGCCCCGTCTATCATGGAGTTGGGACCGTCGATCACCCCGCTATGTCAGCACACCCCTGGAGGTTGGACGAATGATTCTGGTCTCATCCTTATGCACATCTACATCAAGCACTCGCTCGTATGTACCGTGTAAGGTTATGTGACGGCCCGTCGTGACAGTCATCTCGCGGCTCCCAGCAGCGCTGAGCGAGATGAGGTATCACTACAATGGCATGGGCCTATCGAGTCGGTGCTGCTCCCACTGGCACAAACGACAGCTGCCACAAGCACCCCTGGTCACCTGAGGCTTGCGAGGTTTCGAGTACAATGACTGGAACGACCTACCAGCACTGCCACCTCCCCCTTTTCAGCCCCTCTGAAGAAATGAATGAAAAGCGTCCACAATGTTTCCTTCTCGACCTTGTGCACACTTATGCTTCAAATCAAGAACCGCTGGAGATGTGTACTGTACCTCTCGCTGGTGCTCGCTATGATTCGCCGCATGCGGAAGCAGCTATTTTCGCGCCCATGAGGCAACTGAACGCGGTGGTGGCTTCATTTCCCCTCGACACGACGATATTATTTGACTGGAATCAGTGGTAGCTCTACGCTAGACATCTACGGCGTCTTCTAAGTCTCAGTGCGCGGATGCTGTCCACCAACTTCTAGCTCAAGTAGCGCTATGGTAACTCCTTCCGCCTACATTTTGGGGGCTTTCCCACTATTCTTAGGCAGGGAAGGTCGTTGGGTTTTTGCATCCCCAAAGTCTCAGTCTGTAGAGTTCATCAAGCCGCATGGTGCGATTGAGACCTTTTCGCGGACTTCAATGGTCGATCAGGAATCTTCTGGCATCAACAAGTCTCAAGCTAACGGCTTCCACGACCCAGCACAGTGGTACCCGCCAAGCCTCAGAGTTTTCGGCCGACAATGACCGGGCTTCCAAAATCGATAGAACGAACGACCCGATGCGCCAACGATCATCTCCGCGGGGAGCAGAGCGTTACAATCGCGAATACTTCATCGAGTATTTTCATATTTTTCCGTCGAAGATGTCGAAATTAGGGAGTCGTCGTCCTCTCACCCACCCACATCCGACGCCCTCTGCTGACGCCCAGCCATTTCGAGAGCTTATACCAACATGACAAATCTCACCTCCTTCCTTCACAAGAACCATGACCCTGCGACGGAAAACATCCACTTTGAACGCCTCAGACGTATGTATGCAGGGGCATCACCGCTTGACTTTCACGTCACTGTCACAATTCCCATCAAGGACGCCGGCGGGACACCAAGTCAGCGCTATCAACACATAGACCAAAACGCAAGCTCGAGGACTCGGAACTGTATCCGACTTAGCCATGGAGCTACGGGATTTGACAACGGACGTACTTCCCCCTGAGGGAAATTCGACCGAGGCACGCTCTCGCACGAGATCGTCGATAGACGTTTAGTATTGGCGCCGGCTTGGCCTGTGCTTACAAGGTCAGTCAAGTATTTTTTAGCGTGGGAAAGCTGAAGCTATCACAACAGAGCACGGCGCTTTTCCGCTCAGGCGTGCACGATTCCTACTATTCTCACGATAGCTTCGCTTATATCATGGAATTGGATGGACAGCCCATCAACCAGATTAGACAAAACACGCGAATACGCGCGTCTAGGAGACCCACCCATCTATAACGAGAACCTCGGTTTGAATATACGAACCTTAACTAGACTTGTCACTCATTTCGACTGCTCGGGATGAGTTATATACCAGATTTCTACTAGATTTCTACCATTTGTTTCACTTCATCCCAACTGCCGATATGTTCCTCGTTAAGATCCCCAGTTAGCTAGCGACTCCCTAGCTCAATTGATTGAGAGTCGTTCTAATTCTAGTTCACGGCTGCAAGCCCTGTCACCTTTCTCCGGTCCTTTCATTTCATTCACAATTTCATCGCTCATGAGTTTCAACCCGCACCTTGTCACGTGTGCCTGCTCCGAAGCATATGTCAAGTCGGTCTGATTTGATGACCGTTTCGGTAGTCTGTCAAGTGCCGGTCGATCGTATGGGTGCGGAGCGTGTTCAAGGAACTTCCCTATTCATGCGGGGTCTGAATTTTTCGATGACTTGCTTTATCGAATCTGTGATCGAGATGGAGTCGGAGATGTTTCCTACACGCCGTGAACTCTAGTAAGCCAGCAAGGATCAACAGAGTCAAATACGTCGAGACTCGAGACAATGAATCATCGCCTGCGATATCCACGGCCTTGGAGACTGCCAGCGAGTGTGCAGCGGTGTGAAGCAGGAGTAAAGTGATTTCTTTCATTGATTTTTCGTCGCAGTGAGAAGTACGTCCGTGCGATCAATTTTCCTCCATTTCTCGCTCATGTTCATCCCCTCTCTTTCATCGGCTCACTCTGTTGAAGAGCTCTGGAGTTCATTCCATCCTGCCAATTAGCAACTCGTACCATCTATGTACCATACACGGTAGCTTCTTCTCCCTTTTATCCCGAGCTCGGAAACACAGTCTCATCCGTCGTATTCACCAACCCATACGTCAACACAAATCCCTTTTTCTACATCATCCGAGTTTCAGTCAGCACATTACTCTCAATCATCTTTTCCCAAAATGCGCAAGGGGCACGTGTGGCCATTTCTTAAACACAAAAAAAGTTCACTCACCCAACTATCCGCCCCTTCAATAACATCCGGTTTCGTTATATTCGACCTCTGTACCCTAATCTCCGTACTGTTCACACCAAATAACGCATCTCGCTTGGTGACGAAATCAGGTGTGATTTGACCGTCGGATGTGTATCCCATGACGAGTTCTGGGATTCCTTCGGGGACGGTTTTGTTGACGGCGTCAAAGCGCCAGGTGTGGGCTGTTTTTCCGTAGGTACCGACGAGGACGGAGGACATTATCGTGAGGTCGACTGAGAATAATTAGTGTGTTGTTTTGGGAAGGGTGCGACACAGGGGTGGAATTGGGAAGTGAAGTGAAAGAGAGGGTGAGAGAGGAAGGACGGGGCGGGGTTACTTGAGGCAGGCATGTGTGGTTCGATTAGGAAGCCGGAAGTTACTTCGTAGGAGTGGGAATGCCAGAGTTGACGCTCTTCAATAGATAGTGTTTCGAAGAGGGTGGGGGAGATTATGTATTCGATACCTGCTAAGTGGGCGGGTGTTGTGCCGGTGGTGTAGACTGTGCATTGGAGGACTGAAAGCTGTTAGTTTTAATTTTCTTGGCGTGGTGGGACATTGGGAGGTCTGTGATGGGAGGATGTTATGCTGGGGTATGTTGCTCACAGTCATCGGAGAGGATGGTACAGTAATGGTTGGCGCTGATTTCTGCAGAAGCATTGCCAGACAGGAAGTGGAAGCCGTTGAGGAAGAGGACGGTTCCTTCTGGACCAATGTGGCCGAATGGGAGAGCTGCTGTTGCTAAATGCGAGAAGAGGGCCAAAATAGAGAAGGTGAGTGAGCGATACATTGTTGAATTTGGAGATCGAAGTGCAGGAGATATGTTTTAGTGCGGTTTTCTCGAGATGGGTGATTTCTGATCGAGGACTGGCTCTGTTCTTGTATTTCATTGTTGTATCTGCGCTGGTACACATTTTCTCTCGCGCGAAAATCACAACCTTGCCGTTCTCCTGCACCAATGATTTCACTGCCCATTCTTCTGCGTCTAGCATCTATTCTGTACTCCTCAATTCATCGGCAGCCAATGTTCGGCGTCCATCCGTACTCAAAATCCTCTTCACCACCCCTACGTTATCCAAGAATCTCCATGCCTCGCAAGCAACTAGATAATCAATCCATGACTAGAGCCTCCAAATCTGCTGTTCAAACCCATATCATTTCTCCGCCTGACGCTCAAAAAACTGCCCATTTCATGACTATGCTGCAAAAACTTGCTCATTCGTTTTCGTCGCCCTTTCAAAATGCTCAAGCGAGAATGTCATCGGCGACCTCAACTCCTTGCTCGGGGTTCCAAGTGTATATTCACAGCTCCGGATTCGTGGTTGCACCCTATTTTTGCTGCCGAAGTCGCCGTTACGCGTCCTTCGAACCGATTCCCGAGTTCTGTGTGTTGCTGAGTGTGGTTCGTCGAGCCGGAGATGTCGGAGATCGAGAGGTCGTTGTCGTCGGTAGAATGCGGGTGGCAGGGATTGCGATAGCTGATGTGAGGTGTTGAGGTCAGGAGGACTGTTGATTCTTGAGCAAATATTGTGGGTTGGACGGAAATTGGAGGAGATAGAGAAATAAATGGATAGAGGGGTGGAGATAAAGATGCAGAAGAGAATGCGAAGGTGAAAGGGCAGAAACAGTTGAAAGATTGCGACAGGGTCGTGGAAAGGTAATAGGGAGAGCGACAAAAGCCATCGCCGCAGACGCAACACTGTGAAGGCGAGAAACTAAATTCTAAGTAGATGAAAAGCTAACCGTGTACAGACCAGGAGAGAATATTCAGGACTCTGGCTGCAACATTCTCGCTTAAAGGGAAGGAGACGAAGAGAGTCAAGTCCAGTCAAACAGAGACCACATCTTTCTTGAGACTTCTCGAGAGTAGATCAAACTCATTTCCCGAAAGTAAAGAAAGACAAACGATATTCAAACTCAAAAAATGATGTAAGGAAGATCTCTGAAGTTATCGAGGAAAGTTGAAGTTATGTGGTTGCTGTTTCCCCCGCTAAAAGAGGGAGGGGCGATGGTGCAACTGCACGTGTGCCATTATCCTTCTTTCCTTGCAAGATCGAGATTGTCAAATTTTCATCGTTTTCACCATCCTGTACCTTGTTGATTCATCCGCAGCGTATTTCCTTTCATTGCAGTCTCAAGAATTCTATGAATTCTAGACGTGTTGCGAGTCTTTGAAGGCACGTTACTAGCTTCCTTGTCAGCGAAACCTACCGAAATATCGCCAAGAGTAGTTCCCGTGTCCAGACTTAAGATCGATACGATAACTTTGCACTGTAAAGTTTACAGTACGCACAGTCCATCTTGCAGCAGGCCCGCATGAGTTGCAACTCAGGTGATGTTGACGATTAGCAACTTGCCAATTGCACATCTAGGCGTCAGGTAGACTTAACGACTACTAGAGTCCCTATTTGCTTCTTTGGACCTGCCGTCCACCTCTTCCATTTACAACACATTGAGGTTGATGATGTCTTGGTTGCATACCAAGAACCGAGGGTACCACTAGGAACACACCCTCAAGATCTTGAATGTGGGCGCATCGAACGATGTCGTATCCCCTCACAGGCGTAATCAAATCTCTACCAAAATCAGCAATGCATGCGAATCACGGTACCACAATACAGATAATCTCGTACCTGGAATCATCTCATGTTCCCAGCCATCCAATCGCAAGGCGCGTCATCACCCCGGGAGTTGCATTGAAAGCATTAAGACGGCCCCGGCTTCAAGCGGATTGACGGCATGAACCCAGCCAAACTTCATCTATTAGAGTTCTGTCACCGCTGTCACCTCTTCGAAGGTTTGATCGGCTATTGACTTACCTGGGACCCTTCCCTTGTCCCCGGACACATCACAATACGAAAAGCGGGGCGGCCTGCGTTGCATGCGGAACACGTCCCGTGGCGGGGTCCCTGGAGCTTATATCCTGGTGCTTCTCCCCCCTGTTTGCCTCGCTTAGTTCTGGAACGTCAACCTTTCTTCCACCTTCCTCTTGTGAACACTGCAGCGGTTAATAACCAGATATTGGATTTTCCCTTGCCAGTTTGACTCTCTGATGTACAGGGTGAGATTTAAAATTTTGACAAGAGCTATGGAACCCTGATAATCCGATGCGGGTTCGTGTGGACTCTTGAAAGCGTTTCGAGGAAATTTTGCAATGCTGTCTCGAAGATGTTAAGACCAGATATCCGAGAGCTTGCTATGGTTCCAAGCACCAAAAACCACCGTTCGTCGACTGTCGTCTATCGATCAAGCTCTGGTACCCGTCAGTCACTGGGTACTCTGAGTTGTGACCCTAACGTCTCGTGTAATCTGAAGGTGCTGAGATTTGTGTTGCTCATCTGTCGAAAGAAAAATGCTTTTGATTGTCTGAAAGTGTGTTCTATGAGCTTCGCGCTGTCTTAATCGGTCTGTCATTCGATGTCTTCAATTGAGCATTCTGTCGGACAACGGTATGCCAGCCTCCTTAGCTTCGATCTCTGATACATCTCTTTGGTTCAGTGACCACTTCATCGACCAAAATCTACTTCCGACAACTATATGACCGTCAAGGTAGAACTTTGCTTGAAAGAATGGAACAAAGCACCTTCACTCACTTGACAACATGGGGTCAGTATGAATATTTCGAGTTCAAATCATCTCAGCCGTACGAAATTCTTCTCTTCATACCTGCATAGTGTCCTTGGATCAAGGCCAGCCCCTCGTCTATTCAGCTTACCGAAGCTAACACGACTTAAAAGTCAAGTGACTGGACATCTTCTGCCTAGTTCGAATTCGCATTTCAAACAAATTTGTCTGCAACCTATGAATTGCTCGGCCGCAAGTTGCTTTTTGTCTAACTTGTTGGAAGAACACAACTTCGGGGGGCTTGCCAGCAATGAGAAACATCAAGTTGGAAGGTTGGCCATTCCGCCTCGTCTTCCGAATGAGTGCTCATTATTAATGAGGGTCCGAAGCAGTGCATGCGCCCCAACTTGGCAATTCCGGAAATGTTGGAGAGTGTGACGCTGGCATCGTGAATGTGCCTATTTGAGTTCCTTCTTTGCTTTTTCGCACGCCGTGCCCAGAATGAGGGTTCTAAGACAGAAAAATCGCTGCACCAATTGCCAAATTGTGAATGTTGTCTCAGACAAATTTCAATAGCAATGTCTCTCCACGTGCGTTAAACTTTAATTAACGCCACAAACCCAGGCCGCAAAAAGAACATATGGAATAACGTGCCAGGAGAACAGAGAAATGTTTTCAAGTTCTCTTTTCACGACTCCATCTTTGCGCTGAGAAGTAGGCAATGGTCACGGACTGTGAACTTGCCAGTCGAGGTCCATAACCACGATGCTCTGACAAGCTAAGACAGAATTTATACCTTGAATTCAAATTTTCAGACCCTCAAAAGGTCTTGAGGGGGCTTAATGGCAATCACGCTTCGATGAAGCGGTTTGCACTGAGACAAGCTTCTTCAATTCTCATAGCCACATGCTTGGTATTGTTCACGCTAGCAGGATCTGAAAAATCTTATCAGACGACCAGCATGCCCTCCACACAAATTGATTGCACTGCCCACGATCCTTCCCATAATGATACCAAGGAATCCAGATCAGGAGGAACGGCGTTTAGAGTATCTCTACAAGACTCTCCTTTCCAGCTGTTGTTCCATTTCTCGTCTTTCAAACTGTCAATTCGAACAACGTCCACGATGAAGCTCTCCATCGTCGCCATCACGGCTCTTCTGGCCTCGGCGACATGCGCACCTACTACCAACTATGCCATTCACGAAAAACGCCATGGCAACAGTCGAATGTGGACTCCACGTGATATCGAACTTGACAGGAGGGCAAGGCTGCCCATTTCGATCAGTTTGACTCACCAGAATCTCGACAAAGGATATGGATTTCTACTAGATGTTTCAGATGCGAACAGTCCTAACTATGGGAAACATTGAACTCCAGAACAGGTAGGAGACAACTCATTGATGTTGAAACATACTAATATTTTCAGATCAAAGATACCTTCGCTCTGAGTGCCGAAGCAGTTGGTGCTGTGAAAGCGTGGCTTGAGAGTTACGGTATTCATGATGAGCGACTTTCTGTCTCGAAGAGTGGTAGCTGGATTCACTTCATTTCTACCATTGATGAAGCGGAAGCTTTGATGCAGACAAAATACAGAGCAAGTCTCCCATTTCCGGTCCGTCAAGGCGATGCAACATTAACGATCAGCAGGTTTACGAGCACGCAGAGACCAAGAAGACGCACATCGCTTGCGATGAGTACAGCGTCCCTGCTGAGATCAAGACTCACATCGACTTTATCACTCCGACCATCGAATTCGGTGCTGTCGTGCGGGAGCTGAACAAGACTCGCGCTCTGCCGAAGCGCTATATAACAAAGGGATCCTTGAATGGAACTACTAAGCTTGTCGGTCTTGCGGTTGCGGGTGAAAGGCTTGCTCTTCCCCCTCCCCCTCCGCCTTCCAACAATGGTCTAGTAGCACGGGCGACCAGCCCAACATACTGCGACCAGTACATCACTCCTGACTGCTTGAGAGCCCTCTATGAGTTTCCTGTTGGATCTCTTGCCACGTCTTCGTATGGTATCGTTGAATTCACACCTAATGCAAGGACTGCATCCAAATTCGTGACCTCTCTCTAACTTCATGCAGGGGTATCTTCAAAGTGACCTGAATTTGTTCTATGCGTCTTTGGCAACCAATGCTCCAACAGGATATGCACCAACGCTGAAATCAATCGACAGTAGAGTCAATCAACAAATGTATCAAGGATTCGCATACAACGGAGATGCCGACCTCGATCTTCAATATGCCATCGCACTTGGTAAGCTTCGTGTTTTCATCGTCACTCATGAACCGAAACTGACTGAACACTTCAGTGTATCCGCAAAAGGTTACTCTGTACCAAGCAGGAGACATGATCGAAGGTGGCTCCTTTAATAACTTCCTAGATGCCATCTATGGAAGTTCCTGCACATACTCTGGTGGAGATTTTACCCTGTAAGCTCATCGCCACTCGGCTCGAACATCGCTAATGTAAAAAGTGAGGACCCCGTCTATCCAGATCCCACAGCGGGTGGATATAAAGGGGCGAAGAATTGTGGTACTTTCACGCCCATCCCGGTCATCAGCATCTCATATGCGTACAATGAGGCGGACTTGCCTATTGCCTATATGAACCGACAGTGCACCGAGCGAGTCGGCCGAATTTTTTTCTTCTTTTTCGAGCCCAAGTTACTGACATGCACGCTTTCAGATACATGAAGCTCGGTCTTCAAGGAGTAACAATCGTCACAAGTAGTGGTGACCACAGTGTAGCCGGGAACAGCAACTAATGCTGCACATATCAAGATTGTTCAGGAGGATGGCTCAACGCAGCCGGTGCTGCGGGAGCTTTCAACCCCTCTTTCCCAGGAACTTGTCCATACATCACCTCCGTTGGTGCAACTTAGATTGTTCTTGGATCGAAGGTGACTGCGGCTGAAGAAGCTTGTGCCACTGTGATTTGCTCTGGGGGCGGTTCTAGCAACAATTTTGCGTTGCCCGCTTACCAGGGTTCTGCGGTTGCGACGTACTTCAAGAGCCACGAGCCTAGTTACTCAACCACTTTGTAAGCTTTCAGCACTTGATTTCTTGAAATTACGCTGACACGAGTTCAGGTACAACGCTTCAGGAAAGACTCGTGCAATCCCCGACATCTCGGCAAATGGTGAAAACTACCTCTGTGCTGTAGATGGCGCTGGAAAACTTATCTACGGGACGAGTGCATCTGCTCCGACCGTTGGTGCTATCATTACTCTCATCAATGAACAGCGCATCCATGTGGCAAATCAGCTGTTGGGTTCATCAATCCCGTGCTGTACGCCAATCCCAAGGCCTTAAACGATATCAAGAAAGGAACGAATCCCGGTTGTGGCACGAAGGGCTTCTCAGCAGTCAGCGGTTGGGATCCTTTAACTGGGCTTGGAACTCCAAACTATCCTGCACCATTGAAGGTTTTCGTGGCACTTCCATAGAGGTGGATGACCAAATAGTAGGCGCTCAGATGTGAGATGTAATGAACAATGGAATCGTATGTAGTACTGAAATCACTTGAGAAGCTTGAGCTGGTAGTCATGCTCCAGGCGCCTTGACTCACATTTGAGTGGTTTGGCTTAATGTTGCACATGAGCCTTTTCAATTATCTTCAAACCCCTTGGCCAGGTGCTGTGTACAGGACAAGGGGGCAGATGCAAGGACTTCGCAGGTCGAGAAACATGTGACTTCATTACGTGCTCGAAATTAGCCATTGATAGTGATCTGTTTAGCCCGAGGATGAAGATAACTAGGATTGCTGAGGGAATGAGAAACTACTAACATTGAAGGTGATTTTGATGGTAAAGACGCTGAACTGGGTTCCGCGAGCGGCATCCCCTTCATAAGGAGGCAGGCTCCCTGGACTGAGCAAATCGAGAAGGTAGCAAAGATCTCTTTGAGACGGCACATTGCGAGAAGTCAAAGGAAAACGGCATTGAAGTACAGCGATTGGACGTTACATTGCTAGCATAGTTCCAAAGGCTCAAGAGTAGACAAGAATACATTGCATGGGTGAGAATAGGAAGAGGTTAAAACTGGAACGAGCTCGCAGACTTCGTGAAATAATACAATCTAATTCAATGTCCAGCAAAGTGAAGGACTTCCTAGAACACACGATTCTTGTTGTTCATGGTTTATCAAAAGATTGAAGTTGCCCGATGTGTCAATCCGTGACGTTGCGAGGTCGCTGGTGGTCGCTCGTTCAGGCACATCTAATTAGTGGCTGACTGGTGCTGCTTTATCAGCATCACTTTCACCTAGAAACAGCGTTGCATTTTCAACTTTACTTCAATCCATACACATGTCACAAAGCAGCTTCATCAACAACAAAGTCTTTTGGGGGATCGCGTTACATTGTATGACGTATGTGACTATCGGAATTGGTCAGAATGACGACCAGAAAGCCCCAACAAATTTAAAGCAACCACCAAAGGATCTGCAAAGCTCTGCTGGTTGTTGAGTTGGGGTGGAAGCATTGATTACAACAGTCTCCTTGACCTTGACTACTTCCCCTGTTGTTGATGTGTGCTTTGTGGTATTCGTAGCATCGATGTTGACGGTGGTGTTGGTTGTGCCGACTGCTTTTCCTAGACCGGAGGCCTCCTGACCTGCAACTATTTTTCCGGTCATTATTGCGGTTTTCTACCCCTTTATTAGCTATTGTTGATTACAATAGTTAGATATAGACATACCTTTCTTTGTACCTGAAAGGCTCTTCTCTCTTTACTGCTGGGTGTTGGCTGTGTCAAAAGGTTGATGTGTCGTGGAAGAAAAGTTTCGGACCATTCGAGACGGAGTTTTATCCTTCGCTCCTACGCTCCTTCTACAGTGGAGTCCCGAAAGCGGGCGGCCGCCTCGCTAAACACTAGCACAGTCTTGTGGATGGTGTAGTTTCCCTGTTGCTATGTTGGAGGTGCCACTGCGGCTCGATATCGGAGTTGTCTGACATGGTCAGACCTTTTACTGCTTCTTCTCAGAACAGCTCTCCTAAAAGTTTGGTATCTTCCCCGCAGGCCCGAAGATCACGCCATTGTATTGGTACAGCTCTGTCTCGACTCTCGAGATAATGATGCATCGCCATTGTCACTGCGGCTCGTTATCAAATTACTACATATCTTTGTGATTTGGGTATTATCCACTATCTGGCTAAGGCAGCAATCCTTTTATCGCAGTTTTGAGTAGCATCTCTCCTGGAAATTCGGATTTCTACCTTAAGAACTTGAAGACCACTCTATTTTCATTGTTAATACTGCTCGATATTGAAGCAATCATTTAATCTTGCTCCCTAAGTACTTCCTATTATCTGAGTATAGCAGTGGTCTTTTGTGGCAGGATTAAGTAGCGCCTATCTTGGAAATATGGGAGGTCTTCTCCTTGGACTTGAAGATCACGCGATTGCTTTTCTTAGTGCGGCTCGGTATCTAAATAGTCACATATTTTTGTTTTGTGGGTACTCCTTCGACTTGTCAAGCCATCCTCCTTTTTGATGCAGCTCGGTATTGGGCTTTGAGATAGTGATGAAATACTGCCCTGGATTATCTTGGAGCAGCATTTCTCAACAATTCTACTATGTCTTCGACTTCCGCTTGTAAGTCGTGCTACTTCAAACACGATGAGGCAGATATAGACTTGGTAACTGTAATCTCTGAGTTCAAGTCGATGGGTCTGAACGGGATCGCAAACGAAAAGGGGTTAACGTGTAAAGGTAGTGAGGTGGGCTTGTTTTCTCAGCTGATGGAAGCCTTGAATAATGCTACAAAGAGCCTTGAGACGCGTAGCTTTTCATGGCGACGTACGGGTGGCAGCATATATCAGGAAAAAAGGTCATTTCACAAAATATAATACGGATGAACTTTCCAAAACAGGCGTTGCAGCCATACAAAGGGTGTCGGCTGTCTTAATCTGTCGAAAGCGTCGAACTTTTGAGTTCGTGGCTGAAGCATGCCAACATTATTAAACTGTCTGAGCCCTGGATATGGTGAGCAGACCGGAGCTGAATCAGGCCTGAGCCGAGCATGGGCAAAGGTGGCGCTTGCCACGTGAGACAGAGTTGGGAATGGGAAACATTCCAGTCAGGAAACAGCAGATTCTCTCTACAACCTTGCTTTCGAAAACTGGATCATCGATGAGGAGAGCTCTCGGAATTCAGCGTCTTCAAGCCGGGATATTCAAAGTCTACTCGAGGCACTCTGTGCGGCAAAGTATGCAATCCTATCGGTAACTCCTTTTTTGGGTTCCATAATATTTTCAATACATCGATTGCATTCTTTGATTCCTAACAAAGCTGATCTTTCTTCCCAACCAGATCTTCTCCCCCGACTAGTCCGTCACCATCTAGGAAAAGATCCTCAATGTTTTCTGGAGTCAAAGTCTCGTGCTCATTTGCAGCCAGCCAAGTCGGAACGCCGATCATGCATAGGTCGGTCCCTTTGAATATACATTTCCTTTTGACATCGCAAATAGAACCTATCGCTGCCGAATCGCTCGACCAAATTCTACGCAAGCGTCCTTCGTCGATGAACTTGCGGTGAACAACTTGCAGCTACCAATGTGGATCCATATTAGCCTCGGTACTCGAATAAAGTTCTGCTGAGAGATTGGTGACGGGCTAAAATATATCAGGTTCTGTGTTTCTCTTCTCCTAGTTGCGGTTATTGAAGGCTAATCTGATTTAGGTTGGGCTTTGCAGGTGGCCTTGATCAGATTCTTCAAAGGTTGCCGAGTTGCTTAATCGCTTAATCTGTGAACCATTTCAGACGCGGTAGTGCTTTTTTTATATATAGAAAAGACGAACAATCTCAATGAAATGGATCCATTCACAGCACGAAAGGACATTTCCTAATCCTCTCACAGTGGGTGGGTCATCATTCATAAATTCTATAGCTCCGCATTGGGCGGCCACATGAACGCCTGCAAGTTTTCTTCTACTCATCGATTTGAATCATCTGTTATGAACCAGGTAATCTTCATCACCAGTCAGATTCACCTTCTCATCAACCTCCATTTCCTCTTTTTGGCCGTCCGTTTGACCCAGTTGCATGGCCCCGTTGGTCAACAAATCATCGAATTGTTCTTGAGTGAACAGCACAGGAAGAAATATGGTGTATACTTCCCGATTCTGCTTGATAAGGAACTTTCCTTCGCCGAATCGTTCTACTAATTTAGGATACAGTCGATTTATAAAGTCGGACCCGCAGCGTCCGAACTTGTGTGGGACGGGGTATTGACTCATTACTTTTGTACCTAAACTGGAATGTGTTGGGATTTGCTCGGGTTCTAGTAAGATACTTCGCACTAGGTGTCCAGTTTTATTGGGTGTCTGGCTTAAAGTAGTTTGTGACTTTCTTCTTGAAGTAGGGAAAGCCGACTTCGAAAAGTCCACACTCCTAAAAGTACTCAAGCGGCAGCTAAAGGACGAGTCTCCTATCTCCCATCACTTTTTCGATTATCTACATTCAGGCCAAATGCTCAAAGAATGCCTTATTCAATATGCCTTGCCAACAAGTACCACCGGTGCATTAGCTACGTCCCACTAAAGATTTTCTCTAATCATCGCTTTCATTCACGATTTAAAACTTAGATAATTACGTTCAAGTAGCTCCCTCATTACGTCGAGTTACTACCTGGCATCTCGTCTCACCCAACCTTGCCCAACGCTCCCATCGAGGTCTTCAGCTCGATGTCATTTCGGAGGCCCAAAAATGTCATCCATTTCCTCAAGGCTCAACGGCTGTGCATCCTTTGGAACATACAGGAAGTAGCAATCGCGATGAAGCTGGACACAGTAGTTCCACTCGTCAGCTTCGTCGGTTGCGGCCGCATTGGCACCAAACCGTTTTGTCAGCATATTTCTTGCACGCGCCCAACGGTTCGCTATGAAAGCCAGGCGGCAACCAAGAGTCTAAGACAGTGCTCTTGAGACAGACGTGTTTTTTTATCCTCTGTGGTGGGCGTAGAGAAGGAAATAGGGGTGGCTGGGCATTGCTCTGGTCGTGATGACATGTCAAAGGTTCAACGAGATGCGGTGGTTGAAGCGAGGTATGTGAGACTTTGTGCTCGAGTTCAAAAATGATTGGATCTATGCTGACAGCGGCGCTTTCCAGAAGTGATGAAATTCTTGGCAGTTGCTCACTTTCTTCATTCAACTGTAGGTAATGATCGGCAATGAGGCTCTTGTAAAAGAAAATATTTCCTGCCTGGCTCGAAAATGCTGGCCATTCATAAGAACCAGAAGGAATCACAGCATCAAAATGCATTCACCAACACTTCATAGACAGAGAGTCGCTTCCTTCCGCTCAGCGCCACCCAGCGTCCATCCACGAAAACATCAGTAACTCCTAACCATTCTTCTGTTCATACATTACTTAGCCCATTCATCAATGTCCGGCAGGTCATGCAGGAATTGGTAGATCTCCAATTTGGTGCTTAAATCCGTTCTCTGTCTATTTTTAAAAATGTTTCCGGCTTACAAAGTACAGGATACCCAATAATGGCAGCAATTACTGAGATCCAGGCTCTTGTGAACCACGTCAAGTGCCCCGGTTGTCAGGAGGAAAAACCTTACATTGCAGGCACTGTGATTCATGTCTCTGTTACCGCAATTGCTGATTGGATTAATACGGAGAACCTGAGTATTTCCATCGTGGATGAGACGGTTGAATAGTTGTGGAGATGGAGGTATATGTGCTAACAGAGCTGGCAGTGGTTTAACGGCTAGGGGTTGGGGAATGTCTTTTTGCTTTGGCACTACTGTATTCGTTGAATTTGTTGGCTCTTTCATCATCGCACTCATCATTGCCACACTCGCTTTTATAACACACTATATAAAGTCACAATAAGACCTGCAGGATCAGGTCCAATTTGTTACGAATGACTTTCAGCGTCTCAACCTGCATTGATATAGACCCTAGTAGCCGATAGCCACAAAGGCGCCAACTAATATCTGACGGAACCAGAGTATGAGACCAGATACCAAGTCTAGAAGGTGACGCTTATATCGCCGCGTACCGGCTAGTAAGAGCCAGAGTAAGTGATGAAGAAGAGCTGGAGAGTTTCATTTGTATTAAAGAGTAGAAATTCATTACTTTCGAGGTTCTACTCCTTAATTCTAGCATATATTACCAACTGATGTAGCGAGCCCTCTAGCTGGGCACCCTCGGATGGAACCAGGAAGTTCCATCTTTCATAGCTCTTCCACATCTGACTCGTCCTTGGAGACTCCGGGTCTGCATACGGTTTTCTGAGTAGGGCGTATGTTAGCTAGAGCCATGGCAGCAGGAGCTGGACGACAAGGCCAGAACGTCGAGAAATCGAGGAAAAAATCACTACGGCTCCCGAACATTGACGGATCATCATCCAATCAGCATGTGCACCTGGTGGTTGCTCCGTTACAGCTGCGAACACATATCTAAACATGAACACCATTGCTATCCCGTCCTCGCCAACCGACCTTGCGATGGACCACAACACGTCACCCCTATCGATGTTTCGATCCCTTGTCCAAGATGTATCGACGGACGGAAACGAGTTTCGATTAGTAAGAAATTCACGGTGGAGGATCGGCGAGAGATGCAGGGACAGTTAGCACGTATATTGCCCGAGCAGAGAAAATTGGACGACAGTATGCGAAAGTTCAGAGAAGGCTTGGCGAGCGCGGCTCCGAAAGCGGTACCGGTACTGAGGCATCAAAGTTCGAGTGAGGGTAGTGGCAGCGAAAGTGAAAATAGAAGTGTGAATGGGACTGGTGTTGAAAGCAGCAGTAGCATTAGAGGAAAAGAGGGACCTCTCACGATACGAGTAAAACTCCTCTCTATGGTGGCGAGAAAGAGATCCAAGGCTTGTAAGTGGAAGTCGAAGAAGTCACAGAAGATTGAGAGAGTAGTAGGAGGGTCGATTGGGAGAACACACAGGTTCAGAGGAAAGGGGTTCGATTGCATCAATTCTACTATCTCTTCTTTCCCCGGACTGTTTCATTGACCTCTCCTGTAGAGCAGAATTGCTAAGTTACAAGACTTCTTCCAGATCCCAGCTTTCCTCGCCACGGTACGCACGCTCATCAAAGAATCCTTGCTTGCACATCATAACGACCGTGGGAGCGGCACTATCTCTGAATCTGAACTGCTTGTCCGTATACTTTTGCAAAGTCCTCCGATCCTTCTGGAGAAGGAAATTGCATCCTGGAGAAAATCGCCGATGATAGGTAGCACGGTCTTTGACGTTCGTAGCTGCAATCAGAGTTTCGAGTTGCATAAATTGGGCCAGAACCGGATATCTGTCGTCGATTTGCTCAGAAACCCAGGTCGATGGCAAAGCCAGCATCTTAATTCGTTTCAGACATTGCTGCCTGTACAGAATGTCCCAGAACCAGCTACTATCAGCATTCATGACGAAGTAGTCGTAATTTCGGATATTGACGATGGTCTCGTTGGCGTTGTAGCGGATGATTGCGCCGTTAGCAGCGGGGAGGATATTCGGATTTCGGTCCAGATATGCGTCTCTAGATTCGTGACAGACATTTGAAATTGCCAGAGCGCTCTTGTCAACGCAAAGTGGGTTTGTAGCTTGAGTGTCTGGCGTGACACGGAACTCGAGAACCATGGTTGAAGGCTTCTCGGGGTCCTTGGAGTCCTTGGGGACGAACCTGACGCGGACTCGAAGCATTCGGAGCTTGGACGGGAGGGTGAGGTGCCATATTTGTTCTCTGAGTTCGTAAGGGAGGGTTGGGAATGGATGGAAGGTTGATGTAGCTTGCATGCTCTCGTGGTGGCTATCGTTTTCGTCGTCATCGGAGTCGAGTGCTGAGGCTGATTCGCAGAACCAATCGAACGTAGAAATCGTGTCCTTCTGTGGGACATTGTTGTCGCTGGCCAAGGTCGCTGCCATGAGGGCTTTCAACTCGCCTCCGAACTCGAGATACATTGTGACTGTGTTGCGACGTGGTTGATCTTCCATGCGGTTGATGACCATTAAAGAAGTTGAGAAGTTGCACAAGAAAGAATTTCTTCTTGGAAAGGTGGGTGGTTGGGTGAATTTTCGGAAAAGGACTGACGAAGATGAAGTTGAACTTGCAGAGCGGAAATGCCCTTCCAAACCTAGCCGAACCTGAGAAAGTCTAGGGATAGCTGGGAGATCGGAAGCGGTGCTGCCAGCCTGTGTAGTGACATAAAGGTTGGGAAGTAATTAGAAGTAATGAGGAGACAAAGATCATACTACTTTTCCAAGAGTCAAGTGTACCGCAGCTATCATTATGGATGCTAGCCACTAAAGTCTAAAATATTTCCCCGTACCCTGTCAAAGACTATCAAATGGCAATCAAATTTTCCTTCCCAGGAACCAAAGCCATGAAATGAAGCTTTGGTACCTTGTAAGATGGACCTCTGACCCGATTAGCAGCCTCGGACTCTTTCAATGCTTTCCTCACTTCCCTAAACCCTCTGCGATAGCTCCATACGAAGTGAGACCACTCCCCAGGGCCCCTGCTGGACTCGAAAGTGATTCCAATCCAGCGCTTCAAATTCTTGAAAATGTGCATACTGTGCACGTCGGCGTTTCCACCAAGCCCCGAAAATCTCTCCGCTCGGAATTCGAGGCAGTCAAATTTATTGAAGTCCACCGCAAGGAGCTTGATCTCTGAAAACCAGTTCTGGAGTTGATGATTGTCTTCAATGGCCTTTGGAAGTTCCGTGCTTCCTGAGTCGTTGTGCAGTATGTGCCAATGTTGGATGTAGATAATGATCTTTTCGGGATTGTAGTAAATCCTCCCCTTTCTGCAAGACGCAGGCAGAAACTTGGGGTTTGTTTCGATGTATTCGGCTCTTGACTCGTGGCATGTCTCAAGCGCACTGATGTCAGGGTAGAGTAGTAACAATGTGGGTCAAGGTCGTTGCGGGTGAAGATGCGGAAGCTCGGGTACATAAGAGAACGTGTAGGTTATGCTATTAGCGTCTAAACCGACTGTTAGAATCATGCGAAAGCTCAGCATTTTTCGTGAGGGTGAGAGCAAGCCGTCAGATCATACGGTGCAGCTCAAATGGAAGACGTGGGAATGGCGTGAAGCTAGTCAGAGCTTTAGTTTCCTCTTCGTCGAGAACATCGCCCACTTTAGGAACAACCTCCTTTCTAGGGACATCATTCTCCAGTGTCGTACCCTCAATGGATTCGTTGCCAGTCTTAAGGTAGGTAGAAAGAGGCACTTCGGCCGTTGGGACCGCGTTAGAACAACTAAATCTGCGCCCCTTCTGTTGCCACTGACCTGCTTGTTTAGTATTCATTGCTGCTAGAGTTGTGTCTTCGTCTTGTGCCTGCGATTTATCAAAAGGAGACATGCTGTTGATGCGTAATGGAGCAGAGTGTGGATAGTGTTGAGTTGCGAAGAGGGTGGTCGGAGGTTCCCAGAAGTTTCGGTATTGAAGGATGTTGGTTTTAGTATGGGTCACTAATGACCTTTGGGACGTGACTTGTTTTCGATTGCTTTGCCCGCTTGGGAAGTATCAGCGCGCTACAATCGGCTCCGTTTGTGCCTCTATTGATCGGGAGTACCATGGGGGTCCGGAGGCAGCCTAGGATTGTATCAGCTAGCTCGGCCTACGGCTTCGGACAAAGGTCGTATAAGTTTAAGAACAAAATTCCCCTCAACCAAGCTTCTGAAAAAAGGCCTTGGCCAATCTCTCGATTAGGATATAACCTTAGATCCTTACAAAAAAGCCCGGAGATGAAAGGATGAATTAAAAAAAAAAAAATTCTTGTTTATTTCTACTCTCTCGGTCTCCTTGTGTTCTGCAAGTCTTTACATTTTTGAAGCTTCGCCTTCAATTCTTTTTTTCCCTTCCTTGATGGACGCGACCCGGGATCACGTGAAAGAGGACTTGCACCTCTTAACTATCAAGAATGGGCATTTTCTGAAGCATCGCAAAGCTAGGCAACCAAAAAAAGGGAAATGTCTTCGAAGAATTCATATTTTGAAGCACGAAGCAATATGATACATCAAAGAAGCCCAGGTTGATGCCGTGGGATTCTCGAAACTCAAGTCAACTGAAGCTAATGCACCCACGCCAGTTGACTTGAACTTTGTGGAAGAATTGTAGATTCCAATATGTACTCCCTGGAAGAGATGTATAACCCATTCCCTTGCATCAAAATCCTTGCAAGGCAGATTCCTAGTCCAACATATGCTTGTTTCCCAGTCAAGTGTGCCCCGAGCTTCGAAATCCTATCGATTGTCGTGGACCGCTCGAAAATGGCCAGCAGCACGAAGTTTGCCTCTGAATGGGTAAAAAAATATGAACCACTCGAGAAAAGTCAGCACAACCACGAAATCATTGCTCGAAAGTCTGTGAATAGTCAGCTCAATTCAATGCGAGGCTCTGATTCCTCAATTACCCCTCAACCATCAGATAACCTAACGGCATAAAACTGTCCATCCATAGAATACCAACGACAATCACCAATATCACCGCTATCAATGGTCAACCGATTTCGCTGAGTCCAAGTACCATCCTGCTCTCTGCACCAGTACATGCGGAAAGGATCGTCATCCGCGGGCTTCATCTCTTGCTTCTTGTTGATATCTGGCTCCTGCGCAAGAGCCATTTGGCCCGCGAGAACTTCGCCGCCGGTTTGACCGTAACCATAAGGGGCTTGTCCAATGTTGAAGGTGGGGTAGCCGTTGACGTAGGGTTGGGGTTGGATGTTGTATGGGGCTTGGTAGGGAATTTGGTATTGTGGTTGGTAGACGGGTTGAAGGGGAGCGACGTAGGGCTGCTGGGGGTAGAACATAGGTTGCTGTGGAGGGTAGACCTGAAATTGAATTGTTAGCTATGCGTCCAACCATTGAGATGCGCAAAAAGGAGATAGTGATTCTAGGCAGAGAAACTTGCTCCTTGTTGGTAGATGTAGTAGGGAAAGTTCATGGGATAGAAAGGAAGCTGTACAGGAGGAATTGCAGTGGGTATTGGAGGATTTGGCAATGGGATTGCTGCGGCAGCGGCTGTAGCGACAGGAACTGTTGAGGGAGCAGGGATTGCTGCTGGACCATTGGCAGTGGTCAGGGGGATATAGGCTATGCCTCCGATCATGATGCTGCCATCGGCGCGTGGGATGTAGGTATGGCTATGAGGACCGCTGCTCGTGTCTCGACTTTGGGGTTGGAAGTTTTGCTCGGGGACGGTTGTAGGCATGTTGAGGACTTGAATTTTATTCACTGAGGTGGGGGTTTTGGGGTCGAGAACGACTAATGCAACAGGTGAGTCTGAGGATTTGTAGTTGTTGAGACGTGGTGTTGTTTGCAGATTGTTGTTTTGGCGATGGCCCAAGGTGTCGTTCAAGATCTTGACGTCTGATAGGAAATTCGACGCAAGGGTGAATCCGTGACCCTTCAACATCGAAACTGAAGAGGAAGGAAGACCACCACGTCCAAAACAGGCAGAAACAGATCGACGGAATGGAATTCAATACTCACGACTGGAACTTTTGACGCCCCTGTAACCTTCACCCATCCGCCAGCTCGAGGATCCCAATAGACAACATCTTTCCTTTTCTTTGCCCTAGGATCATCTTCAAGGACGATCTCTTGGAAGCAGGGAAAGCACATCTTCAAGGCTTTGGCGGATTCACCAGGTAGAAGAATAGGACTGTGGTGATAATGGCGATGGCAGGGAGTTGTTTTAATTTTCGAAGCGATGCTTTGTACCAAGACCAGGTCTTCTTCTGATCGGATTTGCTTGGCTGGCAAAACATTTGTGACCTGTTAAGTCAGCAATCTAGCGTGCCTTGGTGATAAAGTCAAGAACACGGAAGGAGCGAGACAAGAGATACCTGGAAGCGAATGTGATTGCCATGATCGCCGTGTTTGAAGTGGTGATAAAGCCCTAGCCAGAGTCATAGGAGGAAAGAGCTACGCCAACAACAGCAACGACTACAGACCACAGGCCACGTTGCACCAGACAAAGAATGAGAAGAGGCATGCTTTTAGTATGACAATTTGTAAGAACTCTAACAGACACTATAATGGAAGGGCCAAGCAAACCTGTATCCCAATCTCCCCAAAGGCGAAAGGGCCAAACCCCATCGAGTCTGTAGCCTCCCTCACTTTTCGTATAAGCATCCGCCACCCGAGGGGATAGATCACCAAATCTCCTACGCCTAAGCGCTAGGTGCATAATCTCTTTCCTGAGCCTGCTTCTTTAAATCCTTCTCCAACCATCTCATGAAAGGCTCACCAATATCCTCATCATCCCATCCATCCTCCCTCATCCTCTCCTTGTACTCGCGCTCATGGCGGTCTTCTTCATGCCTGATCATATGGTATTGGTCCATCGCAAATTTATCCATAGACTAAGCGTATCAGTAAACGGAGATCAAGCATGCTGGCATAGATAAGGAAAAGTGAAAACCCACATGAACAACAGAGATTACGAAAGGCTTCTTTCCAAGATTCTTCTTCTGCACTGTCTCGACCATCTTCTTGTAAGACTCGAAGCCGGTGATCTTATGCCATCGTCCTCTGTTCTTCTGTGGGGTTCCTTTTTCTGGGGTGAAACGCCAGAGCCAAGGTCCATGGTCGAGCGTGTATCCTCCTAGCTTGACACCAGCTGGCTCCTCTCCGAATTGGATTAATTCCTCCGAATTCTCAGTAGCAAGTACCGTTGATTCGGACATTGCCTTGATGGACATGATACTATTGGTGCTCGAAATGCTGCTGAGTTGGCTATTCTGGGAGGAGGTAGATTTCGAAAAGTCGACTACTTCTTCTCCATCGTCGCCACGCAACTCAGCCAACAGCTTCGAGCGATCTTCAGGTGGTATGGTTGAACAAAGAGTGTTTTCCTGGAGTGTTGAAAGAAAGAAGTGAAGCTCGTTTGTATAATTCATGAACAAGTCAGTGTATTCAACGCATCCACCATAGCCTGCGCGGAGGGTTGCCAACGTGATTGCATAATCGTAATTCTTCTGTGCAGTCGGAAGAGCTTTCTCGTCGACACCAGGAAGCTTGGATAAGACTCGAGCATTCGCTATTGCATGGGCCTATAGGAAAAATGTGAGCACCAAGATCCAAACCATACGCAATCCACAAACCTTTTTGTTGAAATTGACGTCACTCCCCAATAATCCCGTCAAGCCCAAAGACTTGATCTCCTCGTCTAGTAATTCGTGAACCTTGGTTCTAATCTCAGGCTTGCGTAGCTCCGTGGAAATAGTGTCTTTCACCAATTCAAATCTTTGAGCGCCTCGATCATCGTTCTCGAGAAACAAAGACAGGTCAGCGCCAGGAAAGAGTGCAGACCCAAGCTCATTTAGCTCCAGCTTGGTTGTATCCAGCATTGCCATTCCCCCGAAGCTATCTTTGGGAAATTCGTATAGGCCAAAGTCCGCGGGATTCTTGCGCAAAATCCACTCAATCACGAGCTCCTTCACCTCGTAAGGAGTAGGAGCAAAGTGGAGTACCTCCGGGTCTGACATTGCGGTGTGCTGTGGATATATTGTAGGATAGTATGTTGGTTACGTCGCTTCGATATTGCTGCATGTAGGAGGGCGGAAAAGGAAGTTGCGACTTCATCTACTTCTGAATTCTCATCCAATCTAAAATCGCTTAAATCTCTAAGGTGAATTGAACGAAAGTGAATCTGTTCGATGAGGTCAGCAATACTCTGTTTTCCACTTCGCCAACTTCACGTCTTCCAGCATATTCCAGGTGCACTTTAGTCAGGAGAGCCCAGTATCTTGATATGTCGTTCCATTATGCGCCTGTGCTTTCTTTCGACGCCCGCCATACCCGATCATACGCGACCGCGTAGTTTATTTACATTTACAAATGGCCGTAGCCAGAGAAGAGATCATCCATCGCTAATGCAGCCGTGGCTAGAGGAGAGGGCTTCCATCGCTAATGCACCCATGCCCAATAAACGTCTATAGTAGTCAAAATACGGAAGAAAGAGGTGCTGGTACAGGAGAGAGTCGGCCGATGGAGGTTCTCGATAGGGATACGGCTATTCGTAGTGGAACGAACGTGAAGAGGGAAATAATTCGGAGTCGTGGGTTCGTTAGAAGAGAGCCTTTCTTGTGACCTGCCATCGATGCTCGTCAGTTCGGGTTCTCTTGGGAGATGTTAGAATACTCACAGCCCATGCGCCTGCGACCGTGGCGACGATTCCACCAGAGATCATCATAGGCCGAATTCCCCTAGTGCTTTTAAAGATCATTCCACTCAAAGCGCCTGCTGCAATACTGTTGACTGAGTCGTGCTTGCCACGCATGTGTCCAATGAAAGAATTGAAGCCATTGTAGACCATCGCGATAACGCCTGCAGAATTGCCCAAGAACGGCCCTCTCCGTGTGACAGCATTGAGGACCGAGTTCAATCGTAACTTAGGAGGTTGTCCATTCGATCGCCTTAATCCCTCCTGCAGTCCCCAGGCTCCTCCAACAGTCAATGCCGTTAGGTATGTGACTCCAGTTCCATAGCAAAGATCATCCGACCAGCCACGAGACGGTAACGCAGATTGCGATCCAGGGAGATCCGATAACGCGGAATCTTCAAGGGATAAGTAGTCGAGAGTCGACTGATTTAACCCGGCCAGAGGGTGTAACTGTGAAGGGTCTGCGAAGGATGGAGTGAGGAAGGAGGAGACGTCTTGTGCATCTTGCGGATCAAAAGGAGTCGGTTGAAAGCTGTCCGTTGGGGGATTTGACGACGAAGGAGAGGCTGTCGAGTTTGACGACGTGGACTTGCGTCCTGTCAACTTATCCCAGATTGACATGACGGACGTTAGAATAAAATTGATGGCAGTGACAGTAAGTGAAGTCCAGCACGTAGGTGATGTTCGTTCGCGTTCGATAATGGTCGAAAATATTTTTGGTCAGCCTCACGCTTCAACGATTTTCCGGCGACCATGCATCGCTAGCCGTAAATGACCTAGACTGGTGTGTATTTATCATCATTTCGCCTCGCTAGCTATTCTTCTCATTTACATAACTTTTCTCACCCCAACATTGTTCGAAAGGCGTGAAGCAGGGTACTGATCACACCTCTAGATCTTCGAATTTGGTCACCCTTCTCTTCTTTATGCATTTTGAGAAGTACACAGATCATAATTGGTACGTTCCCTCTTTACCAGCCTCAAATGGTATAGAAGTTTACTTATCCATACCCAGGTGCGCGATTATCAACCCTCCTCCGGCACTGAAAATTGGCAGGCACTCATCCATTCCATGCATTGAACATCAGAGCGTCGACACGAAACCTCGAAGAGACAATTTGAATTCCTCCAGTCTTAAAGATTTCAAAAGTAGGTTTCCCCAAAGCCCAGTAACGTCTCATACCACTTCAGTATAAGAATGTCTAGTAACAGTGGGACAATAGAGGACGAGCACTTTTCCTATTGTGCATAAAAGATCCTCAGCATAGCCACAATCACTTGTCCACCAGCCCTCCAGTAAGGCCCCTACGTACCTTATGATGGGTAGCGTATTATAATACGTAAGTGATACCAATACCAGGACAATACACAGCAACATGATACATGTCACGTGGCAACCACTCATCCTTGAAATGACTCGAGTCTGACAATTTGCTAACATCATGTAGGACCTCATGCATATCCAAGTCTTCCACCGTAATTGCCAAGCGATAGACAATAGTCTTCAATTATCTCGTTCGTGACCGCTGCGAGCCTGGCACCTTAGCGGTCCTGGATGGGCGAAGACTAGCGGATCAGCCCGCACTTCCCATTAACTCGAGAAGCTGCTCCTCTATCGAGAGTATCTAGCGTCTTGAGTTGAACAACACTCAGATCTGGCTCACTGCCCTTCGCTCAGTTACTCGGAGCTTTACAATGGTGGAGTGTGGGACAGAAAGCGAGGCGATGGCATTCGCGTCGCATGAACCACCATTTGAGGATCGCCAACTTGTGAAATGGATCGAGGGTCAATCACTGGAAGACCAAAATCAGTAGGAACCGATTATACATATATCCCTTAAAGATTCTGCTGATTCATATTCCAGCATCGCAACGGAATGCCTAAACCACTTCCTGGAGAAAGCAGCCCAACCTCGGCATGCTTCAGGCAATGCTTGTATCAAACTCTGTTACTTCCTTGAACAGTGTCGAGGTTCGAAATCTTCGTTCATTCGAGGCTTCGTATTTTGCAGGAGTACCTGCTTGGATCTGTTCAACTTCTACATCGAGTGGAATGAGAAGAACCAAAATCGATCCATGCGTCAGGTTCTCGAGCTGCTTTCGTCACTCATTGCTCGAAATCCAGATGAAGAAACCGCTTCTGTTCTAAAGACAGCCATAGCTGAAAGAGCGACCGCAATCATAACACATCAGGCTACACAACCCCTGGTGAAGCCAGCTTTCAAGTGTCTCGAGTGCCTCGTTGGCAAAGGCACCATTCGGGCGGACACTCTCATCCGTATCTATGACAGCAGAAAGGGGCTGAAGAGTGGAGATCTAGAATTTGATTTTCTCAAGATTGAAGAGACTTCTTGGGACAACTTCGTTCATGAAATCTTCGAGTGGATGGTTCTTCCAGATATCTCTCCAGCTGCAGGCAAGTTTCTTGTCACAGTATTTCGTTCTCTAAAGGATCAGAGAGCCTCCTCAGAGGGTTCCAAGGATTTCTATTCCGCTTCGTGGCAACGGTGGATCAGTAATGGCCTTGACAAGTACCCAGACGCCTTGGAAAATGTCAAAAACCACCTCTTCCCTCCCCTCTTCAAGCTTGACCGAAATGGGTCTATCGTCTTTCTAAAGGACTTGAATTTAAAAGGCCAGTTTGTCGAGGTTACCGCGAAGGACTCCGGTGCACATGCTCTGCTCCGGCTATCTGCACTGGAGATGGGGAAGAAGTCTGGATTAGTCGATGAACCAGGTATGTAACTCAAATCTAGTACGGTACACCCACTGTCCACCTTCAGCGGAGTCCAGGCAAGGCTGAGACTTTAAAGACGCTGACCAGCGCCCGAAGTTGGAGAACTTGTGCTAATATAACTAGCGACACTCGAATATCTTAACACGGCCAAGACGGCATCTTCGACTGTTGTATTAGCAGAGGATATTCTAAAGCCGCTAGTATTGCATTCTTCTGATACTGTGCGTTCGCTTGCCTTTTCGGTACTAGTATCATCTCTATCTTCGACTCGACCCTTTAGCTTCGTGGCTCTCGAGATCTTCAGATCATGCATGGATGTTCTTTACTCTGACCCAGATGCGAAATTCCGCAACGAGGTCTTAAGCAACACGAAGCATATGATTGAGAGATTAAGAGGAGCTACTTCATTAATGGCCCGAGAAGTGCAAAACCTCTCGTATCGACCTCAAGAGGACGAAAAGCAGGATGAATCTCTCAAACAAAAGCAAGAGAGTTTTCGACAGGAAGTCGCAGTTTTGCTTCAAGCTCACCAAGCCTTCATTTCCTGGTACTTGGAGTTCTTGCTAGGGGAGCTCATCCCTACCGCATCATATCAACGCCATATTACGGCGTTAAAGGCAACAATATTACTCCTTCATTCTGGGATAGACAATAGCATGAGCCAGCCAATCCGCCACTCAGGAAATGCTACAGCATGGCCCTTTGCTATTCACTTCTTCACGCGAGGTGTTGTCAGACTCCTCATGGATCTACTATTGGACCCATTCGAGGATGTCAGAAGTACTGCTGCGGACATACTAAGACTCGCCTCATCAGCATGCTTCGAGGATAACATCGATCAGACAAGCTTTATGCCCACGCATGATGTACAAAGAACCAAAAAGCCCGCAATCTTGACTGCTTCAACAACGACTGATACTAGTGAGGATGTTGGCCATACTAGCGTCGAGGACATTGGTAGCGACAAGAACCACACCAAACAAGACAGCAAGAGGCCACTTGGCGTTCTCCTGGACTTCATTGAAAACGCCAAAGCAGTCTCCAGACAAACTGGTCGCGCTGACTACGCAGACGGCTTAGCACGTTCTTTTGAACTTTTGTATGGGCTGCAGCCTTCCGCGGACGCACGAACTAACGTTGTCTCTCAACTGATTGACGATTTGGAAGAGAAGATTCAGATTGCAGAGAACAACTTAGGACAAGCCGTACTTGGAGCCCCGGTTCATGGCAACTTCGCTGCCTTGAGGTGAGTTCTCGCGGGGATCACAAACGGTACTAGCGTTCTTACAGGCCACTGCTAATATTACCAGATTCATTTGGGAGTCTTCAGCTTTCGCACGACAAAACTCGGATCAGCGAAAAGAGGATTCTTTCTCGCGCGCTCTCCTCAACGACCTACAATCACGTCTCACAAACTCTTGCCAGCGGATTTGGGGAGCTGTTAAGGAGATATTGTGCAACGAATCACCAGAAGGCCGTCTCTTAGATGATCTCCAGGACGCCGACGCCGTAGATACCAAAAACATCTTGAGCTACAGCTTTAGAGCCATTCACGAATCAAGGTACGGCTCAGGAAGTCTTCTCTTCTCACACCCTCCTCGCTGGTTCCTACTAACCCCGTCAGCAATCTCCTGCGATCACTCGTTGCGAAAAGAAAATTGGCTGGACCCGACGGGTCGCCACTCATGCCCCTCGATCTCTTTGAAAAAATAGGTGACTTGACCTTCGACCAGCTCTCCAACCTCAGGCACAGAGGTGCCTTTTCGACCGTGACTTTAACATTTGCTTCCTGCTGCGTCCTCACGCAATATAAGGTTCCGAGCATTACTGCGGCTTCTCATACTCCAAAAGGCACGTCCTTGGGGAAGTGGTACAAGGTACGAATACTGTCTCTGCTAATTCGATCTCGGCTTATACCTGTGCAGCAAGGATTACGTTGCATCGAAGACCAAGTATCGACGACCCGAAGATCGGCTGGGATTCCGGCAATCTTTACAGCTATCATGTCTGTGAGATCACAAGAGGTTCCCTTTGGCGATACAATAGAAGAGTTGATGAAGATCTCCTGGCAAGAAGTCACCGTCACAGATTTAGAAGCTACGAATATACCACAAGTCCACTCGTTGAATAGCTTGAGAGAGGCTTTTAAGAGTTCGTCCATTGGCGCATTATGCGAGCCATACATCGGTGAGGCCTTGAGACTCACCGTTCACTGTCTCAGATCTCAGGTGTAAGATCACCCACTTGATTGGCTTTGGCTAGGTCACTGATATCAGTATAGTTGGGCTATCCGAAATTGCGGCCTTCTCCTTTTCAGAAGTCTTATCGACCTCTTACTAGGCACGAGCGCCGGCAAGGCAGAAATCGAACATGGTTGGGACGGGCGATCAACCAAGATTCAATACGAACGATATCCTGAACTCGAGACCATCTTAGTAGAGCTGTTGGCCTTTCCACAAGCTCTGGATGAGCCGTATCAGCCCGAGATTGTGCTGCCAGCACTTGATATCATCCGCCGTGCTGGGCCACCAGATGGAGAAGACTTCGACCACCTGTTTGAGCTTGTTGTCGCACATCTAAAATGCCCAGTGTGGCACGTCAGGGAGATGGCAGCTAGGGCTCTCTGCGCCCTCACCATGGGCGATGGCTTCGTAGGCCGCATCCGTCGAGTCTTGGCGAACCCAGAAAAGCTCATGAACTTTCGTCACGGTTGTTTACTGGCCGCGAAATATATCATCGAAAGAGAATCTACATTGGACGCCGTCAATGTAGCCGAATCTTATCAGGACATTATTGCCATCTGGCAGGAGCAATGGACTCTTGAGTGTACCTCCTCCGAGCCTCAGTCCTTGATACTTGCAGAACTACTCCAGGTCAGGAACGTAATGCTATCTGCTGCTTTGGCTGCCTCGAAAGCCCCTGCAGCATTCGACGACCTGTCGCCAGAGGATTTCAGGGCATATTACGAACAAGCCAAAAAGATGCTGCGGATTCCAGTAATATTCCAGGCATACATGAAACAATTCTTGCTTCTAGCAGCTCTTAATAAAGCACCGTCCATGATCGAGCTCGCAATCACCCGGCTTGAGCCAGATATTGCAGAACAGATGCTGGACATGCTGTTGGAGAATTTTAGATCGGAAATTGAGCTTGCGGACATTGTCGCCATGTATGGAAAGATTTATGAGGACCAGAAAGACTCGGATGTCCGAACTAAGGCTCTGTCATGCTTGTCGCAGACACTAGAGAGACATTACAACCAGAATCTACCCCAGGAGGCACAGCGGGTAATTTCCGAGACAGTCCTGGATGTCCTGCAATCATTCCAGTCATCACCGGAAGATACCCCCACATTCAGAAACGCTCATATCGGTTTCTCTGGTTGGTTCATGTTGTTCAAGCTGTTGAAGGTCTCCCGAGGCGATATCCAAGCCAAGGATGCACTCTCGTTAGACTTTATTACCTGGGCAACGATGCTGAAGAGTTCTGGAGAAGCTCACAGGGTGAGTATCCCATCTAGGAATACGACTTTACGGTTTGACCCCAGTGCTAACGTAACTAGGACTATGACACTCGACTTGCCGCTATCAAGGCGGTAGAGTTCGTGTTCTCCCACACCAAAATGAACAATGCAGCAAATCCCGAACTTCTCTCAATCCATTTCATTCTATATGATGCGTTGAACGACGATGACAGCGACATCAGAGAGATTGCAGCCAGAATCGTCTCCATGGTAGCAAAGAAGTCACTCGTTGCGTTGGCAGCCAGCAGGTGGCTAACACAGGAATTTCTGCTGCCATTTTTTGGATCATCGCCGCATTTTGTCTGGCATGTCATCTGTAAGATGACTGGAACTAACACAGACATCTACAAAGGACCCACTTTCGTCCTTCTACCAGTGGCAGCGCAGCTCAATTCAGCATTTGTACGAGATTCTCAGCTTTTCGCTGTTGAGAAAGAAAATCTCTACATTGATGAGGTGAGAGAGGTTGACCTGTGGACAGAGATTTTCAAGGCGTTACCCAAACAGAGCGAGGCGGACAACGCCGTAGCTTCTCTGCTCTCTGATTTCATCAATGTCTTCCTGGACTGGGCTATTGAAGGACTCGCTGCAATGAATCGTTCTAGCGGGCTGGGCTACAGGTTTTGCTGGGATTCTGACCCTCCTACCTTCGCGGTGTATGCTCGCTTGATTTCATGCACACAGGCGCTTCTTGGCTACTTGCTCTTTATCAAAACTGAACATGGCAATACTGGTGCACCGAAGTCCGCTTACTCGGCGTGGAGCGAGAAGATCCATAAGATCGCACGCCTCTTGGATCAATGGGAGATCACTGCTTTCAAGCAACACTCTCATGCTTCTCTCCTGAAGAGATTGTATGGGGAGACGGCCGAAGGTTCCTTTCGGGCCTGGTGGACTCCTTTCGTCGTTCCGCTTATCGCCCCAGTCGCTCCTATAGCTACCGAGCCCTTTCTTGAACAACAACAAAACCACGAGGAATCGCGTCACAATCGCAACTGAAACGAGTAACCCTTACTCCGATTCTTCGAATTTGCGAAGGAAGCGTGAAAGGCTCATTCGGAAGATTTAATAATCAGTCTAGAGATTTGAAGGTTAGTGCAGAATTTCCTTTCCTTGTTTCCATCGTTTCCATTGTTGACACGAAACTGATAATTGCACTCTCCAGGCTTGCCATCTCACGCGTTCCCCATTGCCTTGTCTTTTCTTTTCCCAACTCTACAACAACTTCTTTGTTTCCATCGCAATTCCTGCGCAAAATCCCTTGGTCAGTACCCTACTAACGCGGTTGAGCCCTTAGCGGACTTACAGCGCACTTAGAAGCAACCCTTGGACCCCGCGCCATTGCCACTACACGTCCTCTTCAACTCACAGTACCTTCTTGCCGCAACCATGAATCCAGCATCCGCAGTGGCCCTCATCATCCTTGTCGTCTTCGTCACTTGGGGTCTTACCTTGTACCTCGGTTTCGCGCACATCCACAGTTGGGTAAGAGAATTCCGTTCCCCCTCTAACACGTTCACAAGCCCTATGCTACAACCCCCGCATGTTCTAAGATCAAATAGCTAACCTTTCTCCCGAAATACAGGCTTCTGCTATGTACTTCTCCCGCCAAACTCGCCGCGAGGCCCGCGAACGCGAAGCCCGCGAGGAGAAGCTAAGACTCGAGCGTCGCAAAAAGGCGGAGGATCGTGGAATCGTCGCTACTTCGGAGGTATCTCTCGTCACCGATGAGGCGGATGGTACTGCTACTACTGTCTCTGCTACTGTTTGAGTTTTTATTTCACAGAAGTCCTGCGGTTTTGCGGAGGATACATACCTATACATAAGGTTGCGTTCTGATCATATGGGTAGGGAAGTCGGAACGAATCATACGGTAGATGAATACAAGCCTTGACACATGAATATATGGTTGCACCCTTGCTCTCTGTGAATGTTCCTTCCAATGCTCAATTTCACGTTCATGGAAACATTATGGCTAATCCAAACCGTCTAGGAACTCTGACTTGCACATAAACGCCAATGCCACCAAGTTTCAGGACTTTGATGAAAGCCGTATACGCCGATCGAAGCTCTGTTGTTGTGGTACAGTATAACAATAAAACCTACCACTCGATCAAGGAAAGTCTAAAGGTCCCAACACCCCTCGAGACATTAGGAAAAAGCTCTTCAGTGGACCTGAGCTGAGACGTTCGCTGTTTTGGCACGCGGATGAGCTTTACCAATATATTCTTATCTCAAAGTCCGGCAAATCGTGGGACATTTTGTGCCCGCTAATGAGCTCTGGAACAAAATAAGGCATCAACAATTTGCCGTTCTCACGGCAAGCTAAGTGATTTTTCCGGTCTACTCGGCATCCGCCGGATTATTCACAGCTTCGGTCAAGAAACTGGCCTTGGATTTTTGCTTCGGCTATCAAAAGTTGTGGTCGAGTCCCTCGCAAAGTTGCCATCTCGAGTCATTAGCACCTTGCATTCGTTGTCAAGCAATTATCGCTCCACTCGAATCCGCGCGTTTGCTACAGTTGCAAAGTACGCTCATACTCAGCATCCCTTTGCCATCGACAATCTCCGGAAATCGAACCAAACATGTTATCCTGGTTGTCAATCACAAGTTACGGGGCAACCCTAGTAACCACCTTCACAACCTCATACACTGCGCACCCAAACGAACAATCAGTGACCATCAACTTTCCCAGCCCGCCGATTTCCGAGCCGTGGAAATTCACGATCTTGCCGCCACCCGATGACCCTACGAGCAAATGGCCAACCACGATGCTGATGCCTCTCCAGCCGGTGCTGGTCCTTACGGACATCGTGGAGGTCATTCTCAGTAACAATGACCGAGTCTTAGGAACAGACACGCTCACACAAAGCCCGCTTCCACAACTAGCTACTGCGCAACCTACAATCACAATAACTCCCAATGTCGTCCCTATTACCTCCTCTATCGCCACGGGTTCACTGCCAATGACTTCTGTCACATCCTCGATTGTCCAGAGCACATCTCGTCTGATCCCGACGACGTTTTCGACTGTCGCCGGCTTACCTCCTTCGAGTACCGACACAAGCTCAATGACCGCGTGTGAATCGTCCGTTCCTCCATGTACGTTACCGTCTCAGTCGGGCGGATTCTCTATCCCAGACGAAGCAAACACAGACATGCCAACGCCCGTATGCGTCTCTTTCAATTGCTGGGGTGAAGGCCGACAAGCTGGACTGATGAGCATCGTTGCAATTCTATCTCTTGTCACTTTGGGTTTTATCATCGTGTGGGCATTTCGTCGGAAGCCAAGATATATTTGCGGAAGGAGAAGACTTCGCGCAAGCTCCAATCATACCTCGCAGTACGACACCGAGTCCGAGTCCGAAGAATTGAGCGAGGAGGAGGTCAGAAGATCGGGAATTACGTCGCTACCGCCAACAGGGTTGATGAATGCTCCAGCATACCGCGCTGTTCAGTACCCAATCCAAGAGATATATGAACACCCAAAGTATGAACCGAAGTGGGATCAGTTCCTAATACCACCGCATCCTAATCCACCACCTCCATCGAATACTAGTGTGAAGGATTGGGCGTACCCGGCTACAGATGTTGGAATCTACGAAAAGACTTGCTCGGATATGAAACCTCAAAGCTAACGACGGAGATCTACTGATGATGCCTATACGACTCCCCGAGCCCGTTCCGCCGCTGAGGAAAGAAGATGTTCATTGAGTTCGAGGACACCGTCGAGATTGAGAGATATCATTCTGTGAAGCGGGGATCCGGCTCTTTGGAAAGTCTCAACTACTACTACTGTACCAGTTGACGTGAGGCACTACATGTCTGAGAATTAGCACGATCTTTTTGTGTATTGAGGCTGTTTATGGATAGTGTAGAGTATGATATGTATTGTTCGAGAGTCACTCTCCCCTTTCTGCTTCTCGAATAGGCAGTCTCGCTTAGTGATATAAGAATGCCCAGGTGTCTTAGCAGGGGCATGGGCGCTAGCGAGGCAAGAACATCTCTCGGTCGCAGCTCAGCAATCAGCATACGTTTGCGATCCGAGGTCACGCCTCACTCGTTTGTTGTAAAACTCCGTGAAGTGTCATGTAGTCAGAATCGCAAATTTACCAAACGGACCATGTGTTTCTTGTTCCAATGTCCTTCATATATTCAGAAGTTTCTCGAAAAATATCTCATTCTCAACGTTCTACCCTCGATCTTAATTCTTAGTATCTTTAATATTGAAATTGAGGCCTACGATGCCGTTACCAAGACAGAACATCGTACTTACTTCAACCGGTACCGCTGGAGGAAGTGGGGAAGTTGTTCAGAATTGTTTTGCTGGAGGGTCTGTCTCCATCACCACAGTCTGGCGATCTGGTATCACAGAGACTGTCGGAATTCGTACATCATACTATCACAGGCCAAGACATGAACACGGAGCAATACTTGCACTGGCAATCCTCTTCTCTCTGACATTCCTCGCGTTGGTTGTAGTTCTTTGCTGTATATGCCAGCGTTCCAGATCCAAGAAGTCGACTGTCAATATAGCCCAAGGAAATCAAGAAATGATGGATAAACAAATGGCACATAGGGGAAGTAGGAACAGAAAGGGCCACAAAAACTCAAACGCAGCTACCGATGATGATTCCACCGTTGTAGCGTATGGTGGAAGGAGACATAGAAGGCGGGATGGCAGGCCTGTGAAACATTACGATGAAGAGGTTGAGTCAGAGGGCGACGCATCATCCTTCATTGCAGGCGAAGAACATTCTCAGTTTCCGGGACCAGCAGTATTCTTCCCACCCATTCAAGATCACCATGAGATGCAAGTTCCAACTGATCCCCAAGCATTCAATGCACCGATGTCTCGAGCAGCAGAGCGAAAGGTTGAGCTAATGAATGATGCATCGGAAGTTGGAAGCAGCCATCTGGAAGTAGAACATATAGCACCTTCCGAGGTTGCTGAAGGACGAAGACGGCATTCGAAGACTTCGGAATCTCTTGCGAGAGGTAAATCGAGGAGGGGCTGAGACTTGCGTTTCCCGTGTCAAGGCTAGACTCTGGGGAAGCCATACTTGAAGTCTTGAAGAGACAATGGGTGCCTGCACTTCGAGAATTTGTAATCATTATTGGAGATAGAAGCTGTCTTTTGTCAAACATACAGGTTTCCGAGGTGAATAATTTGGGTTATATTAATAGTAGATTGCCGAGAGAAATAATTGGCATACGGCCTTGTTATTATTTTAATAAATACCTGCACGCGTATTCAAACCCGTAAATCTGGCGTAGATCGGGTGCCTGCTGATCAGTCGGCAATTCCGATCGAGTATAGTATTTGGAACTAGCCCTGCAGATTAATCACAACCTGCATACGATCTCCGCATTCGAGACCACCATTCGGACCGTCGGGGCTGTGCCGTGCATCTGGAACCATGTTTTACGCTCAGACCCCATCAGCTAAATATATTGGGTAATGCGAATTTCTTACGGTACCGAAGACGCGGCCAACAGCCCAAGTGACGCCACAGGTTCACTACACTGGCAGGAGCAGCAACCAGATACAGTAAATGCTAGAAAATTGAGGCTTCCAGGCTCTAGGCATTCCGTTTGGCGCCTAGGCCCTGTTACCGTCTCTGCAATCGTATATCGCTTCGGCTGCCCAGGCGCTGGATCTTGTTACTCCGCAACACCCTTGCCACATACATAAGCGAAGGATTCCCGTCGTGCTAAGACTTATACCCGGATCCTCTGTATTTGGATCACCTATGATCTCGGCTCGTACATGCATGCCAAGCACCCTCGTTACGAATCGGGACATAGCCTGAGACCCGCTGGGCCTCCAAGTCTCTGAGTGAGGTCACTTCGGGACGCATCCTGTCCCACCAAGCCTTTCGACGCGACCTCGAGCCGTCAACTCGGGTCGGTTGCTCATGCTCCGTACGCCTAATGGATATTGCCGGTACTATCTCCGCCCGCCTCGCAAAGGAGGTGGAGAATTGTATGGCTGATTAGCAGCAAGGGGGTGTCTACCCATAAGATCACAAGCATGACTGCCACCAAATAATTTTCGCGATTCCTACTGGCGCACCCCCCTCGTCACTACTCAACGCAAAACATCTCCACCTTTGGCCAAGGCGGATCGTGATTTCACTGCCGCGAAAGATGAACAAATGATTGGTCTGACCATCCTGACCATCCTTGAATATAAGACCATAATCAGCTTGCCCCGCACGGGGTAGACAGGGTAGCAATTGACGTTAATTAGTTCTTGTTCCAACCTAGGTACAAAACCAAAGCTCGTCAGCGCAGCATGAAAAGGATAATATTTCCCAGCGCAGAAAGGAAGCAAGCAGTCAACGAAAACCATCCCATCTGCTCAACTGCTGCTCGTGCCGACTCTCGCGACGCACAACACCTATGCAGAACCTGTCCTCAATCTATCTCATGGAAGGATGTCGAGCAGAACGGGCTACGCTGTAAGTGCTCCTTTTCCCAGTTCCGCGACGCCACCTCGAGGTTAACCCCTATCTCATCATCGGGAGTCGTGTCGAGTTCTGCGGCGGTTTGCTGAATATTATTCTTGCCAGGTCGTGGTCGTTCTCACCCTCCTCATCTCTTACGCAGTCACGTCCATTCGGTTTTATTTACGATCGCGCTTAAAGAAAAAGTTCCACTGGAATCTCCCTGACACGATTATCGTCATATCCCTGGTGCGTGCTGTGCGAACTCCGATGTGGGGGTGTGGAGCTAACGGGCGCACGGAATAGATCTTACAGACCGGCTTGTCGGGAATTGGCCTTACGGCGATATACTTGCCTCTTTCAGAAAATTCGGAAATTATCCTCAAGGTATATTTTACATCCTTTGTTGACACTACGCTATCAATAGGATATCTTTAACATTCTCACCAGTTATTCCATTTCGGAAGTTTGGTCTACCTCGGTACATTATGGTCGATCAAATTATCTATTAGCATCTTCCTTCTCCGATTAACACATCGACTCGATCAAGCCAATCGATTTGCATTGTTCTGTCTTTACGTCATATGTGCCACGTTCGTCGGGGCAGTCCTCGCAGAATTGTGTCAATGTATCCCAATGCCTACGTTGTGGCAGGGAACTTGCGATCGAGTAAAAATAAAAGCCGCTTTCTGGGCGAAAATTGCACTTAATCTCGGAACGGATATCATGCTCATCTGTGTCCCATTCCCAGCGCTCTTACTCATCACTGAGAGGCGTATCCGAATTGCCGTTTCGATTGTATTCGGCCTTGCGGGGATCATGGTTGTCGTCTCGATCATCCGTGCTATCCTGATCGCAAACGACGATATAAAGCTGAACAACTTGATCATAATACTCAGTCATATCGAGGTTATGTCCGGCGTGATCATTAGTGCCTTGCCAGAAGTGAGCCGAGGCTTCACGAGGGCATACCTCCAAAGCTCCAGCATTAGAAGCTTTGAAACCGGGACGACCAGCCACCGACAGCGAACCCAACAAACTACAAATGGAGCCACCCTTTCAACGACTGATAGTAAGAAGGATGGTCTTGTTAGTCAGAGGGCGGAGAGGTCGCGCGACGGAATCGATGACATCGAGGCTGAGAGTACTGATGAACAATATGATAGTTCTACGAGCAGAGCACTTGAGGACTCTATTGATCGAATCAGTCCATATCCCAGCCAAGGAAGTTCCTTTCCGAATACAACAGAAGGAAAGAAGGAGATCGTGGAAACGATAACGTTCGAGATGAAAGTTTTGTAAAGTACTAAGCGGGGAGTTCTCTTTTCCAGTACGATTTTGTAAAATGTCTAGACTGAAATACTACTACTCAACAGCAATCTATACATAGAGAATGGGAGCGCAATCGCATTTCCAAAGTCAAGGCCATCGTACCCTCTTCTCGACCACCAAATCCGCGCCTCGGCTTGGTAGAGTCGTCCAATCCCTCGAATGACGCGCACTCGTACGTCCCGGATCGGCTTTCTACGGATACAAGCAGCTGGAAAGAGTTCCCTCCGTTCCCCAGACTGCCTATCGAAGTAAGGCAGATGATCTGGCTGCTCTCACTTCCTGCGCCGAGAACTATCAAATTCGAGTCGCACAGTGCAAGGGTCGATGCAGAAATCAGGACTGATCCTCTGAAAGACGAGTCCACGGAGTCCACAAAATCTAGGGGGAGTCAAGGAAGTGGAAATCAAAAGCTGGCAACAAGAACTGAAGACCGGTGCTGATACCGAGCCAACAATCCAAACACGAGCAATATCAAAGATGGAGGTCTGTGAGAACAAACTGCTGTGGATTCTCCTAGCGGTCGACAGTGACGCTCGAAGCCTGCACAACAACATTACGATCTTTCCTTTGAGAGACAACTTTGTCGCGGCATCTATGTTGACTTCAAGCGCGACACCTTTCTATTCAATTCCTGCAAGTCTTTCAAAGTCTTTTGCGGGATCGAAAGACCACAACATTCCGCCAAACTCCGCCTTCCGGATATTCAGAAGCTGCTCGATCAAATGTTGAAAGATAGAGGCATCGAGAACCAAAAGTTGCAGAAATTGGCGATTAGCTCACATCTGAATGCTGCCATGATTGCGGTCCTTTCAAGATTCCAAAATCTGAAGAAGGTAGATTTGACCAAGAAGGAACTCTTCGGTGGCGCTGGACCGACTCGATATCACGCGGGGTTTTGCAGACATGGGATTGTTTGAGAGCATATGGCGTGAACTGGGGATGAAAGATGCTGAGGAGACTGGGAATTGCCCTCCGAGCATTACCTTCCCAACACTGGAATGGTCGGCCCAGCACGACTTTCAAGACAAACTCTACAACAGATATCCGCACAGTTGAATCGAGGTCAAGGATCAGTCCAATGACAATGACTCCGATCATGGGTCTCTATCCATATTCATCGATTCTGTACCAGCGAATGTCAGGTTGCATTAGGTTTTGGGAGAAGGAAAAGTATGAAGTTTTGGGAATGGATGGCAGACATGGAAGGAACTAGATGTGTTTGCCGTGGTGATGGATAAGGAAATCAATTCCTTGGCTAGGTAAATGAACATCAATCGGCCTTTGTTTCGTTGCATCTTCGAATACTCTGATACCTTTTGCCTGCCCGGTGAATAAGGTCAGATAGTTTTTGAGAGCCAAAAAAAAAAAAAAAAAAAAAAAAACAATTCTTGCAGCAACGAACTTGGTGCTCGAGGTGAAAAATGCTTGTGAGATTTTTATCATATTTCGCAATTTGAGTATGGAGATTCCAAAACCACGTCTCGAATGTTCGACATCGATCCGAATATTATTATTCAAAGGTGAGCGACTAAAGCCCCCCAGATGACGTGATCATTACTGAGAGAGCGTCTCGCCTAAAGAAGCGCAACTTGAAGCCATTCGCAAACACCTCCACTGGATTAAACAACAAGGATCGTATCGAGAAGAAATTGAAAGTCATGGCTGGCGTAAGTTATGAAGTAAGTTACCTTCCTTGTTTGTATTGTTCGACGGTGACTGACTGCTGTGTAGCCGTCTCTCACCGATCCAGATCGTGCAGAGTGGATACATACCCACATCTCGAAACTGCGCGCCAGAACCGCTCCACCTCCTCCAGAAAGATGGTCACTCGAGTTGCGAAGTTGGGTTCCCATTGAGCCTCTCGATATTTTCGCCAATTCCGACGCACTCGAAGCTTCATTGAACTTTCTGAAGGAATTCCCACTATTTTCAGAGCTACCAATCGAATTGCGCAGTACAATCTTCGAAATGACCCTCCCAGGCGCAAGGACCATCGAGTTCAGCTACTACAATACCTCAATTGTCAAAGCCGAGAATTCCTACGAAGATCCAGCTCCTACTCCCATGCACGACGGACATACCGATGTCGATGTGACCAAGCTACCTACAACCACCCCGAGCTCCACACCTACGAAGTTGCCATGGGTTCTTCTTGCCGTCAACAGTGAAGCCAGAGCCGTTGCTCAACATTTCTACACCTTGAGCTTCGAGAAGCAACTTGGCAGAGGAATCTACATCGACTTCAAGCGCGACTCCCTCCTCTTCACATCCGCCTACGCCTTACAAACCATGGGTGGAATGTTGAAACCATGGAAACACTCCAACTGGGCCCAACCAAAACTCGATGCGCTTATCGAACGACTCCCAGCCAAGCGAAACGAAGCCGAAAAGCACGCCCGTACCATCATGCTTGCTGGATTGTTGCCCAAGAGCAAGCCTCTAGTTGCAATTCTGTCTAGGTTCCAGAATCTGAAGACGATCCATTTGGTCACCGAGAGGGTTCGGCCTGGTTGCTTTTGCGGACACCACACAGAGGAAGTTAGTACGGGACCGTTCAAGCAATTGTGGAAGGAGTTGCGAGATCGGGATGCGGAGAAGACTGGCACGCTTCCGGCTGATATGGCTTTCCCTGAAGTTGTGAAGTGGAAGGAGAGGGAGTTCTTTAGGGCGTTTACAAGCATGTGGATCCCGGAGAGACAAGGTCATCGCAACAGTTGGGGCAATCTTCTTAGTATCAGTGATGCGGAATTTGAGCGTTTCCTCGAGCATCTCTTCCCCTGAGTACCATCTCGTACCAGGGACAGAGGTGTACGGTCGTGGGGTTTTTGACAGCCTTGGAGGCATTCGGAATGTATAACGTTAGACCTATTATTGGCAGGGGGACATGCAAAGCATAGTCAAATTGGACTTGTGTACATAATCCAAGCACTCCATTCATCAGATAGGGGTCAATGAAGATGCTGAATTGCCTATTACTCCTTCACAAAGTTGTATTTCTAACCCTGAACAACGAACCAATCTCAATGCTCAGGAAAGACGAGTACTCTTTAGCTAAGAAACCAAGTGAAGGGCTAGTAGTAACCATGCGTAACGCAGGTTTACGAACTGGTGATATCTAGATTGACGCTACGGGGACGCTATGCATGCATGGCCAGGCAAGTGGTATCTTTCGCACAAGAATCAAGCCACCAGATCCAGGCAAAAATCATCCATCCATCCAGTTGTAGTCTGCACAAAAATGTCTCTGCAGGTAATAAGCACAATTCCTGAGGTAAGGAACCTTCTCCACGCCTGAAAGAGATATGGACCTCGCTAACCTATGCGCAAGGCACAACAGGGTACCAGCGACGCGGCCTCGCCCTTGTCGTCCAACGATGCCTTTGCAAAGGGCGAAGATAAAGCAGCCCCCTAATTCCCTCTATTCCCGAAATTGCCACTCGAGCTGCGAAGAATGATATGGCAGTGTGCTCTTCCCGGCACTCGAATTATCAAGCTCAACAGCAACCGCACTGTCATAGAGATACTCGAAAGTTCTTCGAACGACCACCCCTCCTCTTCATCTGCCACTCGTCGGCGAAAGCAATGGATTCAACCAATAATCCCACTACAAAAACCTCTACACGCCAAGCTGCCTCGTCCAAAGTCCTCAAAATCCCCAAGGTCTTGCTGGTGGGCAACCAGGAAGCCAGATCCCTAGCGCTCGAATATTATACTCTTAGCTGTGAGACGAACGATACACCTCCAGTCTACGTCGACTTAGAAATAGACATCTTGGCTTTCGATTCTCGCACAACCCTCACCAAATATGTCACCAAATTTCGAAGTTCATCCCCACTCGACCCCTCCATCAGACAATCGGGAGCTTTGACCCAGTTAAAGCACCTTGCCGTTGAACCTCATCTATCTGAAAGTCTCATTGACACTCATACATTTCAGGGGCCTTGAAAAAGTTACTTTCGTTAAAGCTTTCAAGGCCCGCGAGCCTAGAACTGATAGGCACATCTTTCACGACACGTTTGCTTTGGAAGAGCGCTGGAAAGGCTTGGAAGCCTTAAAAGAGGACTTGAAGGTGGGAAATCATTCCAGGAATGCTACTTCGTCAACGCATGTTGCACGTCTACGACCTTCCTTGACGGATGGCACCCTGGGTTGGAGGTTTTGTGCCGATTGGATTTCGCTCAACGGTTTGGAATTCCTGACATCGGTCGTGGATGCGGAAAATTCGTATAGTAAGAAAGGAGTGGGAATGACCGCGTCTCTTTGATGCACCATGGATGCAGAGGAATAGGGTCAAGGTCTCGTGGCCCGTCCTTCAGCCTTCTTCGGGATCTTGGTAGCCCTTACCGTGGGAACAACCATGGCGACAAAGCAAATAAACGAGGTCAATCAGATTGTCCTAGGAAACTATTTGTGTAAAATTCCCTTTTTACTTTACCATACCTCTGGCTATGATCATAAGAAGATGCAAGGCCAGACTAATGTGACAACAAGTTCTGCATCCCCTTCCAATGTGTCCATGTAGCATGATAGTGAGCGGCGTTCACTTGTAGACAAGTATCTATATATCTGCATAGTCATATGAACATTATTCAAGGCTTAAAATTTCATCTGGCAAATGACAAGGAAACCTCTCTTGACCGTGCAGAAGACACAAAGCAGATGGAGAGTAAAAGAGAGTAGAGGCTACACAGAAACCGGTAATACCCGGAATATTTGAAGGATCAAGTCCGATTCATACGTATGACAGCAACGCTAAGGAACAATCATTATCCGAGAGGATGCTTAACCCATCCAAACGATCTAGAGACCCAACTTCTAAATAGATCGAGCACAGAACACAACAACCACCACGGCTTCTATGATGGCGGCGACCATGGAAGGCCAAGAACCAGCCGTAAGCCTTCACAATATATCTACATCAAAGTTCTATACTGATATCTTTGAAATAGCCCGGTCGCGCAGCCAATACCGCAACACCACTCGAGGTCAATGATGACGCGGATGGCAAGCATTCCAGTGATGTTGGTACCCCTTGAACAACACCTATCTTGAAATTCTTTGTGTTGAGATTAACCTTAGGCAGGACAATAATGCTGGCGACTTTACTGAGAAAGAGTTCACTCTCTTCCCCAAGCTGCCGATTGAGCTCCGACTCAAGGTCTGGGAGGATGCAGCCTCCAAGGGACAACTCATCCACATCAAAGCCAAAGGACTCACAAGAGGTCAACGGCCATCAACAGTTGCAGGAATCAGGGTACTTCCAGGACTTTCAGGCTTATTCTCTGTCAAATCAATCGGCTACCGAGTACCTGCAGTCCTGCAGGCCAACCATGAGTCTAGGACCGTTGCAAAGAAGAAGTACAAAGTGGTCTGGGCCCATCGACGCAAGGGACAACGAATCTTGGTCAATTTCGATTGCGACACACTAGTGTTCGCAAAGTCGTATGACATGATATTGCTTACCAAGGTTCAATACCCAGCCGAGCCGGAACAACATGAGCTCAAGTACGCTGTATTGAAGGACGAGCTTCGGTATATCGCCGTCAAAGACTGGGGCTCATACATCATCGATCATATGTCTTACTTTGGCAATTTGGTGAAGGTTGCAATTCCAAAGAGGCAAATTGTCGGAAAGATGTTTAATATCACCCAAGCAGAACTTCAAGCACTGTGGGAGGAGGCAACCAAGAAACATAGAGTTCAACTCAAGAATATTCCTCAAGTTGGGCAACTGGCTCGAGCTGAATGGATGAAGTTTCTTCAGGAGTAAAGGTAAATACAGTTCACATTCATCTACCTTCGTACCATGGTTTCAATGACTAATGCATGAACTTCTAGGTTCTGAAACTCTTGCTGCTAGCTGAGGTTTGACAGGTATGAATGCTAGGTCGAGCTAGGACAATGACAATATGTGTGCCTGTGCGGAGGCTGAAGGACAGGGAACAGTCAAAACAACAAGTGAACTTGGTCATAGGCAATAGATTCTGTCTCAGCCATAACTTTCTCGTCCAAAATGCCAAGAGTCATGTGACCAATGCTCGTTCAAAAACAGTTAAATATGATGTCCAAGGCCATCCAGAAGTTGATTCGGACAAGTGCATGAAGATTGTTTGCTCTCTCCGTGAAAGGTAATGCAAATCAGTTTGTATTGATGCTTAGAAAGAGGACAGTGTGCTGCAAACCTATGAGGACCATGAAGGTATCGTATGCCTACTTTAAGGCAATGCATATGCTCTGCAGAGCAGTCTCAGTCAAGAAAAAAAGCAAATGGAGGTAGCAAAGTACGGATAAAGCTGGGACATTGGGAATGCTGAGACAAAGTGAAGTGTGAAGTTGAAGAGAGTTTCTCCGAGGTGGAGTTACTTTAGACCGTTAGCGCCCCGCCATCGTCATTGCCGAATTGAGGCTTGGGCTGGTCGACGGTCCAAACAACCTGCCTGCGATGCTCATGATTCCACCTTGCAACGCATTACCCACGACAACGATTGCGCAAAACTTTGTTTGCTTCTGAAAGTTGAAAGAGATACCCATTCACTGTGCATGATGTGGAACGACGAAGACAATAATCCCTATGGGACGAGCTTTGAGCGCCGCGACTCATCAGCGTCCTCCACAGCGAACCCAAGCTCACCAGGCTCCCGTGAGTTATACTTGCTACATTCTCTTACTTCTCTCCAAGATGATGCAATCTATCTGCCTCAATGAAGATGAACTTGAAGCTGATCCGGACTGGGAATTCGTAGAGCATGGCTATGCCGGGCCGCGCACTCCCTCTACGATAGACGACAATCACCACGATACAGATACAGATCGGACGCCACATTACGATACAAGCGATGCTGGCAGTGAAGATGAGTATGGTGGGCCGTCACCTCCGAAGAGGAAGAAGGGCGGATACGACAGTCGAATTGAGCAAATACTCTATGAGAACCCGGATTTGCCTATCCTGATTGTTGATGCCGGAAAGAGCTTGGAGAGTGGAGGAAAATATATTGTCTATACCATTAGAACAGGCGTAAGGGTACTTGAAACACTGGAAACACGTTTGCTAACGCTGGGCAGGATCTCGAAGTTCGTCGGCGATATTCCGAATTCGCATCACTCCGAGATGCTCTTTCTCGATTACACCCCACATTAATTATACCTCCAATTCCTGAGAAGCACACAATGGCAGATTATGCTGCGAACCCTACCAAAGCAAAGCAAGATCAGCAGATCATTGATCTGAGGAAACGAATGTTGGCAGTCTTCTTGAACAGGTGTCGGCGCATGGACGAAGTCCGGAATGATGGAGTTTGGTGGAGATTTTTGGATCCAAATTCTAGTTGGGTATGCTGCTCTAAATTTAAATTGTGACTCAATACTGACAACTAGAAGAATGAGGTCCTCCACTCTCACCCGATCGCATCAATACCTAAATCTAACATGAAAGCCCCTCCTCTCGACCCCGCTAATCCCTCTCCTGCACATGCTTGGCTGCCAGTCCCGGCCTCCTCGGCGAAACTCAAGGCGTCTGCGACGGCTCCTACAAATGCTTCTGGCATGATAAACCAACCTACCGAGTATGCCGCAAGCCCTTCCACCGCCGCTCATACAATACAAGGAATACTTATTCATGGCCGCTTCCCTCCAGATTCCCAACATCTGAGCGAGCAAGAACTCGATCCATACTTCATAAACTTCGAGGCATCGACTAAAGAGCTTGAGACCCTCCTTACCGGCTCAATTGAGAAGGTCAACAGGAGGACGTTGACTCATCTATCTTCCCTCTCTACGGATCTGGCTGAGCTTGGTGCAAGATTCAATGGCTTTTCTCTTTCCGAACCCTCCCCATCTCTAGCAGCTGCTATCGAACGCGTTGGTCAGGCTGTAGACTCTTCATACCTAGCTACAGAAGAGCTGTCTAGCTCATTAGGCGCAAGTTTTGCTGAGCCTATGCGCGAAAGTGCCCAATTCGCTGGGGTTGTTCGAGCTGTCTTACGATACCGGGTACTCAAGCGTGTTCAGCAGGAGATGACCAACGACGAATTAGCCAAGAAGAGGGCACTACTCGAGTCATTAGAGCGCAGCGAATCTGAGGCAAAGAGAATCGAGCAATACTTGAACCAGAGTGGCACAGCAAATATACCTCGCCGCTCAACTTCCTCTGCTCGAGATCCGCCGTTGTCGAGACGAGAGAATAACCAACAGCAAGAAGACACTGCCTCGATAGATTCCGACTTCCCCCCCACACATGGCGACTCATCTACAACACCATCCGCGACTCAGGGAGCACCACAGACCGAGGAACAGAATTCTCCAGCTCACCGAAAAAGCTCTAGTGGCAACTTCATCACGAATAGGATATTTGGCCGCATTAGCCACGCCGTTCATGGTGTTGTTGATGTTGATCCAGAACGGACAAGACGAGATCTCATTGGCAAGACTAGGGAGTCAATCTCACAACTTGAACAGGCGCAACAGGCAGCTGAGCAGGATGTTCGAAACGCAAGTGCAGGAGTGTTGAAGGACCTCAAGAGATTCCAGGCAGAGAAGGAAGATGACCTGAGGCGATACATGGTATGTTCTCCGTTTTCAGATGTATGTTATGAGTGGTTCACTAACATTTCTCAGCTTGCATATGCCAAGAGTCAGATCGAGTGGGCGAAGAAGAACAAGGAGACGTGGGAGGAAGCGAAAGCAGAAATCAACAAAATAGACGAGAGCTGAAAGATGGGGTGAATTGCATGGTTCATGGATTACGTTCTAAGCGGTAATAGTGATTGATCGTTGGATGAGCGAGCGGTGAACTGGACTTCACTAATTGTGGGTAATCAGCAACTGCCAGTGTAGAGCAGTAATAGAGCGTTATCGTCCACCTTGAGGGATATACCTTTCACCATGACAATGTTTTTCTTAGGTCGTTGACTTGATTCAATGGATGAGGAGCAAGGTTTGGCAAGCTCTGGAGCTAGGGTCCCCCGCAGCAACTTATCAGAGAATCCGGGGTAAATGACGTAACTAGATCCTTCGGTTCACCCCATCTTTCTCCTCACTAAAACATATATCAACAGCACCTCTCAGCGATGAAACCGGTCTAATACTGTTTTCCAGGTCGCAACACAAGGCGACAAAAAGAGGGTTTATTTTTCACCATGGCGAATATTTACAATAGTCAGTTGGTATGAGTCCCTATTCCTAACGGAGAATCATATCCCTAACATCGCCAGGACGCATACCCACTCTATCACAAATACCAAGAAGAATCGTCTTACTCCGCTCCTACCGGACCCGCTCTCCCTGCACTCGGCCATGCATTGGCAGGTTCGACTGGAACCGCCATCTCGAACCTCGCTATATATCCTCTTGACCTGGTAATCACTCGTCTTCAGGTTCAACGTTCGCTCCGAAAGACTTCCACTACTGCCGATGAAGGTGAATACAAGGGTGTCATTGATGCCTTCCTCAAGATATATCACAATGAAGGAGGGATCAAGGCATTTTACGGTGGTGTGCTTCAGGATACAGGAAAGTCGATCGCAGATTCATTTCTGTTCTTCCTGTTCTACAACTATATCCGAACATACCGTCTCCAAAAGAATGAGATAAAAGCGACTACTCTTCCGGTGTTTGAAGAGCTGGCTGTTGGTACGGTGGCAGGAGCATGCTCGAAGTTCTTCACAACACCAATTGCCAACATCGTCACCCGGAAGCAGACAGCGACCATGATCTCTGCTCGCTCATCTACAAGTCTTGCCGAACCCACCGTCTCGGACATCGCATCCACAATCCGCAAGGGGAAAGGACTGCAAGGGTTCTGGTCCGGCTACTCGGCATCCCTTATCCTCACTCTCAACCCGAGCATCACCTTCTTCCTCTACGAAACCTTCAAGCGCGCATTCCTACCCCGCGCTCAGCGCGATGACCCAGGCGCTCGAATCACATTCATCATGGCAGCATTCAGCAAAGCTATCGCCTCATCAATCACATACCCCTTCTCGCTCGCCAAATCTCGTGCACAAATATCCTCCAAACCACCCGTCGACAAAGAATCCGCCAAGATAATCATGGGAGAAGTGGAACAAGTAGACAACAAATCCTCCGCTAAGAAAGTAGGACAAGATGCCAAGTACTTCGCAAAGAGCAACACAGTATTCGACACGATTCTCAAGATCTACAGAACGGAAGGAGCAGCGGCTTTGTACGAAGGTGTCTGGGGAGAGATATTGAAGGGATTCTTCAGTCATGGGATTACAATGATTATTAAGGAGACGGTGCATAAGTTGATTATTCAGACTTATTACTTGATTTTGAAGGCGTTGAAGAAGTATCCTAGTCCGACGGAGTTGGCGAAACGAGCTGGGGAGTCGGTGCAGGATGCTGGTGAGAGGGCTGGGGAGTTGGTGAAGGAGGGGTATGAGAATGTTACTGGTGCTGTGGGGGACATGGTTGGAGGTACGAAGGAGGCTGCTGGTGTGGCGGCTGAGAGGGTTGGGGTGATAGGGAATAATGCCACGGAGACGGCGAAAACGGCGAATGATCTTGCGAGCAAGGAGGCTGGTCATTTACTTGGAAATGCTCAAGAGATGTTGGGCGACAAGATTGAGAAGACTGGTCAGGGAATCAAGCCCGAGGAGAAGTGAGTGATGGAGCTGATGAACATGAGGGCATATTTGGTAAACTGAAATGATACCAAAAGGCGGATCTTTGATTTCAAAAGCATACGGATTGGCATCGGTGTTGACCTGGATTAACTCACCAAATTGGACAAATATGTGTTCATGGAGTTCAACTTGTATAATACGCACGGGATCTATGGATACTATATGATCCTGTCTAGCTTCAAATAAGTCTACGCTGATGATACCCTGCCAGTAGACCTGAAAATCTACAGGTCTGCAGGTCTCTCTAACTTACAATGATATTGGATTCTCACTCTCCCAGACTCGCTCCTATTTTACTGCACACTCTCCGCCTTTTTGATCCCATGTCATCGACCGATGAGCGGATTGATGATCTTCGCCACCGCTTCCGCTGTTGTAAACAAAATCCCTATCAAAAGTCAACACCTCCGACACGCTCTCACTCAAAATCAAACTCATATTTCTCACTCACCGCCACTAAAAACCGTCCTACTCAACCTCATCACCGTCCCCCTCCAAAAACCCCTAATCCCATCCTCCCTCAACACACTCTTCACCGCCATCATCGTAGTCGTAACCTCCGCCACCTGACTCCTCGTCTTCACCATATCAAATGGCTGGCTCAACAGCGTCGTCACCACTCCTGCAATTGCACCATTCCCAAAATTCACAAACGTAGTTTGGTTAATCCCTCGTTTGGATTCGAAATCTTGATGATGTTGTAACTCCCCATTCGGAAGGAGGTTGCGGATGCTTGTTTGAGAGTGGTGCCGGCGAGACTGCGGTAGAGGCCTTTGAGGCCATCTTCGTGGATTGTGAGACGGATGCAGTGGGTTGTGCTTTTGTAGCGATGGGAGGAGCGTGCATCGTCGATTAATGCTGTCTTGATCCTTTCAGTAGGAGTGACAGCAGTAACACTGGGGACAACGCCGACTGTCATGCCAGCTAGCATATTCCTCGCCGGTGTCAATGTTCCTGTCTCTTTATCCCTGAAAACATTCTTCACAGTATCGAAACTCAGAAAGCGGACTGCGTCTTTGGCTACGGAGCCGAAACGAGAGCTCCGCAACCTTTGTATAAGGCTCCTAGTCCTTCCATACGGTAGATGGAGGTTACTACTGAGTATGGATTTCGGGGCAATTTGGCTAGCTTTCCGGTCTTTGAACGGAGCTGGATGCGGGTTTTGGCGAATTCGAAGGGGTAGGTTAGGAAGCCTTCTGCGCCGCCAGCGACCCCGCCTGAGATGAGGGAGACGATTCGAAGGATGTCGGCGTGTTTTGAAGAGGACATTGTTCAAGGTGTTTCAGGCATTAGAAGTTATGAATTGGGAAGGATGTCACGTTCTTGAAAGTGAGGACATAATTAGGAGTGAAGTGAAGTTGGAAAAGCGATGACGTGAAGTGGGTAAGTAGTTCAGGGGTTTACCGAGGCAGTGGAGGTGAACGGAGGCTTCAGGGGCTCGGTCGCTAAATTTTGGCGACTCTTTTGGCTTTTCAGGGAGAAGCTTGTGCCGCCAATGAGTTGTTCGAGCATTTGAAAACTTTTAAAGTGTGTTTTGATATACGCCAAAAGTAAGCCGACCAGAAAAATAACAAAACTTTACAATCAGATCCAGTAAAACCCATGTCGATTTCAATTTATTCCACCTTTTACCTCTCGCTGATTGAGCGCCTTCAACAAAACTCACATTTCGAGCTCGCAACGGCTCTAGTCGGGTACATACTAATGTACGACCTGGAAAACCCTCCAGCTTGTCCAAAGTTATTTTGAACATCGTCCTCCTGCCCTCTCACATCATCCCAGCTGAAACTCCACGTCCCGTTGTCGGTACAAGGGGAGGTTCTATTGATTCATAAGTCCATAATACAAGACAATCCAAGCAAGCAGTACTCACTTCCCACATTCATAAACATGAGTAACGTTAAAAGTGAACTCATGGTTCGCATTAGGAAACAATCCAAAAGTAACATTCGGATTGCTGCAAGGCTCATTATATGGTGGTGGACCGTCGAGAGCGAAGACGTATGTGTTGGCATGGTAGGAGCAGGTGGTGTTGAAGCCTTGGGGAGCGAGAGTAGGGGTGTCGACTATGTTGAAGGACCACCTGTTGAATTGTTAGGTTTGAGAGGAGAGAGAAGTGGAGAGGGAGGAGTACCAGCCGCCAGTGCCATGTCGGATGTTGCTGATTGATAGAGATGAGATAACCCATGGTACGGGGACCATGAGTTGGTTTTGTGCTACTGCTGTGGTTGCCAAGAGGCTGATGGCTGTTGAGAACTTCATTTTGAAATGAATCGTTTGAACTTTAAGCGAGTGAAAACCTTCCGACTATTGTGCTTTGAGTTTTCACATCAAATTAGATGCCCATTTGGCTTTATACTTTCGAACAGTCTTCCCATCATCATCTGATTCCGTTCGTATTCTCGCTTCCGCTTGTGGCACATAAGGTGATGATCGATAGATGTACTGAAAATACGAGTCTAATCCAACCACGGGGGCTAGAGCCAGCATGCGTGGTCTCTGCCGAGTCATGAGAGTGGCAGCGATTGGACAAAAAACTTTCCTATGTGCACAATCCCGCTCACCGATATTTGGAACGCAGATCGTGAGTTTTCTCGTCGCGGTGGCATTCCTCCAAAAATCTAGACATCACCCATCGTTACGAAGACCGCATGATCAAACGAGGTAATAGTCCGAGCTAAGATGCCTTGACCGCTTGTCCATATTGCTTTCATCTTTGATATCTATTTGTAGAATTGAATCTCTGTATAGCTCAAATGCCTTGCAGCTGCTTATTTCGCCACTCGGTCTCAATCTCGTCTTTCCTTGTCTTGATCTCCGCAAACTTCAACTTCATCATCTGGTCCGTGACACTCTCCTGAATCATAGTCGTCATATCATAAGTGAATCTAATGATCCCTTCCGTACCAAGAGTAAATTCGTTATTAAAATCCCAAGTCTCTCTCACGCATTGAATGAGGAGAGCTTTGAATTCATCTGGCTCAAACATGTGAGCCTCGTTTTCCTCAACCGTGAGCCGAAACATGTCGATATCCATGTCTCTCATCGTTTGCATTAACATTCTGTTGAATATGAATTTCTGGGCTCCTGTTTGTCGTATTATTGCCATGATTTCGTCTTTCTCTGCTGCAGTGGAGATGTGCTTGGGTGCAGGGATGCTCATGAAGGAAAAGGGGATTGCGGGTGGCCAACCTGCTTCAACTATCGTCACGAGTCCTGGACCTGGGTATGGATCAAATCTGTGAGATTTAGTGATAATGGTGAAAAGTAGGAATAGAATGGACTCACATGAAAAACACCTTGCGACTGTTGGCGACGCCAAGAAAGTTCCAGAGTTCCAGGCCACTCAAATTGATTCCACCACGTTCTCGTATGTATCGATAGAACACCGGTACAGGGAGAGTCCCCATAGTATCAAGTGCTAGCTGCAATGGTGCTCGGTTTCTGCACATATAAGCAACGATTTCAAGCCACCTTGGACAGCGATACTCGTCGTCGGGAATCTCTTCCTCATCTAGAAGAGGATCAAATGGATCACCAGTGATATAAGAAAAGGCATTAGGTCCGTTCAACTGTCCATCCGCTGTACTCGCGATAATTAAAGAGATATTACTGGCTCTTGCTTTCTCCCTCAATTCAGGCGACAGTCCCATTCGATTAAAGATCTTGTCGACCTGAATTGCACGATGAATAATCGCTCCAGAATCTAAGGACGACAAGTCGAGCTCGGGTCTATAACGGAGAGTTTTGTACTCGTCTTGCATATTATTTGGAGGAACAACGTTGAACATATCATCGGGTGTCTCATCCCGCTTGGTGAAGATCCTTGTACCGACTGTCAAGGGGCCCATTTGCGTGACAGCCCCGATCTTCTTGATCAATACGTTCCATGTTACTTCTTGAAACATGCTCTGCACCCAAGAGATTGGAACTGGGTATATATCGTGATACTCGAGGCGGTTTATAGAGAGGAGAGATGTAGTATATCCTTGATTTCGAACGAGGTGGGGTCTGAGACGCTTGCTGTGCTGTGCTTGGAACCAGTCGTGATAGCAGACACCAAAAGTAGGTAGCCCAGGTCCACCTCGAGCATAATCCATCAGATGAAGATGTGATGTCTCGCCGCCCCAGATCTGTTCAAACTTGTCAGAGATAGACGAATAGGTCAGATTGGGCATGACTTGCCTTATCGATGAACGAGTAGCCCAATTCACGGAAATCTTCAGACTCAAAGTACGGTTCGTCATAACCGCGGGACCTCACTGCTCTTGTCTTCCAGATGAGTTGCCATGCACAATGCTTCATAAGTAAGCTTCTAGAATATTTGAAGTTCAGAGGATAACACATACAGCAAATTCATGCACAAGAGTGTGTGCAACATAAAGCGTCGCCACCATTCTAGAAGTAATTACTTTGCCAGATCTTGCAACGGATGGCCATGAGCCTACCTTTCTGCGTCAGTCAGATCTTGCCTGAGTAATGTCTCCAGCACTTCAACGGAGATTAACATCAGCAAATTGTTTGGTACAAAATAATCCCAAGTCTGCGTGTATCCCAAAGTGAAATCTTCTGTTGCCATACCAGTGATATAATGAGAGGATGTGTTCCGAAACCCTATACGTATTTTCCCTGATAAATCGAGGATCTTCCTTTGAAGATCTTGAAATTCATTTTCCGCGTTTCTTTCCGCAGCTATTCGCTGGGAAAATATCCACATCTTATCCGCATCGCCCGGGTTGATTGTTGGTAAATTGATGATTGGTCCCTTAAACAAGGCATCTAGCCTGGAAAGTATTTTAGGAAGGCTGCTTCAGGATGTGCAACACGAGAAACATACCATGGATACACAGACATGCTGGTGAGAATAACTGTTGCTAATCGAAGACAGGGTGCGAGAACGAACTCCCAGATCTTGGGCCTTCGCTCCGGGATTAGCCAAGTCAGAGATGAGTTGGACAGGCCACTTACTGACCAAAATCCATTGTAATCCCCAAGGGTTGGAATGAGAGCTTGATGTTTCGGCAGTTCTGCCTCAGATAGCCATGCTGGCAGTTGAAATATCGGATGTATGCCATTGGTGAGGTTGTATTCCATTGGAGTATCGTCGAGTCCCGCCAAGGCCTCAATCTTTTTCAGCTCATCGGGAGTGAAGCCCACTAAACGCCTTCTTTGATATACTTCGTAGGCTACGTGTTCTCGATACAGTTGCCCGAGTACTTCGTTTGATAGTCCATCGGGGTTTAGAGGTCCTATTGGTGTCAGGCCACTTTTGCCTGTGTTTCGCAAGATGCGGTGGTCGATGTGTTGAATCCAGTTGCCAATTGGATGGCTGTACTTCCTCGCGAGATCTGTATAGCCAGCTACTCTCTGTTCACGTAAATCTGAAGATCGTTAGCGGTGATCATTTTATTCTCAAAGGAAACAGTCCCACGATTGAGGTGATGCGAGAGGCTTACTTGAAGGTAGAAGTTGGCCCGTTGGGTCCCATAGCTTGAAATTCTTCGCTTTTCTCTCTTGCCTCGCGCGCTCGATAGGGTCCACCGATGGCACCAAAGTTACCATCTTGAGAGCTTCTGGTCGACTGCATCAACTGTCAAGATCAATTGGCAGACAAATCAATTGATGGGGTCAACAAAAGCGATGCACCATCATTGTTCGAGGAGAACAAAGCAAGTAAAATTGGACAGCGAGTTTTCTGAAAGCGACAAGTACGAACAACGTGAACAATGAAGTTGATAGAAGTCAGTCGAAGGAAGGAACAATTTCTCGGGATATATCCTATTTATGTGTATGCGGTGCGCGCTGGACGCTAGACATTGATGACTTGAAGGGAGGGCTCGAGAAGTACACCCCAAGGTTGTAGATCGCCAATGCTTGAAAGTGGTCACCAATATCTGAAATCTTGACTCGAATACTCCCAAGCTATTCAAAGAATTCAAAATTTTGTCCTAATGCTATTTAGAACTTGCCTATCAACGAGATACATGACTGTGTGCTTTCGATCCGAGTTATCTCATTTAGGAAAGTAGTGACTTATCATAAATCAAAGTCACTCATCGAGATCCCTTGGAATGTACGAGATCGTTAGAATAAGGCTACCTATCAGAGAATGCTCTTTGTTATAACACTGCTTTCCGAACATTCGTGGTTGGAGTGCTGAGCAAAGGAAAGATATGTCAGATCACGCGCCAAAATCGAGGCAGATGCACCTCTTTTTTTAAAATACTCTCGACTCAAATATTTGGACCTGTTATAACTTGACTATTAAGCTATACTCTAAATGGCAGTTTCTATTATTACGGAATGATAAGCAGGCAAGATGTTATTGAAACTATCACAAAATAATAAAATTAAACATGCTTTCAAGTGAGGGATTCGAATGTTCCAAAGCTTGTGGCACAACAACAACTGACCCTCTAAAACGCCTGATGCAAGCAATGCATGAAATTCATATACCTGGGTCTGGACGATGCTTCCTAGTATATCATCGTGGCACAGGACTTTGCAGCTTTCCAAAACACTATTGGAAGCTATGACATTGCAATGGCTTTGAAAGTAACAAGTACAAAAATGAAAGACCTAGTCATGTTATGATCTTGAGACAGCACTTAAGAGCTCTTCAAAGTACTGTAAGAAGCTAGGACATTGTCCTTTGGAAAATGACAAGTCTAGAAGTGACATCAGAAGCAGGGATACGACTTGGCAAAATCACGTGGAAAGCATCGAGTCAGGTATTGCGCGGAAGTGCAAAGATGAATGCATTGCTAGTATGCTATCTGAAATGCTATTTTTACAGGGTGGTTCTACGGAACATCTACTAAGCCATCTGCCATTTCTCAATATCTCGAAGGATCGCTGGACAATATGAAAGGCGGATGAAAGACCTCTACAAATTGCCAAATTACTCCCATCGTCCCTGCATCCGCGCATCTCTGTATACATGATACATGGCACGTCGGGTCGGCTCATCTGCTTGCCAAGCTGGGAGGAAACCATAGCAGTAGTCCTTGGTGACAGCCCTAGCGAGAACCTCTGACTTGGTCATTGAGTTGAAGTATCGATCCAGGTCCTCGTCATCAATGTCCGACGGCATCTGAGCATTTTCAACCTCCATAAGTAGATTATCATTCTTTGGTGAGCCTCGAGCAAGTCTGGTGAAGTAGTTGACAATTGTATCAACGGGAGGAACATCGAAGATGATAGATCGGCCGTTGTTGAACATCGAGATGACAGGGATGTTGTAGAAACGTGATCGGATGAGTGTGTTGATATGGTAGAGCTCGGTCTGTCTGAACTCTCCTGGGAATGTATGAACGTAGGGGAAGGAGAAGTCGAGAGCTCGACCTTGCTCGTAGTTGACCATGACTTTGTCAAATTGACTCCAGTCCATGTTATTGAGTCTGTTAGATCGTTAGCCAGAACAGGCGATCAAGCAATAGGATGTGACTTACCCATCACGAGTGAGGTGAGTGCTGTAGAAGCAATCGCCAATCAGGCCGTCGGTGATCTTGGTCAACTTCAAGTTGAAGATGACAACATCGTTAGCATCGTTGAGAGCCGCAGTGAGCGCCTAATGTTTTGCGCGTTAGCGATTTGTGCTTCTCCGCAAGCCTGATGGAATGAAGGAACTCACATTATAGATTTCTCGTTCTTGGCGAGGGAACATTGTGAGATACTCCTCAGCAGGACCGGGGGAGAGAATGGCGACAATACGACCATTGTATTCAGCATCCACAGCACGTTGCTTGGCATCGACAGCGTAGGCGATTGCGAAGACGGCATCGAAGAAGACTCGGCAATTATGCGCAGCTGTGCGCGTGTTAGCAGATGAAAACAACGTCTTGAATGTGCTTATTACCAGTACGTCGGGGGGTGAAACTGTTTGCGGAGACTCGAGAAGGTGTAACAGGTTCCTTCAACTCAGCCTTCGTGCTAGAACCAGATCGTCCTGGGGAGAAGGTAGTTGCGGAGACGCGAACTCGAGAGGGTGTCTTGGGCTCCTTCATTGTGCCGGGATTGGATGGATTACTGTAAGAAAGTAGAGAAGATGGGATGATTTGAGTTCTGCGTCAGAATATTGGAGGATAGTAAGACGCGTCGGTATTTGCGTTGTGTGATGATGATTATGAAAGGGGGGAAAAACAATCGGAGGTCGGTATTATATAGTCGGAGGCCGGAAAATGGTTGATTGCAAAATCTGTAGTTGCAGTTGCAATCGTTGTCCGCAAATCGACTAGGCTTGTCGAGAGTGATTGCGCTAGCACTGGAAGGCCACGCCAGACTTTTCGACGGTATTTATACCTCCTCCAGCGAATCCGGTCCCTTCAGTCTTGATCTCTACCAAACCAGGCTTGATCTTGTCTTTCTCCTTATCGTTGCTTGTCTCGCCGTTCCCTGACTTGCCGTTCTTCCTCTCTGTCAGATCGGCTTCGCACACATAGCAGAGCACCGCGTTCTGGTCTACATTCGGCGCGTGAGGATCATGGACACCAGTAGGCGTCATGAATTTTGTGACACAGCTCTTGCAAAGTACATGTCCACAGGGCTTGGCAAGCATTGCTTTCGAGGTATTGCTCAGCCCTTTTTTGCAAGATGGACATATTCGCTGACTTGTGCCTGCAGCCGCGTCCTTCTCCTCCGTGAACGCGACCGTGATAAGGGTATGTAGCGAATAGGGGTGAGGCTGGTCTGCAGGCGATGCTGGACATACCGGAGACTGTTTTGTCTTCTTAGAGACAACGTGCAAAATGTTGTTGGTATTGGATGATGGCGTAATGGATGGCACCCAGAACGAGGGCAAGGTGGTCTTGGAGGCCTACAAAGCAGGATGTTAGTGCTGAATATATATCAGGGAAGGAGAACATATACCTTTTCATCATCAATAGCCTTTCTTGCCTTGGTCCTCTCCTCTTGAGCAATGCGCAACAGTTCGTCTTCGTCAAGCTCAAACTTTCTCTTCTCTCCTGTCTTTGCCTCAACTACGTCCTCTTCAACCACAATCTTACCATCTCCTCTTCCTACAATCTTCTGACTTGTGGCTTTCGTTCCTAGCTTTGCTTCCAAACCCATCTGGATTCTTTCAAAGTCTTCCACGGCCCTCTTCTTTGCCTCTGCTTCTTCAACCTCTCTGTTCTCTTGTGCTTCTTTATCCTCCCTCTCCCGTAACTTTTCAAGGCGCTTAATTTCTTTCTTTTGGCTCAAGATGTTGCTCAAGGCACACTCCCGGCAGAAAATGTCCCCATGGGAACAGGACACTGGTGTCCGAGCAGGGAGCAAGCACAATCGGCAGGAGGCAAATGGCAAGAATGACTCCCTGGAGAGACGAGCACTTGTTGAATTCCAGGCAGACTTTGCTAGTGATCTCTCATGGGATGTAAAGACAGATCTCGAAGTATTTCTTTTGCCTGGAGAAGTTAGTCGAGCAGCTGCACTGAAGGTGAAACCCATATGAACTTACTATGAGACATGATGATGGCTAGCAACCGTTGTTTGTGAGTATCCCGTGTCGTGGTCAGGATGCGCAGAGGTAACCGTCTGGTAGATGACTTCTCCTTCGGACAGCGTTTACCAGAGTTGTTCTAGCAGTGCTAGTTGTTGCTGTCGTCGCTCTGGCTGGTGTTACGAATGGCAAACACGTGACCAGATGAAGGTGTATCACCCTTGGAGTCCTCCTAAGTAGAGTAGAGTGCAAACGAAAGTGAGAGAATGGGATGGATGTGTTCTGTAATTGTTTGTGTCAGCACAAAGAGGACGGATAATAGCAAATAATAGTGCAAGCCAGCCAAAGCTGTCAGCCTGGACGTTGTTTTGAATGTAAACGAAGCAAGTGCAGAGGTGAGAGACCAATACTAGTATGACCGCACAGAAAGCTTGAGATAAAAACTGGCGGTGTCAGAGAAGAAAGAGATGTTGTATGTGGGGGACTGGTACTTTACTGCTCTCGCGGTACTGAAAACCTCGATCGCACAAGGATGGTAGACATTATTGAGCATAAGACCTCAGCTCAGCGACTCGTCTGATGCGTGAAGTCGACAGTGGAGGAGAAGTCAATACAAGGGACTGACCTTAAGAGGACACGTAGCTTTGGGGTACGTGTCGAAATGGTGGCGAGGGGAAGCTCCTCGAATGGAGGCAATGGTGGAAAGTCGAACCTCTTGTACTCCAACTCGGAAAGCTTTGTTCTGGCGAAGGAGTAGCCTGCCTTATGTAACCTCCGAAATCGGGGCAGCTGATCAGGGAAACTGTTTTCGAAGTTTGTGGAGGACTGGGTGTGTTGTGGTGAGTTTGGTTTGTGCTGCTTGATAGAACCTAGAACCAAAATCAGATCAGATGAGAAAGGGGCTAACAAGAATTTACATGCTAATGGTCAAACTACTTCAATTGCTGTCTCAAATGAAGTGGAATGTTCTGTTCAGCAACAAGAGTGTTGCAGGTAGAAGGTTGTGATGGAAGAGTCAGGTACGTTGAAAATTATATAAGCGGTTCTCCGCCAAACGCCAAGAGCGGGTTCGGCAAAACCTTTTCGCCGCATGCGCCCCTGGCACGTTTTTTTATTCTAGTACGTCACTCGTAACATCTTCTCGTCTTAAGCCTTTACACTCTTTTATCTCATGGCTATACCCTCTCTTCTCTATTCTATGCCTGGCATACGATAATGCTCGAAGGCACTGTTCCTAATTCCACGCACCGAAGGAGTCCGGGCAGCGCCATGTCGAATTATAATGCGCCCTCGATTCCTAGTTTACCATGGCGATTCAGCAGCTCCTTGATCATGGGCCTAACGGGCTCTCTGTCGAGGAGCTTCTTGTACGGTTTGAACCATATAGAAGTCACCGGATTGGATAGATTCATAGAGATGTTGGATAAGAGGAGAGATGTCGAGGGAAGGGAGAGGGGATTGATCACTGGTATTTAAGGCCATGTTGTCCTTGAAGAGAATGTTCGCTGACAGATATATTTAGTCTCAAATCATGTCAGCGTGTGAGTTGTGCACCGCGCATCTTCCTGGGCGATGCTCATTGGATTTGCATGCAGAATGGATGATCCATTAATTTGGGGAGTCTTACCGTATAAATACGCCTTTAATCCTTCGAACCATAGATGGAGTTTGGGGAGTTATGATATCTGTTTCCAAAATGCGTACTGTCCCCACTCGCATATTATATATTGTCAGCTAATAGATTGGCCATGAGCAGAGCCCTCACTGCATTCTTCAACATCGGCCAGGTCCTCCCTACCCACCGCAGCAACCATTCCGTCTACGGTGGCCTTTTTCAACCGACAATAGCACAAACAATCCGCCTTCTCTCTTCCCAACCATTCGCACGACCTCCTACACCCAATACCCCTCCCTCGAATGCCTTCGAAACTCCCGATCCATTTACATCCGGCGCCCTCACATACTCCACCAACGGAACCGACTCCTTCCCCTCCCCCGCTTTCTACCCCTCCCGAAAACACTCCTGGGTCCACATTTTCCCCGAAGGTCGCGTACACCAACACCCCCACAAGACCATGCGTTACTTCAAATGGGGCATTTCGCGCCTGATTCTTGAATCTGAACCTTTGCCAGACATAATTCCTATCTTTATTGATGGAAATCAAGAAGTGATGCACGAGTCTCGAGAATGGCCAAGGTTCATACCCAGAGCGGGAAAGAATATCAAGATTGCGTTTGGAGAAAGTGTGGATGGAGAGAAAGTCTTTGGGGAGCTGAGAGCGAGGTGGAAGAGATTGGTGAAGCTGCAGAAGGAAGCCTTGATGAGGAAAGGGGAGCCGACTGACTGGGAGATGGGGGAGCTGACGGAGGGGTTGAAATATAGCAGCGAGGCGGTCGAACTGAGAAAGGAGGTCACAAGGAGAGTCCGGAACGAAGTGTTAAAGCTTAGACGGAACTTGGGATATCCGGACGAAGACCCAAAACAGGGTTTGGTCGAGACATGGCTTGAAGAGGGTCCAAAGGAGACTGGGAAAATGGAGGATGGGTCTTGGGTCGGCAATACCTGAGATGGTTGTACAAAGAACTGAGGCATGTATGATCATAGGCAGCGGAGAATTACATAGAGAAAAGTTCTAAGTTCAACACTCTCCCCTAGCTTATGCCTGCCGACAACAGTTCCAGATCGAACGCTGTTCGAAGAACCTACAGCTGTATCAATATCTCTAAGGACCTCCGCCTCTGGCAGTAGCCTATTCCTCATCAACCTAGGTCCATGAACCTCAGCTCCAGTCATTCGAGCTCAAAAGATCGCACATCGGTTTCGATGAACATCGGGAGCAGGAGTCAGTGTTCAATGTTCCCAGACGTCCCTCGTTCATTGATACCAGCCTGCTGGCATCTCCTGAAGGAAGTCCATATCTAAGTTATCGAGATTGATGGCCCAATCAATATTCAATAGCTCTAGATCATCCAGGTGCTCTTGGCTAGTGCCTTCGAGACTGAGTCTATCTTTCGCCACCGTTGATCCACACTCGGCACTGTTTGGATGTGCCAGTGCATGTTGAGCAGGTGTTGTTTGACAAGTGCCTGCTGCGCTCTTCCCGAAATCCGCTGAAATGGGAGAGACATTTGCGTCGCTCTGTGATGGGGGTGTGACCAATGACACCGGATCTCCGCTTTCTTGCGGCATCGTGTCCCCTGACTTAGAAGCTCGGAGGGCCCGCCAGCTAGCAAAAGTCTGATTTTGTGCCTCTTGGATCATGGCTTGCAACCGTTCTCTTAAGCGCTCCTCGATGGGATTCGTTTCCATGCTTACGGCTCGTTGCAGAACGGCATTGAATGTTCGTGGGAGCTCACGTCGGAGATAGGCTTTGTAGTTGGCGAAGTCTCGATGCTGTGATGTATCATCCGCTTCCCTGTCGCCGTCTCTGATGGGTTCGAAATCTACGATGCTCTTAGCTTTGGAAGGGTTGCATGAAAAATAAAAAACAAAGAATTGGAAGTGCATGATAGATCATTAAGACTTACAAGGACTTGGTATTGGTTCATCTATCGGTGGTCAAAATAAAATTTCGTATATTTGCTTCCACCGCTCCGCTTCTGTTTGCCGTGGATGAGCTTTCTTCCTGGACTGAATTTTTGCTCTAATTCTACTCGTTATACCATCTACTGGCTCAGCAAGTCTCAACGGGCACGGGTTTGGAGCTTCAATGTGGACGTCCAACTCTGCCTCGGAATTGAAAAGCGCTTTGCATCTTTGACACTGATGGATTGTATGATAGGCATATAAGTGAGCTCTAAGTAAACGATGAGTAATGATACCGCGATAACGGAAGAGGAATCCTACTTTACTCGGGCTACTGTTGTATGCGGTGTGAGAGCGCACGTGCGCCATGTCTGCACACAGTATATCCTTGGGTTGCGCTTTCTGAACGGGCATGCGAATCTCAGAACTGATCCAGATAGATTGACTCTTATTGGTTCCTTCCCCTTTCGCTTTGAAGGCCTGTCCTGCTCGTTCTCAGAATTTTCATCTCCATAGGGCCGTGGCCGTGTGGGCTAATCGCTGAGGCCTGAGGCGTTAATATCTTGCTGAAGCGCGAATTGGGCCACGTCACGGGCACGTCGGCTGGGAATTGCTGCCTGGAACAATCCACTACATGGCCTGATCCGCAAGGCAAGCGATGCAGCTCATCCACTGATCCCGATTTGTTTACCGTTCAGCTCCCAAATCGTCTGGCCGCCCCTTGTGATCTGGTTCTTATCTCATGAATGGTGGTTGGATAATGGCGTTGGGCATGGAACATCAATTGGTTTGCTGGAACGAGCTCAATGAGTCACAATTGGTGGTTCAGACAGTTGGTGCAGCTGTGATTGGCTGGACGCAGGTGCGACCCTCCTCTGCACGCTGGATCGCGCGAAGACGGGGTCCAACTGGTCAGAGCCTCCCGTCAATGCATTCTACCCGTGCTTTATCTTGCTGTGAGCGCTGTGCCTTGAGAGTGCTGTGCCTCGAGAGTGCTTTATCTTGCTGTGAGCGCTGTGCCTTGCTGTGAGCGCTGTGCCTTGAGAGTACTGTGCCTTGAGAGTGCTGTACCTATGCAAATTGCTATTATAATCGATAGGTTAAAGCCGGGTAACCGAGATCCCGTGACAGTGCACTACCCTAGTAAAAGCACCAAAAAAAAAAAACGCGTAAATTTACTTTACCATTATTACTTTAACAATGGATAGAATCAATAAATCAGTACTTGTAATCTCCGCAATAAAAGCAATTAAAAATAAATAAAAAAATTAAAATTTATTATACGATTATTATTAAAAAAATTAAAAAAAATTATTAAAATTAAATAAAAAATTTAATTTATTTAATATTATAAATTTAAATTTAAAAATATTTTTTTATAAAATAAATAAAAATATTTATAATAATTTTTATATTAATAAAGTTTTTATTTGTATTTATTTAATATTTTAATAATTAATTAATTTAAAGTATTAATATAATATATATAATTTTAATTATATTATTAAAAATAAATAAAATAATAATAAATTTATATCGAATAATAAAAATTTAATTTATTAATTATTTTAATATATTAATTAATTTTTTACGTTTTTTTAAAAATATTTATTATATAAAAATTAAATATAATAAAAAATATAATATTATTATTATAAAATAAAAAAAGCGTAAAAAAAATAAATAATTAAATTTATTAAATCGAATTAAAATTAAAAATTTAATTAAATAAAAAAAATTAAAAAAATTAAAAAAAAATTATAAAAGCGATTGAAAGATTAAAAAACGACCAAAAAAAAATTAAACCGTTTATTAAGCAACGAAATAATTACAATAAAATTTAATAAAAATTATTTTTATTTTATTTATTTTATTATAAAAAACTTTCGTCGAATTTAAAAAAAAAAAATTAAATTTTAAATACTTGTTTTAAAAGCCTCAAAAATTAGTATGCTTTTTTCTACTCTTTAGAAATAGTAATAAGAAGTTATTTAGAGTTTAATAATTATATTAAAAATAATTATATCGAATTTAAAATCAAAATAAATAAAACGTAATAAACGTATAATTAAACTATTAAAAAGATTCGAATATAAAAAATAACTTTGCGCGATTATATTTAAATAAATAGTAATTCTTTCTTTTAAGTTTTAAATTAATTGATAAAATGGTTATGGTTTTATAAAATTTTGAAGTATGGTGGTAATTTGATAAATGGGGATGCTTTTGACCAGGTGGTGCTCGCTTACGGGAATTCGGTTAAGCAAAGCGACGAGCCAATCGACTCCAAGCCTCGCTTAGTCCACAGGCGCAACTACTACGCTATGAGCAACGAGGCCTTCATGGCCGGTTCTAAGATGCACGCTCACTGGGTAGTTGAAGAGGTCAGGGCGGTGCTTACCAAGTTACCTCAGATCTAGACCCTAGATGGCTTCGGCTTCAGAGGTACTCTTGCTGTATGCTATGTATCCAATGAAGTGTTTCACCCAATCACGTTTCAACGAGCTGAGATGATGGCATCTATAGGTAGGGGTAAGCTCGGATCTAGGGGCTGAAAGCGTATAAGTTTTAGGGTCGCCCAGCCTGGCTCCTTCACCCCCTGCCGCCACCCCTACACGCTACGTCTTGGCAGCCATTGCAACCGCGATTGGGGTTTGGAGAGGCGAGACGAACAAAAGTATCTAGAGGCCTTATCCAGTGGTTGACATACGCGGAGAGACATGCTATAAATAGGGGGTATATCTCTAAAGCTACAAATAAATCGAGAATTCGATCACTTCTTTCTACGGCTTCACTGATCCACGATGGCAACGAATACAAGCAACGCAGAATTGATCAAGGAACTAGAAAAATCCCTCAAGAACTCGAGGATAGTGACTCCCAATTCTGAAGACTATGCGGCTAGCATTCAAAGGTGGAGTGAGGTCGCAGAGAGAAATGCTGTTCGTCTAGCCATTCTTTATTTCACCATCCTCTGCTAGCACAATGTGGCGGTTGTACTAATCTTGGGTATGGCAGGGCATAATTGTTTTCGTGGCATCTGCTGAGGAAATATCAACCACGCTGCTTCTTGCCCAGAAGCATGGGATTGAAATTTCCGTTAGTGGAGGAAGACATTCAAGCAGCGGCGCTTCGTCAATAGTCGGAGGCTTGGTTGTTGACCTTTTCGAGATGCGTCAAGTTCGCGTGGACCCTGCAACCAAGACCCTGAGTGTCCAAGGCGGCGCGTTGTGGAAAGACGTGGATGTAGCGGCAGCAATGCATGGCCTTGCTACTGTTGGAGGAACCATCAACCATACGGGCGTTGGAGGACTGACCCTTGGTGGTGGTTTCGGCTGGTTGTCTGGTCGCTATGGTCTTACCATTGACAATTTGCTCAAGGTAACCATGGTTCTCGCCAATGGGAAGGTGGTGACAGCCTCCAAAGATGAAAATGCCGATCTATTTTGGGCGGTCCGTGGTGCAGGACACTCATTCGGAGTTGCTGTGGAATTCACCTTCCAAGCATTCGACCAAGCAGCCCCCGTATATGCCGGCCAGATGCTATTCCCTGCTGTGGAGAGGAACCTTGAGGTAATAGTCAAGTTTGCAAACGAATTCTCAGATCGCAATGATCCCGACGCCGGACTTGTCATTGGGATCGTGTCGCCTCCAATGGTCCCGGGCTTTGCGATAGTCTTAACATGCTTCTACAACGGCCCCGAAGAGAAAGCCCTCAGCGTGTTTGGTCCGATGGCTGAGCAAGGGCCTATAATCAACAATACCAAAATGATACCATATGTGAAGGTGAACGAGATGTTGAATCACCTCATGGAGCCGGGTGGATGCAAGTTGTCGAAAGGCGCATCTTTCATGACACCTCTGAGTGTTTCTTTCCTGCGTATCCTGATGAGTGGACTAGAGGATCTCCACCTTGAGGCCGGCCCCGAAGCAAAGAGAAGTTTATACAACCTGGAGATTTATAGCCCAGACAAGTGGTGCCAAGTGCCACGCGCCTCGACTGCGTTTGCCAAACGTGCAAGGCACATGAACGCCATGATAGCTCCCTTCTGGTCCAACCGCGCAAAGGATAATATTTGTCGGCAATGGGCTGCCCGCATGGCCACCACCATTTCGGATGAACTAAGGAAGACCCATGTTGAAGAAGGGGATAAGATTCGAGAGTATGGTAATTATGACTGTACGTGACACCATCCGTTACTGTGAAATGGTCCTTCTTATATTCAATACTAATATTTACTAGGCTTGATGGCAACCTCACGAGATGTCTTTGGTGACAACTATCCAAGACTCGTAGAGCTCAAAGCAGTTTACGATCCCACCAATGTCTTTCGCCGATCTTATGATCTGGCTGGAAAGTCAGCAGCATAGCTCTACCTCACACAAGTTTTGACAATCCGTAGACGCAGTCGGTGACCAATTCAGATGTTTTAAACGTTTTAGGTATTGGGTTGCTCTGTAGACGTGGTAGTAATTTGATAGGTAGTTATTGAATCTTCTTACAAGAGTAATATCGAACAACAGATGCGTCCAAACTGAGATTAGTAGTGACAGTACAAAGAATGCATATGTCTGTTGAACTGGAAATAACTCAGCCTTCGTGAACTCTACTGGAAACACAGCTATATTGAAGTGTCTCCGGGCAGTCCTCTTAAGCAGGCGCCCTGCAATTCCAGCGATACGAAGTAAGTACAATCGTACTCTTATAGCGTACTCTTATACCGTGCTCTTAGTACTCATAGCAGCCCTAGCGCATAGCACTCTCATTGCATAGTACTTTAGCGCTCACAGTACTTACTACGAGAGCCTGTACGTCTTCAAGTGCCTATAATTAGGCGGTGCGGGGTAGTTCTTACACTTCACCGCCTCAAGTCATCGCTGGAATTGTGGGAAGGGCGCCCTGCTTGAGGGTACTGCCCGGAGGCAGGTCACAGCTATATTATTTAAACGTCTGGTTAGGGGAATGCATAAAACTTGCATGTGAAAATCAAGAGCTTCGACAGAAGATTATTTTCTCGTAGCAATGTTTCTCCCTATCTAGTACCATTGCTCACTACTACGGGACTGTAAGCTATCTCCATGACCGACATGACGCTACCAAACGGCTTTTCTACGTTTTTCAAGATTAATCGTCCATCCTCCACATTCAGCCGCTCACACAGAGCCATCCAATCGCTCAGGTCTCGCTCTTTACTATTGAACATTTGCATCATGGTCAAATCGCGGTACCTCAGTAGGCTCTCCTCGCTCGACGGCACCGAACCCGGAGTTGGTAACACCGTGTCCATGATCACCAGGCGTGCCTTCCTTGTGCGTAGGACCTGTACGTGATTCTGCAGAATCCTGACTGCCTCCACGTCCGGCCAATCGTGCAAGATCATGCGCAGCAAGTATACGTCTGCGTCTTTGATGACCTGCGGCTCAAAGAAGCTGTGGTTCATGAAGGTGATGCGGCAGCTTAGGGCTTCGGAGAGCGGCGGTGCGTTGGAAATCGTCTCGGGAAGGTCTTGTACTATGAATTTTAGCTGAGGGTAGGCGTTTGCGAGGGCGATGCTGGCATGACCGCTTGAACCGCCGACCTATGGCTCAAGCAAAGTGCGTTAGTGACACGGTTCTTGCAATGGCTGGGCGGGCGTCGAGTGCTGCGAGGAAAGAGGCTACAAACATCAACTACGGTCGCCTCACCCAGACTAGCCCAGTCAAAGCCATGGATCAGATGTTTGATATTGGTGCCTGGGAAAGACCCGACCGTTTTCATATAGCTAGCAAAACGCGCTCGCAACATCGGCAGCTGGCCAAAGTAATCAAAGTACGGCAGGTCCGTATTGTGTTGGATATTGAACGCCGTCTCATTCTTCTTGGATGTCCCCCCATATCGCTCCGTGACTTCGACCATTTTCTGGGCCGTTGGAGCAGACAGTTCGGCCAGCAAGAGTGCCCAGTCTACGAGACCTTGTTGATTTGCAAAGGGTGCTGATGTTGAACTATGGGCGAGCATGCCGGGACTGGGTTCGCTGAGAAAGCCGCTGGTTATCGCCATGCGTGAAATTCTGCGCAACTGCAATTCGGGGACCTTTGCGGCATTGGCAATCTCTGTATAGGGAACAGAACCCTGCACTGGGAGATGCGAAGGAATGGAGAAATGGCAAAGCCAACGGATGCAAGCAAGGTATTGATACTATTACGTGCTGGTCAGAGAGCCACGCCTCTTGTAATATTACGGCTCCCGCTCAAACGGTGAAAAGGGGCTGGAACCAAGTGAGAGATTATTGTAACACTTTTTGGACGAACCTGAACAGCCATATATGGCAAGTACTCATTGGGTCCAACCGCCAGCTGCTGTAGTTTCAACGCTGAATCTATTATAGTTTGACGTGCGACCAAGACGTTCTGTGGTGCAGAAGGCGGCAGATGGATAGAGATATTCTGATCACTATCAACAGTGGCGTCCAGCAAATTATTCTCACGACAGTAGGAATCGACTGTCTCTACAGCGCAGGTTATATGCTCTGCATACGCTTTCAAGGGAGACCTGCGACTAGCCATGTTAATAATAACACAATGCGTACTCAGAAGCTAATGTTGGAGAAAATATTATGAAAACTCTCATTAGAAATTTATATCGAGAGGTCTGAAGTCACCCGGCGAAATTTTACCAAATAAACAATAAATCCAATAATATATTATTGCCGCAAGCTTATCTATTTGCTAGGATCTGAGCGGCAAAGCTAAATATCCTTGCATTATAGTAGGGTTACCTATTTGCTACTGCAGGATCTGGGTGGCGGAGCACCTTTTGATCTAGCGTTGACTGTTCGGATCCGCCGTCTCCTTGCATTGCAGTATGCTTGCGTATTTGCTAGGATCTGGGCGGCGGAGCTCATACCGGGGCCCTACCTACACTATACTCACTACGAACTTTTGAAAACTACTACACCAAAATTTGGTGTTAAAAAGCTTAAAAAATAATAATTAATTAATAAAATAGTAATATTTATCGATCGCATGCTTTTTTTTAATTACATAAAGTATATTAAATCAATTATTATTATGAAATTTTTTTTATATTGTAGTACTAGTAAGCACGTGACTACGCATAGTGTATATAACTTTAAATTCAACCTTTTTAAGCTTTCGAGCTTAAAATTGCTTTAATAAAACTTTTTTAATCAATCCTTGAGCCCTAGCTCCGTGACGTATAAAGCAAATATGCCAAATCATGCGATCCAAGTCACGTGATTTAAGTACGGTTAAATTTTAGTTTTATTTTTAATTAAAACTTTTAATTTAAATATTTTACAAAAGACTTCAAATTTATATTTTTTAATCACGTGTTAAGAAAGATCGGCAAAATTATCGACATAGGATTTAAATTCATTTTTTTAAAATAAAAAATTAAAAATAAATTTAATAAATTCAATTGATTTATTTATATATTTAATATCCAAATATATTATATTTTAAATTTGGGGGCAATTGGATATAGTATTACAAATATTAAATTTCTTAAAGTTAAATTTAAAGTCGATAAGTTTTCGAAAGTTCGTAGTGAGTGTAGTGTAGGTACGGGCCCCGGTAGCCCATGAGTCGTCGCTAAACATGAGCAAGTCGTCTTGGGACTCATCTGGTGCTGGCGTGTCGCCTTCGACCGTCAGTACATTAGCGTGACCAGCTTGAGATACTTCTGAATCTCGTCGTCTTAGCTCTTCATTACTTGAAGTTGCCAGCCGGGACCCTGATGATGATGGGCCAGCTTCATCCTTAGGAAGCGGCATCTCTATGCTACATTCGGCCATGTCTTGATTCTGCGGAGAGAGTGGTCTCGGTGAGCCCGACACATAAGCAGAGTCATTTAAGCCGTCATCTTTAAGACTCGAGAAGTCGAAATTTTGATCCGATAAATTGAAGCCCGACAAAGAGTCGAAATCAACATGTGGCAAGGGTCGAAAGAAACTCTCAAGCATCGCCGTTGAACTCTCGCCTAGTTCTAGTGCCGAGTTCCTTTGGTCGTCTGTGCCTGCACCTGGTTCTGAAGGGACATTGAATCTGGCACGAAAGCTTGAAAAGGTACGATTTTGGGCTTCCTCGAGGAAAGCCACAAATTGTTGTCGAAGCCGTTCCTCGATGGGCTGAAGTTCACTACTGACGGCACTTTCTACGATAGCTTGGAAGTGGCGCGGTAATTGGCGGCGGAAGTGGCCTTCGTATTCCAAGAACACTCGGGACTCTGGAGAAAACGGTGGATTCTGCTCTTGGTCTCGGACTGGCTCGAAATCTATGATGAGGTGTCAGACCTTTCGCTGATTCGAACGGGTATCAAAGATGATGGGTTGGAGAGCTTACCGGGACTAAGAATTTCATCGTCATCTTTCGGCTGAAAGATGATTCTGTATATCTGTACCCATCTCTCTGGCTCTTTTTGGCCTGGAAATGCTTTCTTCCTGCATTGCAGCTGCTCTTTGATCTTACTCGTGATGCCGTCGACTTGTTCTGTCGTCCGTACCTGACAGGAATCTGGAGCTAGTGCATGGACCTCTAGTATAGCGGCTGTGTCGAAGAGCTGCTTACATCTTAGACATTGATGGATCGTGTGGTAGTTGTATAGATGTGCTTTTATACGAGCTACATTCTTGTGAGAATTGATAGCGCAGATTTTCCAGTCCTGCACGCAGTACTTCCTAGGATCGTGTTTTCGATATGGACAAGCATACTGGAGCTCTACTGACACCGGTTCTGTCGCGGGCTGCTTGCCAGCTCGCTTCGATGCACCTCGATCATCGTCCTCAGGGTCCTCGGGTTCTTTTCCACGTGCGCGTTTCCTGTTGCCGAGGGCGCGAGAAGCTTGTTCAGAAAATGTTCCATTGGACACTGAGCTGGGCGAGGGTGAAGCTCCGGAACCATGATGCCGAAATTCACTCGTCCAATTCTGGTTAAAAAGGACCCAGAATTCCGACATAAGGCGATTGACCAACATAGCTTCGGCCAACCGCACCTGCTTCTGGGTCGATGATTGCCCATCTGCCTGTTCGCCCCTCTGCTTGCAGCTGCAATTTTGAAATCCGGCACTCTCATTAGCGTGCGAAGAGTTCGCATCGCTGTTCCCCCAGTCCGTTTGGTCTACCGTACATGTAGACATAGATTCAGATGAATAATCTGGCATGTCATGTGCGTTAGGAGAAATACCCTTGCTGGGACGTCGATCTATGGTTCCAGCCGTATCCGAGTTCATTAGAGCATCTTCAAATTGACCTTCTTCAGATGCGGTATCTCCATCGGCCTGGTACTCTCGGAACCAGCTTTGGATATCAGTTTGAGATTCAAATCCGAACGTTCTTGGTACACTCCAGGGTTCATAGTCGCGGCCCGTAGATGGAAGATTGGCTTTTTCGTTGAAGGCACTTCGATCAGGGCTCCAGGTTTTCGGAGGGCACGACACTAGCTGTTCTTCTACGAAAGCGTCTAGTATCCCAATCTTTACTCGACCCTCTGATACAGTATCGTTGATCTGCAGAGACCCCTTCCCGCTATGGTTCCTTTCAGACAATCCTTTTCCATTATCGAGGTGAGAATGGATTCGTTAAGCGATCCTAATTTCGATGAGGTGAGTGTCGTGTTAGGCGCCACAGAGTTATGATCGGGTAGAGCATTCACAAGGCACTCTCCACCAGAAATTTTGATTCCTTGTGGCGCGTTCGCGTCGGCTGGTAGAGACAAAGAGCTCGGCTCAAATCTGGGTTCTGATTGCGAGTTCATGCCTTTCCCGTTCTCCATCAGTTTTGGTGTATGTGAAGCATTCTGTATTAAGGGTTGTGCCCCTTTGCTGACGCTGGCTTGGTGGTGGCCGATACCCTTTTCCTCCCGTGACGACTTGGAGGATCCACCTATCCCCTTCTTTGACTCTCGCCTTCTTCGTCTGTCCTCTTTATCCTGATCATACACCCATTTTTCCTCTTCTTTCTCTCTTTTCCTGCGAGACTCACGAAAAAGCGCTCTACGATTGATTGGGATGAGGTCATTCCAATGTGACATTCGAAGATCACTGTTCGGCGTATCTGAGATTTCCCCGAGTTTTGGGGTCCTGCCTGACCTTGCCCTGTTTTGAGTAGCCGAGTCATGATATTGGCCTAGGAAATTTTCGTCGTGTTTGGGAAGCACTGCATTTCGCAGCGGATGGTGTAAAATATTACGGCCCGACGATTTTTGAGAATAGAGCAGATTGGCATGACCTAATCCAACGAAATGCGAAATCAAAAGCGTGTCGGGTTGCGCTTCATCAAAGTCAATGCCCGAATCCTCTTCGAAATGGTCACTGATGTGGAGCATGCGCATTCTCCAATTGAAGTACACGTCTCCGTTATAGTCAAACACTTCCGTGCAAAAAGGACATGCAACCTTTCGAGGCGGCTCAAGTCCATCAAAGTGTGAGATGCTGTGTAAGATCTAGTCGTCTTTGTTACTGGGATGGAATATAACATCGCAGCCAAGGAATGTGAATTCGCAACGCAGATTATACCTAGCGCTAAGGTGCTGAGCAGGAAGCACTTGAAGATGTCCGTAGCCCGGAGGCGCTGTAGAGGGTGCACTAGATTCAACGTAGACCCTCGATTTACTATCCTCCGTATCGCCAGATACAGTCGAGCTCTCAGCTGTGTCGGTGACATTGGATTGTGAACTCAACATGCCCTCAACTTTCGAGATGGTGGTTCAGGGGTTGGTAGTGCGTTCTCGGAGATGGATTCCACAGGCCATCCTGTTCACCGAGCCACAGCTGCACACGGTCCACCTGGTCCGTCGGCGGCGGTGATGTTTTTCGTTCAGCTACTACCGATTTCCTGCCAGCAGCATGTAGACCAGTATTAGGTCGATACTCAGCGGGTTTCCAAGACCACTGTGGAGATTCCACTTCGAGAGTGGACTCATCTCGACTCGCAACAGATTTGCCTCTGGCTATTGATCGAATGAGACCCCCAGGATTGTCTTTGGCATTTTCGTGGATAGTGATGTTTGATGGCCGAGGAGTAGGGATCCCGTTCTAGTCCCACTTAGGCTAGATGCGACGAAAAATAGAGGTCGTTCCGGCAGGTCCACCATACGAATGCCACTAAAGTGACAAGTGTTAGAAGGAGGAATCTGGGGGTACAGGAACCGAAAGCGTCCGCTTAGACCAAGCGGAAAGCAAAGACAGACCGCAAGGGCAACATTCTAGCGTCTGATTGGCGACTCTCGAGGAGCAAGGTGTCAAAGTTCTCTCTCATTAAAGTGCCTATCGAATCTGAATTAGAGTTAATTTATCTTGCATTTTTGAATCGACAGATGTATGGGTAAGTATGAGACGCAGACTGAGGGTCGACTGTGGTGCTTGGAGAATAGGCCGCACGTGATGCGTGACTGAGGTAAGCCTGGCGATTGAGGCTCGCTGCGAAGACACGGCGAAAGCTCGATTTCTAGCGGGCGAAAGAGCTAAAGAATGTTTTCCAGCGACGAGGTATCGAGGAGTTCGTGAAAGAATCGCGGGGAAGTGAGCAACTTCGTCCTCACTGAGTAGAAGACTAGGGTCCGAGTTTCGCAGAAATCTGCAAAACTCACCCTCGCTTCTTACTCGATGCTGCATTGCCGCCACGTGATGATTGTTTTGTGTACGCAGTTTAAAGCGTAGACAGTTGCTTGCGAGTTGAGGTTTGAGTGTTGTTGAGAAACTGCTGCGCGTTGAGGTCGAGGATGGAGGGGAGGAACGAGGATATATAGAGTCTAGAGACGTGCTGGCCCGGGATCAGAATGGAGATCTCAACTAAACAAGGGTAGCTGAACTATTCGAGACGTCAATTTTTGTATATCGTAAAGTATTCGAGTCCACATCTTCATAGTAAGTACTCAGATCTATGGCCTAAGTCTCACTCTGATTTGAATACAGAAATCTCTCCCGCTAGCCTCTCGCCACCAATGGCATCACCAAGACAGAACATGCCGTCCGGGTCGAGCGCGATATTCAGCAGCAGCTCAAAGTACGTTTTAAGCTTGACCTGTGAGCTCCATCTACTGACTTGCTCGTAGCGTCAGCGCCAGGAAGCGTGAATCTGGCATGACACTCAGCTACCTCCACGCCCCCGCCAATGTTGCCGAGCAATTGATGCAAGGAGGCCCTCGGACGAAGGTCCAATTTCAATTCAAAGCTGCCGAAGCAGTGATGGAATTTGAGAAGAGCTTTAACGAAAGTGGTTAAGAATCGTTGTGATTAATTTGAAGAGGAGTGCAAATCGTTGGAATTTATATATGATAGAACAGGATTGAAAAGAAGAAGAAACGAGTACCATAGCGCAGGCTACCCCCTCATGATATACATGATTTATATCGCGGACTTTTTTTACGGTCATGGAGCAAAGTTATAGCTTCCGCCATTGTCACATGAGCTCGAAGGATGTGGTACGGCATACTCGAGTTCGAGATTGTCGGAGTTGACTGCCCACGAATAGTCGTCGTATAACAATACGCTCTGCGTCGCCTCGTCTCTCTCTTGGGCAAGGGCATCTGAGGTAATACCATCTGAGAGGGATAGATCGTTGTTGACAAGGTGCATATGGTTGAATGGATTTGCAACATTGTCGAATGTAGTCTGATGTGAAGAAATGGACTCCACTGTATCATTGTCTAGCATCTGCGGGTCAATTTCCTCTTGTGAAGATGAAGATAGGCCTTCTTGCGATGTTCTGGACCTAGCAGGATCCGAGTTGTAGCCAGAATCTGATCCATGGCTGAAAGTCCGACTGAGTAATTGAGCCTGGAGAGACTGGTCAAGAACAGCCTGGTCGGAGGCATTCTCCGTTGAAGTTCCTACTGAATCCTCCACGCCTGTAGGCATTGCAGGCGAGTGTCTGGAGTGAACACCGATGCCATGCATAGCGCGCCAGCTCGAGAAAGCATTGTTCTGTGCTTCCTGCATCAGGTCTACAAGCTCGCTCCTCAAACGTTCCTCGATGGGATGAAGCTCTCTCGTTATTGCATTTTCAAGGACAGTGCTGAAGAAGCGGGGAAGCTCACGACGTAGATAACCTTGGAAACTGTCGATATCTTGGGATTGCGGTGTTTGTCCATCGATGTAATTCGCTTCATTGTCCCGAATTGGCTCAAAATCTGGCAAGTCTGGTCAGTATTTTCTCTACTGTTATTGAAGGTAGTCTGAAGAAGGACAAGGTGAGGTATACATGGACTAGGTATTATCTCCTCCGGCTTCGGTGCAAATATAATTCGGTAAATCTGGAACCATCGATCTTCCTCGGTCTGATTGCGATGGATTTTTTTTCGGCACTGGAGCCGAGACTTCATCTTGCTGGTGATGCCATCAACGGGGTAGCTTGTGCGTGGTGGGCATGGTTCAGGTGCCTTCACATGAGCATCTAGCTCGTCCTCGGAGCTAAAGACCTCCATGCATCGCTGGCATTGGTGAATGTAGTGATATGTATACAAATGTGCCCTGAAGGGATGGGACAATGATCAGCATATGTTGTCGCTTGCAGCATTGTGGAGTTAGTGAGACTTACTTAACACGAGCTACAGTTGTGTGCGGAGTCAACACACATCTACGCCACGCCTGAATAGAGTACTTCCGAGGATCGCGTTTGCGGTACGGGCAAGCAAATCTCAGCGAACTGCCGACTTTATCATCTGAAATAAGTTCACTGCTGCCCCTCTTCAGATCCTTCCCACTATCATGGTCCGAGTCGTCTCTGTTCTCCCCCCTTGGTCGTTTGGAATGTTTGCGGCTTGATGAGCTTGTTATCGAAGATAGGTTCGATATCGACGAGGATGAAGTAGAAGGCCCATTCACAGAACCACGCTCTGTATGAGTCAAGTAGCCGACGTTGAACACCTTCCAAAACTCATTCATTAGGCGGTCAATCAGACGTATCTGACCAGAACCCATCTCTTTACCCACTGCTAGATCACCAGCCTCGACCGCTGGGCTATGCATATCAGCTTCGTCCTTGAATGCGGAGATATCGATATCGAGCATGCTGTCTTCTTCCCAATCAGTGTGATCTGCAGAACAAGTGGAGTCCGTTTCGTGGCTAGAACGAGGAGACTCAGGATAGACCAAGTCGGAGGCTGCGCCATGCTCTGCCTGGTGCTTTAAAAGATCCCTCCTCCTGGAAAATCCCTTCCCACCAGTGCGACAGCACCACAAAAATGGGCAAGGGAATAGACTCTCGTTGTGTGCATCATGCAAGTGCTCCGTGAATTCTCTCTGCGCTCGGAAAATATGTTGTTTAGCGAGTGGAGCGATGACGGCCTGAGAATGGTATTCACATCCTTCGTGCGGACATGTTAGAGCACGTTTCCGAGCAGAGCGGCGAGAAGGAAGAAGCGATTCAGGGTCGTAAGTTCCATCAGAGGCGTCTGTTAGATCGGAAGTCGTCCCATGTTGGCTGGGGTTCTGGCTCTCATCACGACCCGTGTGTCGTCGTTGTCGCGGTTCTCGACCCAAGTCGTGCCCCTGGATGTTGGTATTTTCGGTCCGTTTTTGCTGCAATATTTCTGGTTTTAACAACGATTTGTATTCTGGTGGTAGGAGATTACTAGTATTTGGCCACTCTAAAGGTTGCACAAAACCATTGTAGTCGTCAGGTGAGATCAGGTCGAATTTCCTCATATGATCGAGTATAGAACAGTCCATCGTGCCGTGATCGAAACGGCCATTTTCACAGTGTTGCAGAATATGAAACATACGAGTCTCCCATGACAGACGCGGAGGTTTTAATTTGAACTCGGTATCGCAAAAAAGGCAAGAGGATTTGGTAGGAGGTCCAACACTGCCGAAATGAGACAGGCTATGGTAGATCCAGGCTCTCGACTCAGTATGATTGAAAATTACCTCACATCCCAAGAAACTAAATTCGCACGGCAGGACGTATTGCTTGATTCGGTCGGAGGTTAGTGGCATGCGCTCTGCAAGCCAATCTGGTGATCTGTTGCCAAAGATTGACTCGTTCGTTGGTGTGCTGATTTCGCTGGACACAAAGGTTGTTGAAGAGCCGGCTGAAGAGAAATACTGCGATGGACGTGTATCAAAGGCGATACGAATCCCCGGAGCTTTGTTGTCGAGCGGATACCCTTCGCAATGCCTCCCAGATCGCGCACACTTATTGCAATATGGCCTCGTTTCGTCGCATTTCACTCTCCAGCTTCTATTGCCGACATGTTAGCAGATGCGAAGATGTCATCAGGCTAGCCTCCGTCAACTGGACACTCACTCGCAGTTATTACATCCTGTCTTGAACTTTAATAGACTGGCTCGCTGTGGAGTACCGGGTTCGGCGATGGTACATGTCGCCATTGCTTCAGTGTGTGCTGTAGCTCAATCAGCAGTTGACGACAAGCTCTGACACGAACGACAGTACCGTCAACGCGAGTGAAGCTGAGGCGTCAGGCGAGGCTATTCATAAACTACCGCCAGCTCGAAGCAGGTACTTTCGAAAAGGCTCCCTAGGATTTCTCGAAGCTGAGGTGTGAGGGAGGCTGGCGTGGCTGAGCCTGCAGCCACGGCTGAGACTTATGCAGAAACTTGCAAAACTCAACTCTAGGATCTGACTTGTCAACGCATTTTATCACACGTGATTCCTGTCCCAGTTTTCCTCCCGCTGCAAAATTATGCGCAAGGGAGGATAGTGGATAATCAAGCTGTTTTTGTATATGAAAAGCAATATGGTTCCATTTCTGATGATGTGTTGGAGACCAGAGGATAGTTATATATCGTGGGACGCTCTCACTGAGGCCTCACCTCCATGCTGTCTGATGCTCACTCCGAAGGGAAACTCAGCAAATCCCTGGAACCCACTTTCGATAGTTGAGAGAAAATATTGATATCCGGTTTGGGATCCAGCCACCTCCGGCGGGAGTTTATGACCGAACACGGTGTCCAGAACCTTTCCTTAGCCTCGATGTCGACACAAGGACGCCGTGCTTCCTGTGACTCGAGGAATAAATCAAAGCATGTAGATACTTCCACCTCATACTTCTTTGCAGGGACCGAAAGCACTTTCGTACGCGATGCCAGCCACTGACAACCTCGCAGGAACAAGCTCAATGAGCCTAGCTTAGGCATGATGAACCAATACATTTACACTTCATCCGCGACCGTGACAGAACATCTCCTGTTTCTCGAACAGAGCTGTCGAGCAAAGCCGAGAGATCAGATCCGAGCTGCCAGAGCAATTGCCGAATTCGAGAAAGTGTATGAGGGACAGCGTTGAGGTTGCTTGAAGGTGGATGACAGAACATACGAAGACGAAAATTCCGATGTGTAAGATGGCCGGGGTCGGGTGATTGGAGGACAATTGGAATTTGAAGATCGATCATTTGCCATACTGATTGAAGCACTTTGAGTGTCCGAATATAGAAGTTGGCTGCAGTCCTCCTTAAGAAAAGGGATCGATAGGTTCCACAGGACTCTCCAACAGAATGACCTTGATGTCCACCCCTTCCTCCACAAACCCTCCCCACAACTCTCTCTGCTCACCCGGAACAACCGCCTCAAAAAAATCCAAGCCCTTCCCTTTTATCCTCCTAACTCCCTCTTTAAACTGCAAATAAAGCGGTTCCTCCCCATCTTCACTAAAGAATTTCTTAACATAGACCTTTAACTCTCTCAACCCCTTCATTTTAGAGAGAAGCTTCCATAACTCGTCAGACCAGGGCTGAGGTTGGCTCGGTCTGTGAAACGTCCATCCGAGATCGAACGACAGTTTGGTCATGGTGTTAAGGCGGGAGGGAATGATTGAGAGGCAGAAATGGAGAATGTCTTCCGCGTTTGGGAAGTGGAAGTAGAGAGTCGAGTAGATGAGGGGTGTTAGCTCTGAATATCTAAATGTTGCAATCAGCTTTGGATGTTTAAAGCAAAGAGTTCGAGTGGGGGAAGCACATTTCTCTACACGTGCACAGCAGAGACAGAAGATTCCAGCTTGAGATCGTCTCAGCAGCGAGATCAGAACGGTACGTGCGTAGACAATTCTCCTGCCCTCTCATAATCCATGTCCCATCGTTGTTCAGATACCGACTCCCGTACGGAAGGCAGATGGAACAGGGAGTGTCCCATGAACACGGCTGTCCTTCGATTGCGGAGGTACATCGCCAGTAACATAGTGTGTCCTTGTTTGGGAGTTTGAAGATGTGGACGACAGGCGAGATGTCGAGGATGATGACGTCGAAGATTTGTTTTCGAAGTTCGAAAGGTAGTTTACAAAGAGGAGAGTCAAGTTGTCTGATCATGGGTTGCTTTCTCGATTTCGATTGGAGAAAAGCAAACCTGGGGGCTAAAAGCGGGGTAGTCAGAGCTCGTTGACGCTTCCTGGGGAGCTTCATCAAATCGGCACGTGAAAATTAATCGGGATTCTCCTCGTCCGAAATGGCGCAAAGTTGAGAAAAGAGAAAATGAGGTCGGCAAGTGGGAAAGAGACATGCCGCATAGGTGGCCATGTGCCGTTCTTCTACCACCTTCCTTCCCGTCGTGCGACCATGCTTGCATTTCCCCTCTTCTCTTGGCTGCAACCCTTGGACATGCGGGTTACCCGCAGCGCACATGAATTTCCTGCATGCAAGTCGGGCCTTTGGACTGGAATAGGGAACGCCTCTGGCACGGTCCGCTGAAAAAAGCGAAATGGTTTGTTGAGAAAGGAAACTCAATTAAGACATGCAGAAACCTTTGCTTAGCGATAGATAACGAGCTTGAAGCTAGGAAGATAGCGTGGATCCCCCGCGTTGATGTGACTTTGGGGCTCGTAGCTCTGTGCTTCTTCTTCCCCTCCATCTGGAGCTTGAACGTGTTGATTCATCATGAAGTGAGGTCGTAACACGATGACCAACATTCTCGGACTGCCCGATTCGAGGGCCCTTGCGGTCGTGGGAGTTGGGTTGCTACTGTACTCAATTTATGGAGTGGTGTATCGATTGTACTTGAGCCCAATTGCGAAATTTCCAGGTCCAAAACTCGCTGCGTTGACATTATGGTCCATCCCTTCCCTTCTATTCCGCTCCCACCCTCTCACGCAACCTAACCTTCGTAGGTATGAATTCTACTACGACGTCTACCCCCACACCGGCCAATACACCTTCCACATCCGCTCCCTGCACAAAAAATACGGCCCCATCATCCGCATCAACCCCTACGAACTCCACATCGACACTCCTGACTTCTACGACACGCTATACTCCTCAAGCAAGAAACGCGATAAATGGACATGGTTCACCCGCATGTTCGGACTAGAAGGAGGTGTAGCTTTCGCCGCGGATCATAACGTACATCGGAGAAGAAGAGCAGCGTTGAATCCGTATTTCTCGCAGGGGAAGGTGAGGCAATTGCAGCCGGTTATTGAGGGGAATGTGCAGAAATGGATTGCGAGGTTGAGAGGATTGGGGGAATCGGGGGAAGTGGTGAGGTGTGTGGTGGCGGCTAGTGCGTTTAGTTCAGGTGAGAGTTGTTTCTTGTTCTTTGGAGGTGGAGGTGGGCTGATGGCAGCTTAGATGTGATTATGATGTACTCGTTTGGGCGGTCGTATGAGAAACTTGATAAGCCGGATTTTGACGAGGATGATTATGATGCGACTCATGTAGCTGCATCATCGGCGTGGGTGATAAAACATTTCACGTGGCTTTTGACGATGGTCAAGAGTCTTCCAGAATTTGCTCAGAAGTCGATGGGACAGGCGCTTGCCACGTTTGTAACGTTGCAAATGGTAAGTCGTCATGTTTGGGCTCTGAAAGATGTTGACGAGATGGGACGATAGGAATGCAAAAGGCAGGTGCGAGAGACGATGGCGGAGAAGGGTAATAAGAGGGAAGATTTGAATCATCCGACGATATTTCACGAGTTGCTCAACAGCAAACTTCCCGAGGACGAGAAGAGTGTTCAGAGGCTAGCAGAAGAAGCTCAAACAGTATGTTGCCAGTGGAGGTAGAAATGTCGATTTTTGCTAACAGGCGTCCTAGATCACTGTAGCCGGTCAGGAGACTATAGCCTGGGCATTGACCGTCATCACTTACAACCTCCTTGTTAATCCGCGTGTGCTGAATAAACTCAAAGAAGAGCTGGAAACCGCAATTCCAGAGCCGAACGTGTCAACATCTCTTGCGGTTTTGGAGAACCTGCCATACTTGTCGGGCGTGGTAAAAGAAGGACTCAGATTGAGCTACGGCACTGTCTCGCGTAGTCAACGGATAGCGTTTGAGCCTCTACGTTTTTCAGATGGGAAGAAAGAATGGATCATCCCTCCCGGTACTCCAGTGGGCATGACATCTCTTTTGATCCACCAGAAAGAAGCCATCTATCCCAACTGGCGCGAATTTAAACCAGAAAGATGGATCGAAGACCCAAGGCTCGACCGGTATTTGGTTTCTTTTTCCAAAGGTAGCAGGCAATGCCTAGGGATGCCATTGGCAAACGCCGAAATGCATCTTTGGCTGTCTGGTGTTTTCAGGAGATTTGGATCTCCAGACGTCAGATTTGAAGGAGATGAAGGAGTGCTTGAGCTGGTTGATACGGGCCCTGAGGATGTTGAAGTTGCCGCAGATTGTCTCATCCCAAATATCGCGGCTGGAAGACAAGGCGTGAGGTTTCGAGTGTTGAAATAGATGGCTTTATATGACATGGTTTCAAGGGTTTCGTCTTTGATTGACAGCGTCGACGACCTGCTCAAGCCACCAGACATGTATGCGAGGGTCTCCAGTCAATTCTGGGTGGAAGCTAGTTCCAAATACATTTGCTTGTCGAACCGCAATGATATCGCCAGCCTCCGCGTTAAGCTTCTTGCTATCGTCTTCCTTCAAAGCTGCAGGTCGACCAGGTAAAGTGCCCATGATTTTGACTTCTCCGATATTGATGCCTCTTGCCACATTCGGATCGATTGCTCGTGATGGTGCAATTACTGTATCGTCAACTTTGGCCTCTCCCTCTTGCTCGCCGGTAACGTTTGGTAATAATCTCTCCACAATTGGAGCTCGGATGAAGATTGCTCTGAAGGGTAAATGAGTCGTGTCGAAGTCTTGGCCATCTGCATTCCTCAGGAAAGGAAGATTCAGGTCCGCTTCAAAGCTTTCAATCTGTCGCCCAAAATGATTACGGTTGACTCGGACATCAAGACCACCGATGAGTTCCTGGCCACCTTTCTTGGTTCTATTTGCGGATTCAGCAAGCAATATCAGACCTGCACATGTTCCCCATGTCGGTTTTCTCGTGACCCTATTTTTGTCAGCGAAATGTTCGACCTCAACTTGATGCATGACTCACTTGACGAAATCTCGCAAAGGTTCCAACATGTTGGATCTCTGAGCTACCAACGATATCGTTGTACTTTCTCCTCCAGGAAGAATCAAAGCATCACATGACTTCAATTCCGACTCGGTCCGGACCTCTTTGAAAGTCCAGTTCTTTTCCACGATGTCTTTGGCGGAGAGTATCTGAGCCGCCTGTCTCAACAACTGGACATGCTCATTGAAAGCACCTTGTAAGGCCAGTACGCCCACAGTAATATCTATAACACCCTCAGTCGAGCCCATGATGAAGATGTTCGCGGATAAATCCTGATTTTTGTTGATCATCAACACCCTCTGCACATGTGAGGAAAAAAAAAGTTCATCTTGTGACACTCAACTCAACTGACGTCGGTGATCGGGCCAACCTTATTTTCACTAGCGTCGCTCGGCAATCCTCCACCAAAAAGAGAGGCATCACATTTCAACTACAATCCTCAACATAAATCTACACCGCTGTAAGACATTCTATGTTCGCTCTTCTCCCTCCTCGAGAGGGGCCCGACTATCCTAGAACCTCACAGCGACTCTGCTGCTCCTGCTAGCGGCGAAGAAGACATGCTCTCCATCCTCTACTACCTCGGCCTTTCCGCAGTGGCATATTTTGGGCTGACCGCCTTCCTCTTCATGCTCGAATCGCGGATCCCAGCCCTCGGCTTCTACGCACGACTTCTTGCTTCATACGCCGCACTCGTCGCCTGCTCCTGGTTCGGTGTCATCGTGTCGATACTACTGCGGGTTTTCGGAAATGTGCGACTTGCGCAGTGGGCTACTGCTAGGAGCTTCAAATATGTCATGCGCTTTGCGACGGGTGTAACCTTCAAAATCGAAGATCCGAATAACTACCTGAACACCACGAGACCTGCAGTCATAATTGGGAACCATCAGACGGAGCTCGATGTGTTGGCGCTAGGGTGGATATTCCCAAAGTACTGTTCGGTGTCTGCGAAGAAGAGTTTGAAGAATGTTCCGTTCTTGGGATGGTACATGTCACTCTCTGGAACCGTCTTCATTGATCGAGCCAATTCTTCGAGTGCCAGACAGGCGATGGCGGGAGCGGCGGATGAGATCATAAAGGAGAAGCAAAATGTTTGGATGTTCCCCGAAGGCACAAGGAGTTATGCGAAGGAGCCGATACTGCTGCCTTTCAAGAAGGGTGCTTTCCATCTAGCTGTCCAGGCTGGTGTTCCAATCGTGCCAGTAGTCATTGGAAACTATTCCGATGTACTCTATGTGCAAGGACGAAGGTTCAAGGCGGGGCAGATTCCAGTGAAAGGTACAGCCAGTTACATTCATGTTGTTTCCTACTAGTCAATGCTGACACTGACTAGTTTTGAAACCTATTGAGACGAAGAACTTGACAGCGGCGGACGTGGAAGACCTGACACGCGATACTAGAGAGCTGATGCTCAGAGAACTGTTAGCCATAACGTCGAAAGCCAGAGATCAGCCAATGGCGATGCCTGCACAAACTGCTGGGGATGGAGTTATTAAAGCAAGCGGTGCCGAGGCTACAATCGCATCATAAGAATAGAGACGGGCATTTGGATGAACTATTGGAAGGTCCATTGCTAGTAGGTGGAGGCAAGAGGACGATTGCATCCTGGGCCGATGAAAGCTGTGACGACATCATGACACGGAAAGCCTACGCATCTGGAGTACAGGCGGGCATTCTCGCATCAAGCATATACCCCATTAGACGGCCATGCTAGAGATAATACGAATGCTTCTTTCGTCAGCCCATTTGCAATTTGCATCTGGAGAGAATTTTGGCGCTTTTATTCCTGTTTTGCACCCAGCTGAAGTTTCGACATTACGTGACTCAGACGACTTGTCATTGATTTAAATTGAAAAATTCTCGCTCTGTTGTCCATTGGAGCAAGCATTGTTGAGTTTGAAACTGTTGATATCTATGGCGGTCCCGTACATTTTAGGCTTGACAGATGTCCGGCGCAAAGGAGGTCATAAGCGCATTTTGCACCACCATTTTGCTATACTATATTACTGCCATTCTTATCATCTTGCAATACATCCCTATGTGTATTGCTCAAGAAATAAGAAGAGACGGTTTTTCGAGGCACATGATCACGTGACGTATCCCAAGTTTTCATCAAAAGGCTAGGCGTTCTTTGTCGGAGAACTAAGGTCACTTTGTGGTACATACTCGAGCCCATCCTTGTCATGCGAACAATAAATTTCCGTTTGCATTTGTCTTTGCAAAGAGAACAAAGAGTGTCAGATGCAAACGCTCATCCCAGAAATATCAAGTTATCAAGTTCGAAGTTGAGAGGCGTCACAACAAGAACGAGTTTGTTCCCGTTGAATTGGCCCTTTATGATTCTCATTTGGTAAATAGATGGAGTGAATCAATGAAAGTGCTTGATATTTCTTACTTGTATCAACCCCTGAAGGCCCACATTCTTGTGAAGGATTAAATTAAAAGATCTTGGAATTCAAGATGCCTCCCAAGCGTGATTTTAGCAAAATCAATACGGATCCGACTAAGAATGCAAGCAAGTTGGCCACAGGTGTCAAGGACTCGAGACGGGTTAGATATCAAGAGTTAGGAATTCCTTACACAGACATACCAGCACTATACAGCCCTGACTGGCCTGTGAGCGATCCAAGCCGAGATCCTTACCCATTCATGCCACCTCCCGCACGAATGACAGGAAAAGCAAATACATACCGGACTTGCGAGGTGTGCGGACGACACGTCCGTACTGATGGCGACTACTATGAGCATATGAAGCGATGGCATCCATGGGCTCCTCGCAGTTACCAACATGTAAGTGTCCATCTCTCAAATAACTATTCCTTCTTTCCGCATGTCTCTAGAGTGCACAGTGCTACATGTACTCCTAAGACACCCATCTGCGCCCCCAAAATATATAAAAGCAGTAACTGACTCAGAGGTCCTTACGAATAGGGCAGATTCAGAGAGCCGGTAGTAAGACAGCCGGACCTCACACAGGCAGACCAGAAGTTAGAGAGAGAGCATCGAACACCGAACGCAAATCTGTTGGCGGCTGATCTGGGTTTTAACGAGAACAATAAAGACGGGCCCGCGCAATTCCGTAACCTCACCGAGGAGCAGAAGCAGCGATTTTTCTACCTCTGGAACGTCGTCGATGCATCGATCGTTGCGCCAGGAACAACAGGACTCTATGAGCTTCCAGAAAAGTCTGACCCCCCAAAATTCCGCGTTGGCCGCATTATCGCTCCAACCTACAAAAACGGAGAATTATTGCCCCGTTATAGCAAAGAACCTGCATACCGACGAGCATTTACTGCCGAATTCTGGCAACATCCAGAGCTTCTGCAAACCTTTAATATGGTTATTGGTGATTTCGTGCTCTATCTAGACGACCCCGACACTCCGTACGCTTTCTTTCGTGGCATCAGCCCGGGCTATAGTGGACACATTCCATGGCGCATGATACAGCCGATTGACTTACCTTGGGGTCTTCCAGAAGATGTGAAGTATGATTCCGATAAGGGAGTCGGACTCCCTATCACAACCTGCTCAGCAGAAGACATCAAAACCGTTGCTGTTGCAAATGGGACAAAGCTTGCGATGAGCAATTCCCCGGAAAACTGGTCTATGAAAGACTGTGAAGTCTTGCTGAGACTTGATTCTGATGAAGTTGTTGAGAATATAAGGATTATGGATTACGAACGAAGACGTGGTGCTGCCCGCGCTGAACATCTAGCAAGCCCACCAGGCACTTATGCTCCATTTCCTTGGGGCGTGAAAGTTGATCGAGACTGGCTCAGCAACCACATTCGCTCCCTCAAAGAAGGAAGCTATACCTCCACTTCGGCATCCACACCGTCCGAGTTAACTAGATTCCATTTGGGAAGAATCATTGCTCCCACTTCGAAGCAAGGCGCAATCGCGCTTACCGAAAGCAACGAAGTTTCCAAAGAATCCTTGATTCAAGTCACAACTCACACCAGTCCTGTGTCCGACCCGAGCAAAAGATTCAACGTCGGCGACCTCGTCCTCTACCTAACCGAAGACCCCAACAACCCCAAACCAATGTTCCGCGACGTCCTCGGAAACGAGCAACATATCCCTCTCCGACAGATCCAACGCCTCTACCTCCCTTTCGGCATCCCAGAAGATATCTCAATCGTGCAATATGGTATCAAGCTACCAATTGCTTATCCCACTACCTCCTTCACTGTCACAGAAGGACTCGGTGTCGACCGGTCACCAAGAAATTGGGACGTCCGCCAAAATGAACTGCTTCTGTTAACCGCTCCTCCTGGCTCCGCGAAGACTACGATTGTTGATTACGAACGGAGATATGGAACCGCGCCCGCTGATGCGCCTGATCCGAGCGTTACTCTCTTTAGGAACTTCCCTTGGAACGTTGCTATAGATATCGCATGGCTCGATAGGTTCTTGAAGACTTGGAATGGAGTTGCTACGGCTCCGCTGAAGCCAGTGTCTCCTAAGATTAAACCTGAGCCAAAGTCACCTTCTCAGATTACAGCTCCGGCAAAGCAGGCCACTTCAAAGCCAACATCAACCAGTCCCAAGATCAGACCAGAGCCAGGCCAAATCACACCTCCAACCGCGCCCCCTGTTGCGCCTCAAGCGGCACAAAATGCAACACAAATTCCACTCCTCACCAAAGAACAATTTCAGAACTTCTATGCCACTCTCCAAGGAATGCCAAGCACGGACCCATTCGTCACCTCAACCATCAAGATCCTTCGCTCATACATCGAGAAGCACGTCGACTTGCTCGTCGCCGTACATATTGTTGTAGAAACTCAAGCCATGGCTAATTGGAGACCTGCTTTCTGGGGTCCAATGTACGATCTTTTGGTTGCATCACCTAAATTCACCGATCCCGTCAATATGCCAGCAATGGCTGAATTGACCTATACTGCCGATATCTTAAGAGGGACAGTAAAGCCCAAGGCTGCCGCGAATTGAGGTGTTGTGACGTTCCGTCAAGCTTAAGGCAGATCCGGTTAGCGCCTGGCTCGCTAGAAGCCCCTGAAGGAATAGGGGCTTCGGCTCGTCGGCCAGGTGCTGAGCTGCCTAGGCCTTTCCTCGATGTTCAATAACTTTCTCTTTTCTATACACGCCTTTTTCAAATATCTTCGATCCCTGAACTCGGTTAGAATTATCAAATTGGCTCACTCTCGACATCAATTGTTTCAATGACTCTAGAACTTCTAGTTACTGCCCGAGGAACCACGCCTCTATTGTATCGTTATCTGCATGCCATTTTGTCTTTAAAATATCCCGGTACGTCCAAAGTCTAATATATTACTTCGCTCTGTATCATCGTCCGCTGCCTTTCCGGACTACGGAACGAAGCAGCCCGCACTTCAGATCTTCAACCCCACTCTCTCAAGGCGAAAATCACGCCAGCTATGAAGAACGATTACGGAGGTACAGCCCATAAATAATCCAACAGCACTAGCAGGGGGTCCCCTGGTATCAATAACACTTTGCCTAATCTAACAGTATAAACCCTCACTTCGACAGCAAGTATTACTAAATCAGGGAAAGCTTTGTTTACATCTGGGGTTCCTTACTAGTGCTGTTGGATTATTTATGGGCTGTACCTCCGTAGAGTTATTTCAAGTATTATTTAGTGTAGTATCTCAATTCATATACATTTCAAGATTTTATTCGATATCTCCAACGATACATGGTTTTGCCTAGATTGCATAAATTAACGGAGAATACCCCGCACAATCGAGTGCAACATCCCAATACCAAGATTCGGCATATGCTCTGCCATGTACAGTACTGAGCAATAAGAAAATCTTACACATCTCTCTCGCATCTGTATCTGTATCCACTTCCCGTCCCAATGTATGAGCATTCGTTTCGGTATGGCAGTGTCGCCGAAAGCCGAACGGCAATCGAAGATGTCCTTCAGTTGGGTTCCTGCTTTGTTAGCATTCTTTCTACTCCTCGCAGCATAGCGGTGCTTGCGAGATGACTTACAATTTGTTTCGATACAATTGCCAATTGGCGGTGAGGAAGAGAAGCTCGCATTTGCTACACTTTTGCTACCTCCCGATTCCAATGAAATAAATCTCGTCGAAGCCGAATGGTACTTTACCAGTGCCCGAATGTTCAACTACCAGCTCCAACACGCCAAGTGTACACGCCCGAAGAGTCCGATCCCTTTCCTCGTCCTCACCACTCCTGATGTTCCACAGTACCAATCTCTTCAACTCGCTGAGGAGCGCGCGACCATCATACTCATCGACCTCATCGCCGTCCCAGGCTGGATCAAACCAGGTGCTTCCCGATGACAGAATGTGATGTCCAAATTCTGCCTCTTCCAACTCACCAACTACTCCCGAATCCTCTTTCTCAACGCCGACACTTTCATCCACCACTCCGTGGACGGCATCTTCTCCGACCCTTTCTCCCACTCCATCAACACCCCCAACGTCATCCCAAAAGAGGTAAATGAAGCACCTCTCCCACTAACCTACCTCCTCGCCACCCTCCCTGAAGTTCTGCACACGACGCATCCCTACCCACCCCGCATGGAAAAATTTCAACGCTGGCTTCTTCCTCTTCTCTCCCTCCCTTATCCTATTCAACCACTACCTCTCCCTCCTCGACAGTACCGATAAATTCGACCCCACATGCCCAGAACAAAGTCTGTCGAATCACGCGCATAGAGAATGGGGAAATATGCCGTGGAAGAGATTAAGTGGGAGGAAGGGGGAGTGGAATATTAATTTACCGAATATGAATAATATAAAGAGTAGGGTAGGGAGTGTGCATGCGAAATTATGGTGGGAAGGGAGTGAGTTATAGAGAAATGAGCTAGAGTTGATGCGGAGGTGGAAGAGGGTGAGGGGGGAGATGGAGGGGTTTTATAATGGCAGGGGAAGGGGGAAGAGGTAAGGATGGGTTTGTTGCCATTCGTCTAAATGAATGTTCTACCTCGTTCAGGCATTTTGAATTGTTCCACCTCGTTTGTGGATGCGAAATTTCCAACGGGCTCTCCTTGCCGTACGTCTCTAATCTGGACTTTCATCTTCTTCGGGAGCTTCGCTCTGCCGAGACTATCCATAGTGTTCCCTAATCCATTTGCACACCCGGAAACCGACGCATGCGGGTTGCCAATTGTATGTGATAATACGTAGCCCAAAATATTGGGCGTAGACAGATAGCTCAACCATGCGCTGAAGGCCGTGCAAGCCATCAAGAACACCGAGACCAACATCACAATGGTGAAGAAGGCCCACTTGTAAACCATCAATGTGAATGGCTTCGAGACAACAGGAGTCGAAGTTGTAGCCATGGTCAGATCATATTCGACAATATATTCCATCCGTTAACGACTGGGTTAGTAGGTACTGAACATCATCGTCACGCGATTGCCAAAAGTGACGCTGTCGACCTCTGAAAGATTGACCAGAGTTGGTGTGGCCCCAGTGCAAAAGGCCCAGATGCAAAAGGCCCAGATGCAAGGTACTGTTCTGTGATAGATGAGCGACCAGCAGAAGCTGCATCCATGATTGACTATTGTCTGAATGCGGCGTTAGCAAAGTCTGGGTCCATGAGAGGGGTTTCAGTGGAAAAAGTAGCGATACTCATGCCTTTGACAGCGCATTGAAAATACTGGGGTCCATTGAAGGTGGTGTCTATGTAAGCTGTGGTGACATTCCTTGTGCTCAGAAAGACTTGGCAAGTCCAGAGTGATACATTTGTATGGTAAAATAATCCGAAAAGTACTTCTTGGGGAGTCTCACGCCGGGAGCAGACGAGGTATTGGTAACAAGAAAGAACCCGGAGCCTAGCTGGTTCTGTCTCAGTGGCATCGAGATGTCTATAGGAATTGAATACCAATTGAGTGAGGATGTCCAAGACTCATTTATAGAAACAATCGACACAGATGGGCGTCGGAATTCGAAAAGACTGATAGTAGGTTTAATAAACGAAGAGGATCTAATAAAACCCAATTTAAAAAATCCATAATAATTTAGGGCAAAGGTTACTTGTAATACAAGAGATCGAGGGTTTCAAATACCCAAAATAACCCACCAATGATACCCCCTAACTAGGTCTATCTCACTCAAACTACGGAAGGTAAAGATTGTATGTATAATCAAGAATAGGGGTAATAGGAAATTGGGATCGACAGCACGTGCCGCTATCTGACAGCTTGAATTGATTATGAATTAATCAATAAAACCTGCAACATATTCAAACCTGCCTCCCGAGTTCTTTGGTAACTTGGCCGATCATGGCATGCTTGGCATTAACCCTTGGTCCTTTGAACCACTTCCGGGCGTCAATGGCAAACCAGAGTAAAGCAAATAATATGGGAGCCCCGTACACAAGACAAGTCCAGTTCATATGAGAGGAGCTAATAATTCAGTCAATAACTTTTCTGCTTATGATAGGGCTTTGAAGGACTTACTTGAGGTGACTTCCTATCATGCTAGGTAAGCATAATATCGGAACCATCAGAACGACGAATGCAACAGCGGCCGCTCCGATCGGCTTGCCAAGTACTCCAAGATGCCAAGGCCCCCTTCGAAACCGATTGCCGACAAAGAAGACCCGCAAAGAGATTGGGATCGTGAATGCAACAAAGGAAGCAATGGCGCCGACAGAGAAGATGGCTAGGATAGCCACCTCCCCAGCAAATATAAGGAGACAAAGCAGGATTCCAACGGTGCAGTTGAACCATACCGCATTGACCGGTGTCTTGGTGTATTTGTTCACTTTCCGCCACTGTTTTGACATGGGGAAGCAACCGTCACGGGCGTAGGCGTAGGTGACTCGAGATGCTGCAACCATGCAACCTTGACCCATGGAGAAGCCAGCTATTATAGTTAATGCGAGAGTGGCAAGCGCGGTCTTCATCGGCAGAACCTGGAGCAAGTAGGTCGCCCACGGTTGGCCAAGGTCAGAGTTGAGAACTGCCCCAATGTCGACGACTGTGTATGCAACAACAACCTGCAAGACCCAACCAAATATGCCGCCAATTGCAGACGTCAAAACAATGGCGCGTGGAGAAGCGACGTCAGCAATGGCGCATTCCTCGCTCAGATGAAAAGGCGCATCAAAGCCTGACATTGCCCACATAACGCTAATGAAACTCATTAATATGGCGATACCGTTGGGGAAATCTGTGCCATTGTCGATGTTGCTCCACACTTGATAAGTTGGTTTGAACTTAGGATCCGTTGTAGTGGCTGCGGGTATGAGAATGATGACAATGATTACTGCTATCATGTTGAAACCGGACCCCAAAGAATTGAAGATAGCGATCCACTTGGTTGGCATGCTGCTGATGCAACTTTGGGTAACCATGAGTAAAGTAGTGAGGAGGAACAGCTCGTAGTTTGTTGGTACGTAATCTGAGTCGGTTATCGACCGAGAAGCAAGAATCATTGCCGCCACTGAATAGTTGACCGATGGTGCACCTGTGACTTGTCCAATCCAACTAGACCAGCCAGTGGCCCAAGATGCAACAGGGCCCCAGCCTGGGGGTGCAAGAACAGCCGACGCATAATAGAGACCACCGCTACATAACGGAACGTCAGAATATGCCATAAGATGGACTATGAATGCATTTCTGACCTTGTTGGCATTGATGAGCAGAGTTCAGCCAAGCTCAGGGCAACACATTGGATAAAGACCATAGCAATTATCCATCCCCAGACCATCCCTGGAAGGTAGATTTGATATGAGCCCATATTCTGTAATAACCGTCCATGATATCATTTGAAAAGAAAAAAAAATTGAAAAGAGCAACATACCCGCAGTTCCAGCGTATCCCATGCCATAGTATAACGTTGATGCGAAACTAGGAAGCAACCCCAACACGGCGAAGCTGACACAGAAGGATGTCCAAAGACTGAATTCTCGTTTGAACTCTTGCTTGTAACCTAAAGACAAGAGGATCTTCTCGTCATGGTCGACCGGCAACTCGTCTTCAACATGCTGTAGCATGATTGTTTCCATCGTGGATATATGAACTTGGCTTGTTGACACTTGCTTTTCACAACTAGTGTCGGTCGATGAGATGCTAAAAACCTTTCAACTCATAGAATAGTGATTATTCGAAAACTTGTTAGCACGAAGTGCCCCGTAATGAATGTGAAGAGCACGCGACGAATAATCTAACAACGGATAAGGGGTTGCTGAAGGTTAGGGTATATAACTGATCTAGGCAGAGTAGAAATCAGGGTCCTTACTTATAAACAGCCATCGCATACTGAGGAGCCGCAGGGCAAATCTTCAAAGGGAGAGGGTAAAGGAAGAGATTTGTCAATTCATCAACCCTGTCCCTTGTCGGAAATCAGCTTAAGCCACAACATCTAGGAGCGGCGTGGCAGCGTTTAAACCCAGGAAGCCCAAGGAATCTCTTTAACTTTCACCGCGAGAGCCCCTTGTCAACAGGACTCACATTATTGGCAAGGCCAGCCCGGTACCAAGTAAAATGCCGCGGGCTTGACGACGTGTTGCTTAACGAGTGGCGCATCTACTGTATAGAGCCTCATTACCCAAACAGCCAAAGAAGCAATGTCTTACTGTTACGGGCGACAAGCAAGGGAGTTTCAGCCTTATTAATTCGGGGCGGTAGGTGGTAGGCGCTTGGCCAAGGATCACGAACATAGCAGCCTAGAGGGTTGTGAGGATTCACTTCGTATTTATATGTAGGCTATCTATTAATTGCGGGGAGCATTTTCGTAATCTCGAGATACGAAGGATTAAAACTATGAGTTATTTAACCTCGTCTTGCAAAGCAAAAGGGCTATGGTAGTGAACTCTGGGTATAGTAAAGGCTGGAGTTCTGGATCAATCTCAAGCTCCGTAGGGCGCCTCCCAAACGCTGGAATGGTCCTTATAGATCACACAGTGTGTAATGTATACGGATGTTTCGCTTTTCCCACCAGCTCGAGTAAAATGTTGCTTTATCCTTCGTATTAGTCCATGTGTTGGATTTGGTGCGGGATACAAAGTATTTTGCTGCAAGATTGGCCGCCTCTCATTTGAGATTCGAGGCAGACGGCGCCCCCTCTCTACCTAAAGCTTCGATACGTCGTAGATCTGCTTTCAAGGGTCCAATATTAGAGCCTGAGGGCCAATACAGCAAAATCAATAAAGCCTATTCAAAAGTGGCTGTTCCCAGTCCAATTGCAGGCTGTTGAGTGTCTGTACAATGGCTGTCCTCAAACCGCTCGTATCTCAGCAACACGGAGGCGTCTGAATCCGTTGGATGTGAGAATTGCAGTAATGCGTTAGATGTCACGAGATAAGCCACGAGATTCAATAGAGTCAAAGACATCAAAGCACTGCCCCCCATGTTCAGCTACTCCTCAACACGCGCCCCCCCTTGCAAAATGGATTGCAGCATCCCTCATTCGTGGCCTAGTCGTGGAGAGCCAACTCGAGCTCTTACGATCATGATACTCTATACTCGGTCCCACCAATTCTAAAACGTCCAGAGGCTAAAAGCTCTTGTTTTAAGTGGCAGAGAGAGTGGATTTGGCGGTATCGCGCAGGAAAGAGGCCAAGGATAAAACCTATCTCCTGGTTTAATCAGTTCAAGATCCTGGCCAGGTCAGCAGTACAACTAGAGACGAGGGGCGTTTTTGGAGACACTTCGCTAGCTGTGATATGACGGCGAACCGCTCTGGGCGCTGGCACGATTGCAGGCGTTCATGGTGGTGGACTCCGAGTACAGGAGAAAGCGCAGAACATGCAGCAGCCCGCTGTTATTTGCCAGAGCATTCGGCGAATCCCATAAACGCCCCGAATCCTGCATAATTATTGGATTCAATGGTTTTTATGTTTGAGTATCAATAGGCCTCTGCAGCCGTCAAGTCTTAAAATCTCTTATTTTTGCTTTCTCTTCTCCATACCGTAGACCATTAGATATAGCATATAGTATATAAATTCTTTGCTCTCCAACCCTTCTAGAAGCAAGCACGTGGCAAACTTCGTCTTTTGAGATTTTGGTGGTGGTGACTGGCTGCGACGTGTGACCCAATTAAGTCGAAATTCGCGATATCGGATTCTCATTTCAGTCTAGCTTTGGCGCTTTGCTTTTTATTGTATTTTTATGGACCTGCTGAAACCCTAGTTAACCCAATTGAGCTACTGCATTTAAGCCACAAGCCACAACTGTCAATCACGGATGTGTTTGCTTCAAGGCCTCAAGTGATCACATGAACTTAGATTTCTCAGTCGCACAGCAAGGCTTTCTGCCACTTCGTACCTAGTATTTCGTAACATGATTGCATCCACTTGGTTTGATCCTCACGACGGACTATGGATCCGCGATCGATGGCCCCGGTGGCATCATCCCTCTTCTTCTACGCAAATATCGCAAGAGCGATAAAGAATGTCGCCGAAAAATATAATGCGGCTCCGACGACATCGTCCATCAGTGTTGAATGCTCGGCCATCAGCGCGACTTTGATAGATATCCAGTTGCTGCTGCGCCGACCTCACTCCCTCTCATCGCGTGTCATCTCACAGATTCAGCTTGAAGAAGCTTTAGAAAATGCACAGAATGGTTGCAATTTCACGGTCTCTAGGCTGGAGGAAGAAGCAAGAAAATGTATGGGAAATCAAAAAACCACGGGAGAGAGCCCTCGAACCTGGAGCATGACGTATCTGTGCGATGAAGTACTGATAAAGGGACTTCTGCAGAGAATTCAGCGGCAACTAACGGATATCAACTTGCTGATTGCGGCAGCACAAAGGTAATCGAAACCTCGAGTCCATACTTCGTACGCTTGAAGTGTGCTAATAATATTTAGAAATTCTAGCTCGGAAATTCGACAACTCCTCAAGAATGACACCTTTATCGGCGACTTGATCGACATAAGGGATCCAATAGATACCCCGACCCCTAGTACACCTGGTGGATACGGTCAAGCTCTCTGGGAACAACTCGACTCTGATTCGAAGTCCATTTGTACTCAAGCCTCCACCACTGGCTTTAGCTTCCGCTCGGGGCAGAGTGAACCCTACAGTCTACTTGACGGTGACACCGATACGGTGGTATCCAGATTACACTCGCCACCACCAGAATCTGCGAAGACCAAGAAGGTACCACGTGCGCAAATGGGGTCCATATTCTTCAAACTTTTTAAGTCCAATACCGAGTTACACCGTGCCGCGAAGAAAGGAGATGCGAAGAAGATAAAGGCGCTACTAGATTTGGGAGTGGACATAAACTACGAGGGTTCTTCTGGATGTACGGCGCTGCACCTGGCAACCGACTACGGTCACGAAGCGGTGGTCCGGGTGCTTCTGAATAATGGGGCGGATCCTCAGGCAAAGTCTAGTGAGGGGCGAACTCCGCTGCACAGTGCAGCCCGCACCGGTCACACGGCAGTGGTACGGCTGCTCTTGGAAAAAGGCGTTGACGTCAAAGCGAAGGATCCTTCTGGCTCTACTGCGCTTCATATAGCAGCATACAATGGGCAAGAGTCAGTAGCCCAGATTCTGCTAGAGCAATACCCCTTCGTTGAGATAAGGGGGCCTTCTGGATTTACAGCGCTGCATGTCGCGGCCTTCAATGGGCAATCGGCAGTAGTTCGGCTGCTGGTCGAGATGGGGGCAGACCTCGAAGCACGGAGTGACACTGGACGGACAGCGCTGCAATTAGCAGCCGAAAAAGGGCACGAGGCGGTGGTGCGGCACCTGCTGCAGCATGGGGCCAATATCATGGCGAAGGATAGCATTGGAAGGACGGCACTGCAGGGGGCAGTCTCAAACCAGCACGGAGTGGTGGCGCAACTGCTGTTGGATAAGGTGGTTCCAGAGGCTCCCTCGAACTGGCAGCTCCAACGAGGCTCTGGGTCAGGACCAACCTTTGAATTAGGTGCAGTCGAGCCAGCTTTTAAGATGTCAGAGTTGGATGTAACTGGGTCACCTTCCTGGTCGCGACAAGTCTCGAACATGCCAATATATGAGCTTCCCGATTCATCAGTTGTAGTTGAGTTGCCGGCAGGTGAATTGAACGCAGGGCTGAGGAGCCCGACATCGATAGCTCGGCGAGTGACTCCGCTGGCAAGTCGGAAAAGGCCAGGGCGAACGTGAAGGTGAAGCTGGGATCTGTCCTTACAATTGTAAGATTTGGGCATGGGTGTGCATAAGAGCATTCAATATGTCAACTCACTAATGCAATAAATGGAAAGTACCCGTCATAATCAGCGGCCACGTCCAGACAGAGTTGGAAGCTAAAAGCAAGCGTGTTCCAAGAAAATAGACTGCGTTTGAGCAGCAGCACAACCAAGAAAGGCTCTAAAACACGTACACTGTGGCTAGTTGGTTTTCATTTAGCCCTATATAAAGTGATGTGTTCAGGGCTTGAATCCAGCTCCCTAGTGCGGTACGGGCACCCGTGGTAGGATTGCAGTATTGGTGCTAGTCTGTGCATGTGATTCCATAGAGAGGGGCGTTTGAGGTCTAAATATCGTAGCTTGAGTCATCGACGTCGACAATGGGCGGGAAACCAGAGGTTGTTAACAGGTGCGGGGTATTCCACCGGGTTTGGCGTAAGGGTGAAGGGGCGTATCGGTGTCAGGGCGGCTTAGTTGTGGGATGGGAGTTCACGGGGGGGAACCATTGTTGATTGGGTCTTAATAGATTTCCTTTAGATTTTCATTCGTTCGTTCCGGAAGAAATGGGATGCTTACCCTAAGCGGTATTTATAGGCTCGGCTTTAATACCGAATCGCAGGAATTGTTTAAAATCGCGATTCTTTATTTGTTTTGATTTGAAATTATATTAATTTTTATTTTATTATTGTTTACAAATTTTAAACTTAATATTAATATATATTAATAATAAAAATCGCAATTTTAAACGATTTTTATAATTTAATACTAAAATCGAATTTTGATTAACGTTATATTTCGATTATTATACTTAGTTCCGTATAATATTTAATTCCACCGACTATAAGCGAAGCGAGCTAAGGAGGTTAACCGGCTAATTACCTCAGTTTTTAAAGACTTGGAATCAGCGGCACCAATCTATACGCGTGAGGCAGAATTCATTTTGGGATACTGAGTACAGAAGACTTTCGCAGCCAGCGCTACTCCAGTGGTTCAACACTCACACCGAAGGAATATGGAATGGCTGGGTAGTTCATGAAGCACGACATCATTACGAACTTGAAATCATACTAAGTCAACGTTGTGCAGCAGAGCTGTCTTTTGCTCTCAAGTTTCATTCCCTACTGATCGCTGCATCTCCTTCGCTCAATTATTCAGCCTCTCGTGTAAAGCCTTTATAGCATTGTTGCACAGCTCATGCACGTTCTAAATGAGATTAGTATCTGATTTAATCAGGAGCAGGGGAAACGGGGGGTCAAACTACTGTCCGAACCGGGCAGAGGAAAGAGACATTTAACTTACCATCGCCTCAATATAAAAGTTGGCCGCCGTAATCTCCTGCGCAATCAGATCGAAGTCATTTCCTACATCCTTGATGTTCCACTCATAAAGATCACCCTGCCTTCTGCTATGCTGCACAAGCCACTGCGTTCTCTGTCTCCTCTCAGCACTATACGTCTCGAACGCCGCTTCAATCGTCCCCGGTGCCCCCGTCACGGCCGGATCCGCCAGAATCGTTGCGAATACAGCAGCATCCTCAATGCAGAAGCCCGCTCCAGATCCATGATGTGGCGAGGTGGCATGGGCTGCATCACCGACTACGCATATTTTGCCTTTGCTGAAAGTCTTCAGGGGGTTCTTCCCTAGGTCGAAAATACCCCAGATGTCTAGATCGGGCTTAATGAGTTCGAGGAGTTTCATAACGTTTGGACCGAATCCCTGAAAGTCTCTGATGGCTTCTTCGCGTTTGGCGGGGAGGGTGGTCTTTGAGTAGTCTGGCCAATCGTTGGGGGTTGTAACGAAGGCGACGAGATTGAGGACTTCTCCGTGGTTTACCGGGAATGTGAGTACGTGTCTGCCTGTTCCCATCTAAGGTTGAATACATCAGTATTTGGTCGAGACTGGGTCCCTGGCAAGGGTTGTACTTACCCACATGACAGCGTTCTTCGCCCTCTCCTCTCCGACAGCGGCCACAGCATCCTTCATGTCCATCAAACCCCTATAAGCGTACTTATGGGTATAGACATGATCCTTCATTGGGTTCTCGGGACCAACAATGATGTGTCTGACTCGACTTTTAATTCCATCACACCCAATAACAGCATCAGCAACAGCCGTACTCCCATCCTTGAACCTCATCTCCAACTTCCCTCCCTCAACCTCCTCAATTTCTTCCAACCTCTTCCCAAAATGCGCCAGATGATGCCCATCAACAAGCTTAACCATCTCATCTAAAAACGCAGCACGATGAACCCCATTCATACCAACACTACTCGTGATCGAAAATTCAGCCTCCTGATGACCAATCTCTTGATCCTTCTTCATTCCATCCAAAAAGTCGAACCATACTTTCTGCTTACTCTCCCACTGATTTCCTGTAACGACGTTTTCGAAGGCTTCGTAGACGCCTTTGTCGCAGATTTGCATGGCTTCAACGGCATTTCGAGTGAATGCTACGCCAGCTCCGATTTCGCCGAAGTGGGCGGCGGCTTCGTAGATGGCGACGTTGATGTTGCGTTTGTGGAGGGCGATGCCGAGACTGAGTCCTGCGATACCACCACCTATGATGGCGTAGGTTGGTTTACTTGAAGCCATGGTTTAGGTTTTGCTATGATGGGTTTGAGGAAAAGAGTTGAAGTGGATGAAAGACAGATGCGGTGGATGTGGAAGTCTGATGGTGCAAGTATCAAGGCAAGAGCTCTCTTCTTATATGTTTAAATTGTATTCGGATTGTTACCGATGCATGCCATTGCAGACATACCTACACAAGTCATACTGTTCGATGATCTCATCACAGACCCGCAAATTTTCTAGAGTTTTGGCTGTCCCAGCCTATGGCTTACACTAGAAGGGTTCGGCATCGGGGAGTTAAGCATGTGGAAACGCTAAATGCGGGCACTTGCAGAGCTTAGAATCCATGCATGTCGGGGGCCAACTCGGCAAACCGGCCTATGATATGGATCCGAAGAGGGGCTGTGACACTATATGCTCAAAGTCTTGCAGCCTACGCCGATTACCCGAAATCTGCATACACCCCACCTTGAGTACTAAGCATATTGCATAGGAAAAGAGGAGTAATTGAATGTGCCACATGCAGGTTAGCAGGGGATGAAATGCTTGATTTCGTAGATGGGGTTTCCGGGGCGGCTCTCTGTAAACAGGTCAATTACTAATATTATTTCGTTTTCTTCGTTTTTTATTATTAATGTTTTTAATTTTTTTTTAATATATTTAATTAAATATCGATTTATATAAATAATTTAAATTAATTAAAATATATTAATAAATGTTTTTATTAAAAAAAAAATTTATTTAATTAAACAAGCAAATTAAACATTGTAATATTATTCTTTTTGCCTTTTCAATTAACAAAATTATAGACTTCTAGGAATTCTAAATAATGTAGGTTTTCCGTTTCGGCGAATACGATAAAGCGACTGCTTCCAAGTTCAGCGAGCTTGAGACCTAGATACAGATGTTTGGTCCCTGGGTCCATCCTCTGAATTCCAGTCCGTGGCCAGGAACACGGCCCCCAGAGCAGATCCGTACATTGAGGTGGAAGCCCACCTTCTGTACCCTCTCCAAGTCTGCCTTGTCGATCAATCGAGGAAACTGGTTGAAGCAGCCCCACTCTCCCTCTACGTTTTCGTTCCAGTCGCCCCTGAAATAAAGGATATCTCGTTCGAAGTTGAAGTATACCCTTGGTGGCAATGTGCTGACGACTTGGAACCTCAGATCTTCCCAATCATCGCTCCCTGGAACCCTCGATAGGTAGTCATAGCTGAAGCCGCCGAAGGATAAAGTGTAGTGCTTCATTGCCACCGCGCGGGATTCATGACACACATGAAGAATAGGAGGTACTTGTGCTCTTAGTCCCCCATCGGTAACAGCGTGGACTGCCACCACTCGGCCTTCAATGGTCGATACAAGTTCCCAGATTGCAATTCGGAGCTCCACTGGAAGTCTGTCAAAATAGGCTTCGGAGAGATTGACCTGCTCGATCCGTTTGCTTTGCCTTGGCGTTACTGGAGGTTGGCTTGCTCGTTGATGTCTCGAAAGTCTGATCTGACTAGAGGGGAGGAAATTTGATCCATCATTGCGTCTTTCAAAACACGCTGGAAAATGCTGACTGTGTTTGTTAGAGTCTAGTCGAAAGAAAGATAGTAGTCAAGCAAGTCCACATACGATTTCCTAGCGACGATACCTCTTGCTGATGATTTGGTTCTCATCATACCAGGAATTTCAGTAGATTGAGATCCGCAAAGATGTAAGTATGATAGTTCCAATTTTGATCTTCGACTAGATGAGGGGTAGCGTGATAAACACGTGATGATGCTTAAAATAGGCACAGGCTGATAACAGTACTAAAGCTAGCAATCCATATGATGCCAGTCCCACTAATCTTGTGGCACCGAGGATGACGTCCTTATCAGGCTCCCTAGCTCACGCCAAAAGCCTGACTGTGAGGCTTGAGAAGATCACTCCCTACAGGCCATAATAAATGTTAATAAGCGCAGGCCAGTATTTAACTAGATATAGCAAAATACTATAATCGTGGAGAGAGGATTGGTCTCACCACCCCTTGGCAACACGGCCACAATCACCTCACGATTAACATTTATTTCGGCCTGTGGGTAGTATATAGGACGGATTAATTGGGTGTGGGAGCTTGGTGGGTGAGTGGACCAGAGCACAGCCTCAAGCTAGAGCACGGCTGGTGCTGCGATTCGTTGAAGGTTGAACATGGCAGAAAAGTTTATCATTAAGGTACATTAGGGCTTGGATTCCAACCAGAACTTATTATCTCCTCACTGAGCCCTACACGGGTGAGACGAAGCGGAGGGACAAAAGCTATAGCTATATATTCACTGACTCTTCTTCGTTTGCGGTCCCTGTCTAATTATTCCAACCCCCACGCTCACACTCTTCTGACGGTCTCTCCGTCTTCTCAGGATTCCATCGTCAATTCCTGTATCTAGAAGAGCAGCGGTCCTTGTTTTGTCGTCCAGGCTCTTGTGATCTGTTCCATCTGTGACCCTTTGGGGCGTGGCAATCTTCGTAGCCCCTGCGAACTCTTCGGTAGCTCCTCCGCCGAGCGTCTCATCCAAATAGCGTTTACGGGTCCGAAATTGTTCTCTACGCTCCTGGAGAAGACCTGGCCATTCCATTTGAGCGAGTCCATACCTAACAAAGAATCTGACGCTGAAATAGAGTTGTTCAGACAGGATGATACAAAACAGAAAACCCGACGAGTTGATCCTCCGCAGGCCAACTTCTGCTTCTAACTCATCGCCTGAGAACAGGAAGATCAGCGCTGCGGTGGTAATACTCCCCAACCACGTCAAAAAGCCGAGGTTCTCCAGCCAAGGACCGATGGTGTCAGAACGCAAGGGTATAGGGCGTCGCATTTCAAAACAGATTTTGACTGCGTCGGATCGAAGTTCGACCCAGTTGTTGATCAGGAAGCAGAGCGGTGTCAGAGGCCAGACAACGGAAAAAGTGATAAGATAGCCAAACTGCATTTTCCACGTCAGTGGCATTTCTGAGAGGAGATTGACTCGACCAACCTGCATGCACATCTCTCTCAGATCAACATTCACATTATAATCATCCAAGTCAGCCTCATTCCTCACTCGCGCCAAGAAAGCTGCTTCTTCTGGCGGGTCATTCGCACAAAGTCCGAATTTTCCAGCCCCAGGTCTCGTGGCGCGCTCACCTTGCACATGCTTCATCCAGCGGAACCACTGGTGCCTTAGATAAGGCACCACTACTTCCAACAACAGATCCATAATCTGCGCCGTAATGCCGAAGTGTATAACTTCTCTCCTCAGCCTGGCGGGATCGATGTGAAACGGCATCTCCCGCTTGGTTGGTTTACTCGGATCATCTGCGAACAGCTGCACACTTGACCTTAGGATATCAAGGTAAGGGGCGACGAGATGGCCGAACGGGGTGTAGGCAAAGGCGGTGAGGAAGACGGGGATGTATGCGGTGATGAGATTGAAAACGAAGACTTTCCGGATCATAGCCGCTTCGTAGGAATCTGCAGTCTGGTAGTTCTCGTAGCGTGTGAGTTTGTCCGCGACTCTAGTTAGAATTGCTGTCAGGGTTGGTTCGAGGGTGGCGAGGAGGCCTGTCGGGACATAAACCTGATATTATGAGCATTGAACCTTGAATCGACTTATTCGGGGTAAGATGGTAAGATTACCAGAATTCTCTTGAAAGGTCCGTCGTAGACCTCCGAGATAAAGATTTCAATTCCAAAGCAGATGGCGATAAGGCCGCCAAGTGCAGTGCTTGCCACTGGAGCAAATGGAATCTGTAATGCCTGCCTTCCCAGCCTCTTACACGAAGGGAAAGTCTGCAACATCTCTCCCGTGACAGGATCTATGGTCTGCTTCTCAGGTTTGAATTCCGGTCTTGCGTGCTGGATCGAGGATACGCCGCGCACCCCCCACCGAATAGCAAGGTCGACTTCTTGCAGAATCCAGTATTCGACGAAAATCACGGACCAAAGACAGCTAATGATTGCGAATGTAGTCGAGAAGGACAGAAAGAACAAGTACGCGAGTGTGTCGATGACTGCTGGAAATAGGAGAAAGCTAAAATAGAACTGGAGAAATGCGAAATAAAACGCGATCTACGTCTCAAATTAGTATATCATGGGCTCTATATATCCTGCAGATGTTGTGGAGTCTTGCCTTCTCTCCATAATGATCCCGGATCTTCGTCAACTCCTCGATACTCAGAAAGTACCTCGTACTCCAATGCTTCAGCCATTCCTTATTGAAGTCATGATCGTGCAAGGGGAAAATCGCATCCACTTCTCGCCAGTCTCCTTCATTACAAGTGATACCCGCTCCGCCTTCGCTGCCTGAATTGGTAATGAGGAGATGGGTGATTCGAAGGCGTTCGGCTTCGGTTAAAGACGCTGGATTGAGCCTCCCTTGGGCGTCTTTCACAGGAGCTGTCTGGCAGACTCCATACAACCAATCCTTGACCCTAAAGAGAAGAATCAGCACAGATTTCCTACCATAAGCGCACAGAGCAGCAAACTTATACGTACCTGGAGTGATACACAGCGTTAAGGAGGTCCTTCTCCGACGCGATCTTCACAAAGAGAAGGATCGAGCAATTGTCTCCATCTCAAGCTTCTACGCTCAAGCCCGCAGCATACAGACAGTCCACCAGCTTTTCGAATTGGGCTTCAGATTTCGCTCCACCTATGTAGGACAGCCAGAGTTTGTGCCGAGTCGTAGCTGGATCCAATGATCCGTCAAATCTCTAGAGCCAAGCTTACATGCATTCTCGAACCGAAATCTAATAACAAAGTCAGCATCGATCCTTTTGCCTGTGGCCGAGGTCATGCCGGTCGATTGGCTTCAAGGCAGCGGGGATGCAAAGCCGTCGTGATATTTCTCGTTGTCTTATCGCAGTTGGAAATATGAGATGTGACGCGACGCGAGCATCCTCCTGACAAAGCGCGAGGCGGTCTCGACCGCTAACCGATTTCCCGTTAGCGAGCACTACCCTGTCAAAAGCACCCCCATTCATAAAACCACTACTATACTTCAAAACCTTGTAAAATCACAACCACTTTATCAATTGATTTGAAACTTGGAATAGAGATTCATTACTAGTCTATAAACAATCGCGCAAAGTTATTTTCTATGCTCAAACTTTTTTAGTAGTTTGATTGTGCGCTTATTGCGTTTTATTTGTTTCGGCTTTGGATCCGGCGCGACAACTTTTAGAACAATTACTAAGCTCTGCATAACTTTTAATTGCTTTTTTGAGAGCTAGAAAGAGATATACTAATCTTTGAAGTCTTTAAAACAAGTGTTTGAAGCTCAATTGTCTTCTGTTTTGACTTGGCAAGAGCCTTCTTTGGCGGGGCAAATAAAGCAGAAGTAGCCTTTGCCAATTTCTTCTGCAATTGCTTCTCTGTTTGACGAGCAACTTGTTCATTTTTCTTTTAATCGTTTTCCACTTTTTTAGCTGCTTTTACAGCCTTTTTAGCCTTTTTGATTTCTTTATTCAACTGAGCTTGGACCTTCAATTCAACCTAGTAAATCACAACTTTAATTACTTTCGATAATAACTATACTTCTATTCTATTACTTTTTTCACTTTTCAAATTCAGTTTTTTACTCTTCTTACGCTTTTTTTGCTCTATAATAATAGTATTGCGAAGGCCTCGATTCTTATATTGTAAAATAGAAATCTTAGAAAAACTTTTCAATATAATCTCAAATATATCGTCAATAGTCTCTTTTTTCTCAGTACTAGTTTTTTTACTAAACTCGATTTTCATATAACGAATGTCCTTAGCACTTTTAGAGGATCGTAGAAAAGAGATTAGCGCAGTAGAAACTATTGTAAATATAGTAATTTGATTAACAACTTTGAAATGATCTATAAATCAAATTCTAGACTTCTCGAACGTATATTGAATATTCTCACATGTAAAAAACTTCTTTTAAACACTCTTAAAAAGTGAGTAAAAGAAACGTTTAAACATTGAGATTAGGTCTCCGCTATCGGATATAAGTTTTTCCAGTTCTTAAGAGTATACTATAGAGAGTAGCTAAAATAAACTCACATCCAAAAATTGAAGTCTATACGTTGTATGAAATAATAGAATCATAAGAATAATTCTATGAGTATCGTATCAATTGATAAACTCTATATTAATATGTAAAAAATGTTTATCAATCAAAAGAAATCGTTTAATTCTCGAATTGATAGATTTAGTGAAGCGTTCGAAGACTTACTGTAATTAGACTAATCCAAGCTTCTTATTACTCTATTCATTGTTCGAGCTAACAAAAAAAATTCTATTCTTTAAACGTACATTTTGCATTCAAGTATCTTATAGATCGCCTGATTTACTTTTGTATATAAGAAGTAAAAGTATAGCTCGATCAATAGTAGACACGCACGCGAGTAATAATATGAACTCTCTATTTCTATTTTACTTGTTTTTAGTAATGCGATCAAATTTGAATACTTCTAAAGTCATAATCCTTTTTATCGTACGTACTATACTAATAAAGAATCTTTTCTCGTCGAAATTGTAGAAATTATCGGCCGTAATACTATATTTTTCGATGATTTGAAATAATTAGATATTTCGAACATATTAACTAATAAAACACTAAATAGATTAAAACAAAAATAAATAAAAACTTTACTAGTATAAAGAATATTATAAACATCTCCACTTGCTCTGCAAAAAAGCGCAAATTGTTAATATTCCGTAAATAAGCACTTTTAAGTCTAAGCTTATAACGTTGCACAAAACCGCTAGTTCAGTTTTTTTCGATCGATCGCCCTTTTATTTCTTCTGCGAAATTCTTAACTATTTGACTAGTAAAAAGCATCTCTCGGTTCGTAAACTTATTGATCTGAGCAACTAAAAGCTCTTCTTGACTGTTAGTAAGAGCTTAGTAGTAAAATGATTAAACTTCCCGCCGAGTCTTAGTACGGCCATTCAACCTTCTAATGACAGCTGTGTAGTGAACTTTGAACTCTTTGTCTACTTCCTTAGCACTACTGAACCTCCCGCTTCTGATTGCCTCCACTGCGGAGATCACAAGTGCTGATTTGTTCGCTCTAGCCATAGTTGAAGTGATGATAGTAGAGTAATTTTTTAAAATTTTTTTGGTGTTTTTGCCAGGGTAGTGCATTGTCACGGGATCTCGGTTACAGCCAATTTTAGCGGCGTCAGCTAAACTCGGCGGTCAGGCTGGAGTACTGAGACGATACCTGACTTCCCACCTCCACGACTCTTCTTCTGACTTACAACTACAGCGTCTCACCCGAATTCGCAATTCCCCTTTCCCGCCAAGTGTTCCCGTCCCCTCGCTCGCTTGAGTAGCATCATGAATTGTCCTTCTCGCACAGACAACATGGATGGCCACGACGGCTGGAACCAGAACCCCAATCCGCTTGAAGGTACCACCCGAGAGGACTTCAACCGGACAAACTCGCGCATCCTGCGCAGATTAGATCCTGCTGGCCCAAGTGATGATCATGCTATGCATGAAGCCCGCGAAGCAGAGCCCCGCGACGGAAAAAATGCCTCGTGGATGGGCGTCGAGACGACAGCCTCACAGGTCAACTCCCTTGCCGAGCTTCACGTGATGCGTGGGGTACAGTACACGCAGGAGCCAGACTTCACTCCCAGTTCCCCTGCTCGCAGTGCCAGCTTTCTCCAGAAGGCTCAGAGATGGATGAAAATCTATGGTCAATTCATCGGGCCCGGATTCATGGTAAGTACCTGTGACATCGGTTATGGTATGGACTTGCTGACTTTCTATAGATATCAGTTGCATACATCGACCCTGGAAACTACTCAACCGATGTCGCCGCTGGTGCCAGCTACCAGTTCAAGCTTCTATTCATTGTGCTAGTATCTAACATCATTGCCATCTATCTGCAGTCCCTATGCATCAAATTGGGAACTATTACCGGAATGGACCTTGCTCAGATGTGTCGTGCGCACCTTCCCAGATGGCTTAACGTTTTCCTCTACCTCATGGCTGAAGGCGCAGTTCGTACCAAACTATTCATGCTATGAATCCTGGCTAACCCTATCCTATCAAAGATTATCGCTACCGACATTGCTGAGGTACGGCTGCTGCGAATCCAGTTTTCTATTAAGCATGACAATCTGGAGACAATTATGGCTCTCTTTGAAACATTTAAATAGCCAGCCAGGGCTCTTGACTGACGTGAACCCAGGTTATTGGCACAGCGATTGCCATCAACGTTCTCATTCCGCAGATATCCCTGGTTGCTGGCTGTGCCATCTCGATTCTCGACGTTTTCGTGACCCTTATGTTTTACCGTCCAAATGGGACGATGAAGGGTGTTCGGGCATTCGAGTTCTTCGTTGCGGCTTTAGTTCTCGGCGTTGTCATCTGTTTCTGTATTCTACTTTCCCTAATCGAGAACATATCCGCGGGGGAGGTCTTTCGGGGTTACCTCCCTTCGTCTGCCATCGTCGAGTCCAACGGGTACGTAATTCCCAACTACGCGTAATCCCGCAGGCTTACCATTCTACAGAATCTATCAAGCTTGCGGCATCCTCGGTGCAACTGTCATGCCGCATAGCCTGTATTTGGGATCGGGTATCGTCCAGCCTCGCCTCATCGACTATGATGAAAAATACGGGCACCGTATCCCTCACACGCCAACGGCTTCCCGAGCTCCACAAAGCTCCCACTCAGCAGAAAAGCCGTTCCATCGGCCTTCTCTGGCTGCTATCAAACACTGTATGAAATACTCTATCATCGAACTCGGCATTTCCCTGTCGACCTTTGCTCTCTTCGTCAACTCGGCCATCCTCATCGTTGCTGGGGCCTCCTTGTACGGCATCGACAACGCTCAAGACGCCTCACTCTTCTCAATTCACGACCTGCTTGCCTCCTCCATTGCACCTGCTGCTGGCACACTATTTGCTTTAGCCCTGCTTCTCTCTGGAATGTCGGCGGGTATCGTATGCACGATCGCCGGGCAGATGGTTAGCGAAGGAGCCCTCAACTGGACTATAGCTCCTTGGCTCCGGCGATTGATCACTCGCAGTATTGCTATCACGCCTTCCATTATTATCGCCGGGGCTGTCGGCAAAGATGGCCTTGACGCCGCTCTCAACGGATCGCAGGTTGCGCTCTCCGTCGCGCTGCCGTTTATCTCAGCACCACTCATCTACTTTACATCTAGAAACAAGTACATGACGGTCAACGGCAACGGAAGCGCTGCTATAGCGGAGGATGACGTGGATGAAGAGTTAGATAGGCTTCTGGAAGCAGAGCAACCGGCCGATGAGAGCACAGAAATGCGCAATCATTGGATGGTGACGGCCTTTGCGGTTCTACTTTGGCTCATTGTCGCCGTTATGAACGTTGCCAATCTGGTTCTCCTTGGACTAGGCCACTAGGCACTCCTTCTCGACATTAGTATACCGATGGAGATTTGGAAATATGCGAGGTGCTGCGAGATGCTGAGAGCTTCACACATTATGGACGGACAAGCCGCTGACCGTTATCGCGGGCAAGAAGTTTATCGCCGAGTTCAATGACGGGGTTGAAGTGAGTCGGGTATTTTAGTCGCAGCACGGTGGGAACATGACCGAAGTGAGATGGACGTCAAATGGCCAGGCTAGATTGTTGATATGGGATCTTGATTTGGTATTGTTTGTTTTGGCCACATATTCTCAAATATAATTCCTTGATGTTCGAGTGTATGATAGCACGCAAGACCGCGACCCGAAGTAATGGCATGCCTTCGTAGATTATTTCTTGACCTCTCAGTCGAACATGCCTGCCCAATCAAGATGCGTGGACCGTTACTACGGAGAAGGATTAATTACTGAAAGAGTACAGGCTGCAAGAATTTCCAGGGGAAAGTGGGCGGTGTCCTCCCGACTATCCATAAATATGAACCTTTTCCTCTTTGTTTTCACTAGCTATCTTGTCCATCTGGCCACCACCAGCTCTAACATCGTCTCTCGGTTTCAGTTTGACCGTCACAAACCGTATCGCTTTACGGAATGAGTGGACGCGTCTTATCGAAGTCACATGTCGGTATAATTGTCGCATTCCTTGTCAATCTGAGTAATATATTTAATGATTTTGATAAGCTGGTTGATTAATTAAAGTAATGAAATCTAGCTAAGTACGGGGATATTAATATTTAGTATTAAAACCATTCGAAAGTTTAATACGTTTTTTATTAAAAAACGTTTAAAAAAAAATCTTTTTTTTAATATTTTTATATAATTATTATATTAATTGTAAAGTTAAATTATTATAAAAATTTTTAGTAAAGATTATAATATTAATATTAATTAAATAAATAAAAATAAGATTTATATATAATATTAAAACCATTTAAAAGTTTAACATTCCTGGCTTAAATTGTATGGAAGGTACTACTTCCGTTTACCATTTCCAACTCCTCATGGCACAAGTGACGAACAGTCAACCTTCTATCGCTTCTCAGACGAGAATACTAGCTTCGATACAGGACGAAGATGAGAACGCCCGCAGGAGGGCGCGCTTCAAAGTCCTTTCAGGTGGCAACCATGAGCATCACCTCATCGATATGAGAACCGAGGTCGGAATATCCGAAGATTTACTTAACTGCATAAGGACGAAGTGGCAGAAGCCGCAAGGGCAGAAAATAAAAGGGGTAAGCCGCGCTTCTGGCTCCAGCGTAAGACCCAGCTGATCTTGATGATTAAAGGCGAGCGAGAAGGATCCTCCTCAAATAATAAGTCGATTATTTATGAGCGATACGGGAGAGGCAATGAAAGCATTGGGTATGGAAGGTCTGGCAACGTGAGGCTATCGCGCAAAACAAGCCGTAATAATAGGGAAGCGGTATTTTACGCTATAAAAGAATATCAGCGCGGGCCTCGAGAATTAATAAAGATATACCGAAACCGTTCTACTTCGAGTTTCTATATTTCTTTATATCTCGGACACTTTAATGTTATTAATATCCTAGATCTTGTTCAAGACCTAGATGGAAATTACTGCGAAGTGATGGCTTTCTGCGGCGGTGGTAATCTCGCAACTTTAATCTTCAGGAGCCAGAAGCTCGGGGCGCAGGAAGCGGATTGTTACTTCAAGCAGCTCACGCGCGGCGTGGAGTATCTGCATTCCATGGGAGTAGCTCACCGTGATCTAAAACCAGAAAATCTGCTACTTACAAGCAGAGGTGTTCTGAAGATTGCCGATTTTGGAGAAGCAGAGTGCTTCCGCTTGCCCTGGGAAGAGGAAGCTCGTATGAGCAGTGGCCGTTGTGGCACCATCCCGTACATCGCACCCGAGGGGTGCTTGGATGACGAATTTGGCCCGATGCCAGTTGACGTGTGGGCTATAGGAATGATATATATGGCTATGAATACTAGAAAGCTTCTTTAGGGTGTTGCGTTGAGGAATCAGGACAGTCATTATAGAAGGTATCTTAGTGATCAAAACTTCATTCTGGTTTCCGACCCATTGAGCGGCTGCAAAATGTAAGTTACCAAGCCTTAATCGCTCTCGTAAGGCAATGCTAATTTTGATTTATCGCGAGGAGTATGGCCAGAGCATCATATATGCTATCCTGGACCCGACACCATCACGCAGGCTCACTGCCTCGCAAGTGTTAACACCTCGGTGGTGCCGTGAGATACAGCTATGTAACGCCGGCGTAAATGGGTTCTGAAAGACTGAACAGGTCAGGTTATCCATTTCCCGTTTATTGAGATTAACTAACATATCTGGGACATATGCAGAACGTTTCGGTATCTCTATTCGTCTGGCTCATCTGAGAATCCGCCCTACTAGACGGTGCCCGGTCGCCCATGTCAGAAAAGTGCAGACCATTGGATGTAAAGTCCCGGACGCGCTACTTGTCTCTTCTTCGATTTGATTCGGGTCGTGAGGGTCTCATCGGTCAAAGAAAGTACGAGGATAATTATCAGAGTTTAAAGCAAATTGAATTCATAATCAGCCAAACAAGGCTGGTCTAGGCCTATTAATCAGATTCTTTGGGATGAGGGCGTTCGGGTTTGGCCGCAGAACTCAGAGGCGCCGATGGTCCAACGCTTGAGATTCAATATCTCATGTCTTTCCTTACCTTCATCTACGTTGGATTTTAAGTCATTTATCAAAATGAACCAGACCTTTAGCAGAGGATCCAGTTGGCATTACGTATTTTTGTGTCACAAACTGGCAGATATCACGTGCGCCGCGTTTTGGAGCCACCCATCCTCTCAATTTACCTTTGAGGTAGATTCACCCGACGCAGAGTCAGCACATCTCTTTCACGTGATTATTAATAATAGATACAGGCAAGGACGACCAGCAATAACAAGAGTATTAACGACGGCAATTTCCGCCCGGGATATAGACAATCAGGGAACGGATGATTGGGATAGGATGGGTCGGCATTCTGGGTCAGGTCTCCCGTTTTGGATAATGACAATTGGGGATGGAGTGATTTGGAATAATTTAGGGTGGCGATCTGGGATATGATTTAGGATGGGATGGATCGGTTGGGTACGATTCGGGACTTTCTGAATCTTGAAACACTCGAGCTTTAAAAACAATGACAATATCACTTCCAGGCCCTTAAATACGACACGGGAGGCTAGCAATGATCAATTGCGAGAAAATCCAGCTTATTTTGAGCTATCTCCAGCTTACCAAGACAGCGAAAGTTCAATTAAGTCTACTGCCGGCGTCAGGCATAAGCGTGGAAGGAAGCGAGTTCGAAATTTGCTCAGCAGGAGGACAAGCTTACAAAGTCCGGTCAACGCCCCTTTTCACGAGTACGTATTCGACTCTAAATCTTCACACCTTAGCAGCCCATCTTCTACGGCATCCGCAACCTTTACATCGTCTGGGAGACGCGGCCCGCTGGATGCTGCCGCTTGTGCAGTAGCAAAAGCCATTAAAGCGATAAGGGCATGTTGGCGATGCAGATTTCTGCGCAAACCGGTACGTTGATTCTTTCGATTCTAGGCCGATGGGATCCAATTCCGAGGCTTTCCCTTACAAATGCTAATGTCTATACTTACTATTATCAGTGTTCTGTGGAAAATCCATGCTTAGGATGTCCCAAAGGAGCGAAGAAGTCCAATACCTTCGGATGGACTTCTGTAGCCTGTCGGAGGGGCACGTTCATAGAAGAAATGGCACCTTTGTGCCTCTGCCCCAAATCCAACGCGAAACAAGTACACCCACCTCACCCGGTTATTGAAACAAGTGCAAGAGCAGCAGGTGAGGCAAATCAATTAATGCAGCTTCACATCGAGTCGCGCGAAAAGAATGTCAACGATTTTCGAGAGTCAATTCGAAGTGGCCGCTCGACCTCAATCTGTCTTTCAAGGCCAGGTGATTTGCGCGTCGCAGGCATGCTGTTCAAGAACCTGCCGCAGATAACGTTACTGCAGGCTGCAACTACTCCTCTCAACGAGTGCATTGATTACCCTCAACCTAAGCTTTAACCACTAAAATCAGACAGACCTTCTCACAGAAATCCTCCGCCAAAACCATATGATTAGCAGGACCAGAATGAATACCATACTTTATCCCCGTTAAATTCTCAATGAAATCCAAAGCTTGATCGACTGAAAGATCTTCTGACAACGGAAAACGAACAGAACTCCTCATGATACTCAGCATCCAACTCCTTGAAAGCTATCTATAAATTGTTGTTTAATTTGTTTTCTTTTAAATCTAGGTACAAAGTTTTGAGGTGTTTCTATGGTACTAAATACGGACCATGTCGATATTCAAACGATAAGCAGGGACAACAAAGACTCGTACCGAGATCTATCCCAAGTCTCCCCACCTTCTGCATGTCCTCCAAGTTCAACAGTCGCTTCAGATGATTGATGCAAGACCACGGTCCATCAGCCTTCTCATTCCACCCCTCCTTGAAATACAAGATGTCTTGATCAAAGTTAAAGTAGATTCTAGGAAGAGGAGATAGTGGTTGGCTCGATCCTCCATCAATGATCATATACTTTGCTTCTGATGATCCTTCGAAACCGAATGAGAGTTTGTAGCATTTCAAACCCACCGCACGAGATAGGGCATAGACGTGAAGCATAGGAGGAACTTTCGCTCTCAGCCCGTCATTCGTGGTGGAATGGACAGCAACAACTCTCTCTTCCTCTGCTACCATCTCCCATATTCTAATCTGGAGCTCCAGAGGAAGTGTCCAGAATAGAGACAAATCCGGACAATTTTTCAATGCTAGCAGTCTCTTTTGTAGGGTAACTTGTTTGCTTTGCCGATTCGCTGCTCGTTCCTCCCGATTTGGTCGGGGTGGTTGGTAGAGCACTTATAATGGTCTGAAGGTGTGATATATTAAGGATGATGATCCAAAGAGCGGTGAGAATGAAGATATATACAGCATATCACGTGCACCCTAACAGCACTACTCCCGTCTCGTAGCAACCATTCCGCTGGTAACTAAGGCATCATTAGGCATCGTTTCCATAAACATCATGAATTTGTCTCACCTCCAGTCTCCAGGACTGCCCCTTGCAGTTTGTTTTCGTCTCTCCATTTTCAAGCGGTGAGAGAATATGCAACCGTAACAAAGAGGAAAGAGAACGCCTTGGCACTCAGAGTGCGGGGTCGGTTCTTCTTATGAGAAGACAGAGTCCCGACAGATTGGTAGCGAGGGTTGCATATACTCCTGGGAGGTTTTCTATTGTAATTTACAAGTGCAAATGTTAAATTTTGAAATTTTTTTTAATCTTTAAATTAAATTCGATTTTAATATTTAAAATATAATTTTTATTAAAATTTTTAATATTAAATTAAAAATTACGTTTATATTATAAAAATAATAAATAAATAAATAATAAATTTTTTTATAATAATTTATTAAATATTAAAATTTAATTTAATTTAAATTTTTATTTATTTTTTATTTATAATAATTTAAAATATAATTTATTTAATTTATTTAATTATTATAAGTTTTTAAAATATATATAAAATGTTTTTTTCGTTTTAAAAAAAAAAATTCGTTTGACGATTCATTAAACGAATTAATAACGAACGAGTTTTTTTTTTTATTCGACGTATATTTTTATAAATTTCGTAAAAACGATTTTATAAAAAGTTATAAAGTTTTTAATTTTAGTAATTTATTTTTATTTCAAATTTCAAATTAAAATTTTTTAATTTGAGTATTTTATAAAATTTTATAATTAGAATATTTTATTAAAATAATAATTCGAATTTTATCGAACGATAAAATCGATAAATTAATAAATTTATTAGTATTTAAAATAAAAATCCATTTATTACGAAGTTTTATTATTAAAAAAATACTTTTTAAAATTCTCGTTTTTTATATCGAATTATTACGATTAATTTAATTAATTTAAATTACTTTTTTTAATATATAATTCTAAAGAAAAATTCTTTAAAACTTTTTTAAAAATTGCGCAATTGTAAAAATGTTCAATACACTTTAATATTTAAAGTAAAAACGCACTTAAAAGAATTTTAATATTTTACACCGAAGAAAACAATTACCAGCCTTGGTATCTAAAGTAAAAACGTATTTAAGAATTTTGCGATCGCGATTTTTATTAAGTACGATTATATTTTATTAATTTGTATAATAACAAATTAATAAAATCGTTTAAAACTTGAAATCTAATAATATTTAATTAAGTTTTAATTTATTTGCGAGTTTTATATAATTTGTATTAATAAATAATTTATAATTATAATCGTATATTAATTAAAATTTTAATATTTTTTATTGAAATAATTATATATTATTTTAAAATATTTTTAATAAATTAATTAAATCGTTATATTTGAATACTTTCATTAAATTTAAATAAAATCGCTTATTATAAAAATTATTAATATTACGTATATATATAAAAATTAATATTAATTTTTAAATTAAATAAAAAAAAAAAACTTTTAAATATATTTTTAATTTTAATTAAAAATTATATAAAATATTTTTTTTTTAATATTTAATATATATTTTATTGTATAAATTTTATAAAATAATAAAATAAATAAATTAATAAACTTTTTAATATTTAAAATAAAAATACATTATAAAATATAATATTATTAAATTTTTTTTTTAATATTTTCGTTTTTTATATTAAATTATTTTAATTAATTTAAATTTTTTTTTAATATATAATTATAAAAGAAATAATATAATTATTTTAATACTTTAAATAAAAACGTATTTATTATAAAATTAAATTCTTTTTTTTATATTTTATTATTATTTTAATATTTTAAATAAAGAAATATTTTTAATAAAATTTTATATTAAAAAAATATTATCAAATTTTATTTCTTATATCAAATTACTGTAATTAATTTAATTAATTCAAATTACTTTATTTAATATATAATTTTAAAAATGAATTTTAAATCTTTTTTTAAAAATTATATAATTATAAAAATATTTTAATATTTTTTATTAAATTAATTATATATTATTTTAAAATTATTATATAATTATTTTTATTATAAAATTTTTAATAAAATTATTTATTATAAAAAATATTAATATTATATATATATAAAAAATTAATATTAATTTTTAAATTAAATAAATAATTATAATATAATAAATATTAAAATTTAAATTTTTTAATTTTTAATTTAAAATAAAAAAATTAATTAATTATAAGTAATAATATATATTAAAAATTAAATAATATTATTAATTATTTAATATATATTTTATTTTATAAATTTTCGATTTTATTAATTTATTTTTATTTTAAATATTTTATAAATATTTAAAATTATTAAAATAAAAAAATAATTTAATATTTTATTAAATAATAAATTTTTTAATATTTAAAATAAATTTTTTTTTTATATAAAATTATTATATATTAATAAAAAAATTTTTTATTAAAAAATTATAAATATTATTATAATATTATTAAATTATTTTATTTATATAAATTCGATTAATAATTATTATAATATAAATAATTAAATATTTAAAATTTTATTGTAATTAATTAATTTATTTTATAAAATTTATTTTAAAAAATATAAA
>MU119238.1:0-206771 GCA_014904845.1 Acephala macrosclerotiorum
CAGTCAATCAGTTGAGCCCTTTGTGATCAGTCATTCAGTTGAGGGTTTACCCTCAACTGATGACTGACTGACTGACTGATTGGATTCTCTGGTCTGACACCGTGATTGCATATCAGAAGAGAACAAGCACGATCCACTGGGGCGATTTTGACATCACAGGCTCTGGAGCAAATGAGGTCAAGACAGAAGGGAAGACCAGCTGGCCTCGAGTGATCGAGGAAACTCAGATCTCGAATGCTGCGATCCTGACAGGGTTGGTCACGGCAGCTGGGGCTGTGGCAGCTGGAGCCTTGTATCGGAGTACGCTTAAAAGTGTCCTAAGATCTTGAGCGTTTGAAATTTAGGAATATGCCTGTACATAACGTAGTGTTGCTTCATCAGTTTAGTTGGTCTTACTATATGCTTGACAGCATTCCATGGAAAGCTAAGCCTCTCGAGATACTGATCTACTTTTTGAGCAGATGCATATCCATTAAACTATTGCCGCTGCCCTCGCTATTTCCTACTACTGGATAGGTAGATCCTCCCCTACAAAAACTTGAGAAGAAAACCTTGTAGAAAGTCCCCATATGAAGGCGGAGTATCTGCCGATCAGCTTCGTTTTAATTTCTGCATCAAGCTCCCCTGACTTCTCTTGCTTCCATCTCTCTTTCCACTCTCCATGGATCAGCTAGCACCCCCCGGCCATTTTTACCCTCGTCGTCATCACCAAGCCCAACCCCTACCTAGAAGATCATGTTGCTTTGGTTGGGACATCTTGCCAACTATCTACCACATAGGTTTCGCGTGCATCCGAAGCCGGACATTGAAAGCCTGCCACCAGTGTCCTTCAAGGATCCGATACCCGGATGGCAGCAGAAGCGTAGCATGTCCAAGGGTATGTGCAACACAATCCAGGCCTGGCTAAGCTTCAATGCTTGCCCTTCTTCTTCGTTGGAACTTCTTCCTTGACAAAACCGCCCTTCACGAACGCATCTCTTGCTACCTGGTTGATTATACTAAATCTCTTCGGCCCAAGTTGATGGCCTCCATACCATCTTGTCACCACAACCATAACGTTCCACAAGTCCATTAGCTGCATCAAGTGAAGAACACGTCCACCCGCAGCTGTCTCTCCATCATCATCGCAGTCTTGATACGTAATACCTCTTTCTCCCTTGATCCTCCATGCCGTAATGTTGTGTGTTGCAGATCGTACTTTCTTGTCGCTATTGAGTAGATGCTGGAGATGTAGCTTGGCATGATCGGGGGAGGAAACCGGCGCAGCACGAGCAATGAAGACGGACTTCAATTCCATCACGACATCTGACAATATCCAAGGCGGTTCAGCATCATCGATATGATTGCTGGCTGGCAGGGTCTGCTCCACGGTAGAGTTTTCCAAAGCTGACTGCTCCTCTAAGTCTCCATCGGCTTGAATTTCGGACTCGTCGGTCAAGGAGTTGCTGGCTTCCTCAATTGCGTCGAACAGGCATACCTCGCCAGGTTGGTATATCCTTCCCAGCACATCTCGAAAGACACCCACCACATGCGCAGCTTCACCCTTCCTTGTGTGCTCCCCAGAGCTTTGTGTTCCAAGAATCGCGGGGGGAACAGACGGATATTCCAAAGGGAACTGGATCCTCAACGACGCATCTCGTCCAGGAAGTCGTAGCACATAAATACTATCTTTGCTTGCGCTGATCAGCGTCCCGTCGCCATATATGGAGTTGATGGCCTCGACCTCATTCTGAAGCTCTTCGTTCATGTTGCTGGTGGTTAGCAGCGCTTGATCGGGAGTTCTGGTTGGTGGGGTCCAAGCGCGTAGCCAAACGACGGCTAAATTTTACGAAGTACTTTATCTCGATCAGCGCGGTCCGCCCCCAGTTCGTTCAGCTTCTTCTCTTCGATATCATTTTGGTGGCGCCTCGGCAGAGTATCCCCACCAGAGGCCTTCGAGAGGGCCGACCTGAGGGATTCTGCTGTTGTCCTTATTGGCTCTCTACTCACGGGTTCGTGGAAAAGAACGGCTATTTTCAGTCTTTTTCCAGGACGATGCATCTGCCGTGACTGTTCATTTAAATGTTGGTCAGCCGATTTTTCATTCGCCTCGCCCTTCCTCTTTCTATCTGCATGTACTCGATGTTGGTATTTCAGTCTTCTGCGATTTAGTATATTGAGCTCCATTTCCCATTTCCGCTGTTAATGAATCTCTCTTCTTGTTCATTCTTATTTCTTATCGTGGGACATGCTAAATGTCCCGCCACATTCAAACTGCGAGTTATTCACAACGTGGGGCTCCAGAAGTCTCCCCTATCTCGAATCATGCTCGAGCATACGAAGTCGTATCGAATATCACAGATATCGCTCCTCCTGATCAACCATATCGTCGCAATAAACAAGTATGGCAATTCTGGAAGAGATCTCAAAACTCTCCAGGGAAAAGGCATCGAGAATGTACGATTCAATCAGGTTGCCAGCAAGGTTTCAGCTGACATAGATGTTAGACCAGTCCGAAAGTTGGAAGCCCCTCACACTTCGTGGGCCTGTGCTTGGAAGCCTCATTCTCTTTTCGGTCTTGATTATATCTTTGTTGGAGGTTCTGTCGAGCAAGAGCTCCGGAAATGAAAATGGAGGCGGTCTCGTGTTTGCTGTTGATGTCGACAACCTACCTCCACTTCCTAGCTTTGGGTATGCTCTCTTCCTGTTCTCCGCAACCTGGGCCTTGCGTTAACGCGTCTGACCAGATATCTTTACTTTCCTACAATAATTTCTGTTTGTTATAGTCTTATGTGGGGGTAAGACTAAGTGCATTCTTACTACTCGTTGATAAGTCTAATCGCCTTCACAGCTGGGTGGACCTCGATGTCAAACGCCTGGAGCCATGGTTTCGACTCTCAACCACAAGTGGAGCAAAAGCGGCGGATTCTTTGTTGCTCCAATACCCTTCAGACTTTTTGCCATTCGTTCCAATCACTGCACTCAGGCGAAAGTATGGTTCCCATCATGTGGTCCTTGTTCAAATGCTGATGTGGAATAGACATTGGAGTGTTTTCCTTGCAGGGGCCATCATGATGACAGTTTTCTGGGCCATAACTCCTCTACAGTCGGCAATATTCAACGCTGCCACTATCACTCGCTCCATCTCGGCAAAGATGATCACCTCAGCTCAGCTGATCTCCGTGGATCAGCAAGTTTCTGGCCTTAATGCCAACTTCCTCAACACAGCGTACGCGATTTCCTGGCTGGGCCAAGTGTTACCTGCTTTCACGACAGCGGCTTATGCCATCCTCCCATTCCAACCAATTCCTGATCATCGGTCTACCTCTTCTCTGGAAACATGGACCACTGATGCAGACTCTTTCAGTACCGCTCTTTCCTGCAAACCTGCGAATGTCAACTTGACTGGACTTGGGTACACTTTCAGCAATGGAAAAGGATGTGTTGTTCCTCAGATCAATCTCCCTGATACCATTGGGCTAGGCGATTACATGGTTAACTATATTGGCTACTTCAACAGTCCACAGGTCGACTGGTTCCTCCAGAATCCAAATTGCTCTGCTACGTTTTCGAACAACTTTCTTGCCTTGTGGGCCTCCAATTCGTCTCGCACTGAAAACGGCATTTACAGCAATCTCACAGCGTTGTTTTGTGAGACTTCATATTTCTCGACGAGATATTCTGTCACAGTCAATGCATCTAATACGGCAATTGTCAACGGATCTGAAATCTCGTCAAAGGCGGACTCGAGCATCAGTGATCTCTTCAATACCACAGCTTTCGAGTACATTCTGTCCACCGGTGTCAACCCAACAGACGAGGAAATAGACCTCCCAAGCCGGGCTGTCCTCGAGCAGTACCCTCGCTTGATAAATTACAGTCTCACATGGCCTGTGTCCAACGTCGTTGGGTTCGCAGTTGCACTCAACCCTTTGACAGTGGACGATCTATCCAACCCAACCAATCTCCAGAATGCATTTCAGATGGCACATCAACTGCTTTTCTCAACAGCGTTTTCATCCTTGCTCAACTCTACAAATTCTTCGTCTTCTGTTCAAGATTCTCGTACTGGCCTCATCGAAGAGACTCTCGGGGCAATCATCTTCGTACGACCCATTTCCATAGCTGTGGAGATCGCGCTTGGTGTTGTTGCTATATTCACAGCTATCCTGTGGTATTATTCACATAGTCGAGCAAGCCATCTTCGGCAAGATCCTGCTTCCTTGGCGGATGTGATGTCCATCTACAGCAGTGGCCGCCTGTCTCCAGCTACGTTCGATCTTGGCGAAGATTCGAACAAGGCAGCTTTAGTCAAGGCTGTATCCGATAAAACATACCGCCTGTTGGCGAATGGGATCCAATCTGAGAACGCTGCTCTTCCTGGCCGTGACTCCCCTCAGCATGGCTATTCAACATCGGTCTCATCGTTTACAAGGGCTGAAGACGCTCCTGCTGTTCTACCATTGGAGCTCCACAGGTATATGGGTTCGATATTTGGGTTATTCATATTTTCATCTATATTTGGGGTCGCGTATCTGAACTATCAAGCTCGGAGGCTCAACGGTAGGCCGCAGTTCTCAAAGTCATACCTGGAACCTGAAAGCTAACGACTGACACAGGTCTTGCTCTGCCGTCTACCAACTCTATCGTGCTTTCCATCCTCGAGAACTACGTCCCTACAATCTTCGCCACTCTGCTGGAGCCTGTCTGGGTTGTCTTGAATCGCCAACTCTGTCTGCTGAAGCCTTTCGATGAGCTTCGGAAAGGCAACGCAAAATCTTCAAACTCTTTGGAGGCAAAGTATAGCTCTCTTCCCCCTCAGCTGAGTATCTGGCGAGCCATCCATGCTGGCCATTTTGTGTTGGCAAGTGTCTGCCTCGTTGCATTATCTACCAACATCCTCGCAGTCACACTCAGTACTCTAATCAACGAGCGAGTGGCGGAAGTCACCTTTCAAACTCAAGCCCAGCAAATCTATCTGCCAAGTTTCAACGATACCAGGATACGGACAGATGGTATCGGCGGCCCTACCATCTTTTACTCTGACCATTTCTACATGATGATGGCCAACCTCACCCATAACACTTCATTACCGTCCTGGCTCGACAGCAAATACTACTACATGCCATACAGCCTTGAGACGCCCCCCGAGGCCTCGAACTCAGTCGCGCCTACCATGGTGGAAGGTTTCAAAGCATCCACGACAGGTTTTGGGTCATCTGTCGACTGTATCAACCTCTCTCCAGGGACTGGTCCTGGCACCTATCACTTCAACATCAGCTCAGATGGATTTACGGCATTTCTTTCCACGACTCATGAACTTCCAAATGGAACGGCGGTTACATGTGTCCCATTGGCAGTGACCAACTCTCTAAATGAGACTGTTGGATTCACTGGGACATTCCCTGTTGGAAATCTAGCTATGGAAGTCATGCAGGGAATGTTTCCGGCGGGTGGCAATGATGGGGGCCTCTGCGCTAGTCTTCTCCTCGCTGGATGGGTTCGTGCTGGACCAGCCCCAGGTTCAAGTCCATTCACAGGAGGCAAAAATTCTACCCATCTTACTACTGTCACCAGCTCGAGTTTCGTAGCTTGCACGGCCAAACTCCAGACTGCACAGTTCGACGTCTATGTTGACCCTTCCGGCCATGTTCTCAACTCTAATCAGACGACCGATGCCACTACTGACACCGCTCAATACTTCACCGGGAACGGAACGGAACTGAATCTGATCACTGAGGCAATCAGTCTTCTCGCTCCATCTGCTGTCGGCTTGTTTCAGTGGCACAATGGAACCTTCACGTCGGATTGGATGAATTCTCTGCTTGGTATCATGCAGAATTCGGATTCGTTGGTCGACCCCTCCATCGCAGCACCCAACGGCACTGCAATGGCGCCTGTCTTGGAACGAGTGTATACACAGTTATTCAGTCTCCTTATCTCCTTGAATGCCGCACATGTGTTCGTTAAAGACACAACAAACTCGCCATCTACTGCGAAAGCAATCGGTACCGTTCCCCGCCTCTTCCTCAACGGAACCATGTTTCAAGTTTCAGTGGCCATTCTGATCCTTCACTTCGTTTGTGCCGTTGTATTCTACGTATTTCGACCTAAGAAGTTCCTACCCCGAATGCCGATTTCGATTGCAGCGCTCTTGTCGTTCGTGACTGCTAGTCGAGCTTTGGAAGATTTCAAGGATCATGATGCGGGTTTGAGGAAGGATTTGCAGGATCAGAGGTATGGGTACGGAAGGTATGTTGGGATTGATGGGAAGACGCATGTTGGGATCGAACAGCAGCGGTTTGTGGTGCCTTTGAAGAGTAAAAATCCTGAAGTTAGGGAGAGGAAGTGGGGACGGTTTTTGGGGAAGAAGAATGAGAAGGAACCGAGGACTTGGATTTGAGGAGCAAATTACAGATTCAAAGCATGGTCCTGCCGAGTATCAACGCCGGCGCCCCGTGTTCCCTTTTCTTTCTTCCTGAGTCATTTCAACCGTCATTCCATGCAAGAAGAAATCACAGCTCCCTAGTCCATCTCCAAACCAACAACTTCCTCCTCCCACCACCCTTCGCTTCCGGCCAATCAACCCACGAATCCTCATCTTCAACCCGCCTCCAAACCTTGCCCACTCCCATCTTTTCGACCACCGCCCTAGACTTCAAATTCTCCTCTAGAATCCTCACAACGACGTTACTCACCCCACACATCTCCTTCCCCCACCAAAGCAACGCCTTCACTGCGGCGCCCATGATCCTTTTACCTTGATAATCAGGATGTAAATAATACCCTAGCTCACACTCATTGTCCTCCACTATCCGCACATCAGCATGTCATTCCCCTCAAATTCAAGATCGAAGGAATAGGAGGAAAGGACGGCTTACTATTGCTTCTACTCTTCCCCAACTCCCCCAACTTTCTCACTACCTCCTTCAAAGCCTCACTTTCCTTCGGCATCAAACTCACAGCCCCAATCATCTCCCCAGTTTCCGGATCCCCAGATCTCAAGACTTGAAGTACGAGGTTGGATTTCCCCGATATTTGGAAATTGACCCACCATTCGGCATCGGAGAGCGTGTAGGGTTGGGGGATAGCGATTAGTTGGTGTGCGAGGCTGGGGATTGAGAGGAGCGGGGGGAGAATGTGGATATCCTGTTGCTGGAAGGTGGTGAGGAATATGGGGACGGAGGAAGTTGTGGTGAGGGGAATGTATGGGCTGCCTGAAGCAGTTTTGGCCAATTGGTATGTCGGTGATGAAGAAGCCATTTTGGAGGATGAGTGAGTCGAAGGGAGGCTTGGGATCGGTAGGTTTTCGCGGCGAAACCTGCTGGTGGTTCCTGCCGTTTCGAGTTGGCGTCTAATTGTGATGTTTGATGCAAGAATGTTTCGGGTAAGGTCTCCAGCACCGTTGTGAGTTCCTAAGTTTGTGAGAGTAAACAAAGACACGAAGTTGTATGATAAGGCTGAGAGATCTTCAGGCTATTTGTATCTTCGTACATTGGACCAATGAGTCATTAGTATGACTTCGTCGTCGTATTCGCGCTCCTTCCTCTATCGGAATCGCTTATGCTTATGTCAGCTCTGGTCAATGTTAGTAGTGGATTGAATCATAAATCATAAGAAGAGATCAAAGTACTTTGCATTCGGGAAGAAATAAATTCCAAAGTCCCAGGCAGATTCAAATAATCAACTCTTAGACTCTTTTCCTTGAAATCGTCAGAGTAACTGCAAAATGGAAGTCTCAAGAACACCAGAAGAACTTCAGGTTCTTGCAATAATCCAGTCCTTCTCTAATGCGATTAAGAACAACTCTCCATCCACACTCCAATCCCTCATCCTACCCACCGGCAGCTGCACAAGAACTGGGATTAATCCTTCCAGTCACGTACACATGCCCCAATCAGACTTGGTGGGATATATCTCAGCCGCGGCAAAGGATGAAGATATCGAGGGAAGGTTTGACGAAGGTGAAGCGACTGTGAAGGTTGATGGAGATCTTGCGATGGTGTGGACTACTTGGAGGACGGGCTATGTGTACTTGATCTCAAGAAGCAGGTAGATGGCACGTGACAGGGAAAGATGCCTTCTGCCATTACCCTCGCTCTACTGTTCAAGCAACGGACTTCTTGTCGTGATACGTTTTTAAGTTGTGTCGTACTGGTGTAGTAGAAACCCATCACGAACACTGCCTCATGCCGAGAATCTCACAGTATCATCTTGATCCATAAGCTTGTGACACTTTGTCAAGAATCTCAGAATGAACGCCAAGACATGTAATTCCACATATGGAGCTTGAGATCAATTTACATTTGAGCATGATGCAAGCGTCAGGTGTCACGAAGTACCATCTACTTCATGCATGAAGGAATTCTTTTATTTCCCTGAGGTTTTCTTGCTGAGGATTCATGGTGAAGTCTGGTGTCGCCGCTTTTTGGAGCGCTACACCAAACAGCCAGCATCGAACGATGATTGGCAGCGGAGGAAGGAAGGCCGGAGCCTCTAGCGGCCGCAGGAGCTAATCCCCTTTGGACACACAGGGTCAAGCAGCTCCCCCAGCGATCTTGTCGCGACCGCGAGCCTCGCGGATTTTGTGTGTGCAGCCCTCTATCTACCAGTGCATTTCGATCTCGACCCACTTCCACCACATTACTTTCTTTGTAATCTTTTGATTCTTTTGACAGTACTTCTACAAATTTTAATTAGGGGTTCAAGAGGAATCTAGGCACTCGACTCCAGCCCTTTGCACGCGAGAGTTTGTGCATCTACGCCTTGCATCTCAAGAAGATATCGAAATTTCGCCCCGCCTACAACGCCTGCGATCGATCTTCCTGCGCAACGAGGGACCCCATATCGAATGAAGCCTTACCTGTGAAGGCTTGCGCATAGCGAATGTCGCAGCCATGAATACTACAATAGAGTTGGTGGTGCAGAAGTTGAGCTCTTCAGACAGCGGTACGACCTCGCAGGCTGCAGACCCGGTTTGAGAGAATTTTTACTGATCCTGCTCATTTAGATGCGAAAACCAAGGGCGAAGCAGCTGTCCAGCTGCGAGATAACCTCGAACACTATATTACAGGGCAAATATACCCAGCCTTCCTCAAGAGACTGATCCCAATCTTCATAAACTGCCTTAAAGGCCCTCCAGTCTTCGTTAGCACATCTGCAGAACAAGTACGAATCCTCTTATACCTTCAAAGGCATTTACTGATACGCTCTACAGCGATTACGAAATTGCGTTCTCGAAATCCTCCATCGTTTGCCCGTCAATCCTCCTGAGCCCTTCGAGCCATACGCAGAAGAAGTGGTGGATCTGTTAATGAACCTGGTGAAGACGGACAATGAGGAAAATGCTGCGCTATGCGTCAAGACGATTATGGATATCATGCGTCACCAGACGAAGGTGCTGCAAGACAAGGTCCAGCCTTTCCTTACCTTGATCCAGGAGCTTTTTGATCAGATGGAATCGGTGGTGCGGGACCAACTCGATAACCCTACATCCGGCATACCTTCGACTCCAGGAAGCTCGCAGACATACCAGAATTCTCCCCGTCCAGGCTCGCCTGTGGCATCTGTCTCGGATCTTGGTGCGGATCCGCAACAGCAGACTCGACCTCTTTTAAAGGGAATGCAATCTTTCAAAGTGCTTGCAGAGTGTCCGATTATCGTGGTTTCCATATTCCAGGTATACCGAAATACTGTTGGGCCAAATGTCAAGGCCTTCGTGCCATTGATCAAGAGCGTTCTGCTCCTCCAAGCCAAACCACAAGAACAAGCACATGCGGAGGCAGCTGCCAAAGGTACCATATTCACAGGTGTCAGCCCGAATATCCGAAATCGTGCAGCTTTCGGAGAGTTCATTACTGCCCAGGTGAAAACCATGAGCTTTCTAGCGTACTTGCTTCGAGTATACTCCCAGCAATTGACGGATTTTCTGCCGACTTTACCCAATATCGTTGTTCGACTTTTGAAGGACTGCCCACGGGAAAAGTCCGGAGCTCGCAAGGAACTATTGGTTGCCATCCGACATATCATCAATTTCAACTTCCGCAAGATCTTCCTCAAGAAGATTGACGAACTTCTGGATGAAAGAACTTTGATCGGCGATGGATTGACAGTCTACGAGACCATGAGACCTCTCGCATATAGCATGCTAGCTGATCTCATCCATCATGTACGAGATGCTCTGGAACCTCCACAGATCAGAAAGACCGTTGAGGTCTACACCAAGAACCTGCAGGACAGCTTTCCTGGTACCAGTTTCCAGACAATGAGTGCAAAGCTTCTCCTCAACATGGCAGAATGCATTGCGAAGATGCCGAACAAAGCAGATGCTCGGCACTACCTGATCATGATCTTGAACGCCATTGGAGACAAGTTTGCGGCCATGAATCGGCAGTATCCAAATGCTGTCAAGCTCTCAAAGCTGTACGCCCAACAGTCGATCGACGCATCACCTGACAATTACCTAGCAGACCGGGAACATCCACCGGATTGGGACGAGATAGACATCTTCAATGCCATGCCCATCAAGACCTCGAATCCTCGAGACCGTGCCGCGGATCCGGTTGCTGACAACAAATTCTTGTTCAAGAATCTCATGAACGGTCTGAAGAATACGTTCTACCAGTTAAAGGCCTGCAACGTGGGTACTCCAATCGATGCGTCTAATGCTCCTCCACATTGGCAAGAAGTTTCATATGGGTTCACTGCGGAAGAAGTTCAAGTCATCATCAAGCTATTTCGTGAAGGTGCATACGTCTTCCGGTACTATGAGATTGAGAAGCCTGCCACCGAGTCTCAATATTCCTCGCCTGTCGAGTTCATGGCAAATCATTACATGATCTCAAGCAGCAAGGAAGAGAAGGACCTCCTTGAAACATTTGCGACAGTTTTCCATTGCATCGACCCTGCTACGTTCCACGAAGTTTTCCACGAAGAGATACCCAAGCTGTACGATATGATCTTTGAGCACACTGCTCTTCTCCACGTCCCTCAATTCTTCCTCGCGAGCGAAGCAACATCACCAAGCTTTGCTGGTATGCTCTTGCGTTTCCTAATGGACCGTATCGACGAAGTCGGCACGGCTGATGTCAAGAAGTCATCAATTCTGCTTCGTCTATTCAAGCTCGCATTCATGGCAGTCACGCTCTTTTCGAATCAGAACGAGGCCGTCCTGCTCCCCCACGTCCTCGACATTGTCACCAAGTCAATTGAGCTCTCAACAACAGCCGAAGAGCCTATGAACTACTTCCTGCTTCTGAGGTCACTTTTCCGAAGCATTGGTGGCGGCAAATTTGAGCACCTGTACAAGCAAATCCTTCCGCTTCTTGAAATGCTTTTGGAGGTCCTCAACAACCTGCTTATGGCTGCAAGAAAGCCAGCTGATCGAGATTTATATGTCGAGCTTTGCCTTACGGTTCCAGCACGACTGAGCAACTTGCTCCCTCATCTGAGCTACCTTATGCGACCTCTTGTAGTGGCGTTGAGAGCTGGCTCTGATCTTGTTGGACAGGGGCTTCGAACCTTGGAGCTTTGTGTCGACAATCTCACTGCTGATTACCTAGACCCCATTATGGCACCGGTCATCGATGAACTCATGACTGCACTGTTCGATCACCTGCGACCAACACCATACAGCCATTTCCATGCACATACCACCATGCGAATTCTCGGAAAGCTGGGTGGTCGTAATCGGAAGTTCATGACTGGCGCGCCTACCCTGACGTTCCAGCAATTCTCAGACGACCTTACGAGCTTTGACTTGAAGCTTAACGGGTCTAGGAAGGACAGAGCATTCCCTGTAGAGATTGGTATCGATTTAGCCATCGGAAAGCTCATGGAAGTCCCGAAGGGCGCCACAGCAAAGAAGGCTGACGCTTACTACAAGAAGCAAGCCCTGCACTTCATCAAGACGCAGCTGAAGCTCCGTCTTGGAATCGACAGCCTTCCCGACGATTTCGGGCGTCTGGTCCGACTTCAAGCTCAAGATCTGCTGGCACGAAAGTGCGAGGCTGATTTATCATCACTGGAAACTTCCGAGCGAGAACGATCCGTCTTCAAGAAGGATGGCCAGGACTTGATGCTCAAGAAGCTCATCAAAGCCATTATCTTTGCTGTATCCATGCCGGAGTTCACAGTCGAGGCCACCACCCTTCTCAACAATCTCTGCAAACACTTCACCATCCTAGAAGTAGGCAGAGCTTTGGCCGATATGAGACAGAAGACCATGCCTTTTGATGTCAAGTCAGGAGAAGGCCTCCTTTGCATCGACAGCAGAGTTCTTGGTGATGCCATTGTAGAATGTCTGTCATCTGACAACATCGCTGTACGAGAAGCTGCTCAAGCTGCCATCCAAGAGATCTATGACACCACAGCCATCATATTTGGGTCTACGGCCGAGGTCAACAAGCTCTCCTTCTTCTCCTACCTCAGCAGTCTATTCTGCCACAACTGCTACGAAGAAGAATGGTTCTCCAAAGCCGGTGGAAGTCTGGGTATTAATCTCATGATCACCAAGATCAACATGGGCGATGCTTGGATTCAAGAGAACCAGGTCAACTATGCGCGAGCTCTCATGTACGTCATTAAAGACATGCCGCCAGATTTACCAGCAAAGACACGCCGTGGGGCCCAGGATACCCTCGAAATCCTCCTTCATCGCTGCACCAAGGGTGCTACCAAGGCCGACCTGCAGCTTCCCGCTCCCTCTCAATCTGGTCAGCAAGTTCGTCCGTCAAAGCTCTTCAGCGTATGTGGTCAATTGAACCAGGAGCTCTCACACATGAACCGACATGTCCGTGAGGCGTCCAAGCGTTGCCTAGAAATCATTGCAAAGGAGATTGGTGTTGAGATCTGGGAGATTCTGGAGCCGACAAAGGATCGATGTCTCCATCCACTATATAGCAAGCCATTACGAGCTTTGCCTTTTGGAGTTCAGATCGGATCCATTGATGCCATCACCTACTACATGACTTTGAAGTCTGACTTTGTCACATTTGACGAGCAGCTCAATCGACTACTCATGGAGTCATTGGCGCTGGCTGACGCCCCAGACGAGTCCTTAGCTGGCAAGCCCCAAGAGCATCGAACTCACGAAAATATTATCAGCCTCAGAGTTGCGTGTATCAAGATGCTGACTACTGCAATGGGCTTCGAGGACTTCCAAAAAGGACCCAACAATGCCACCCGTACCAAGATTGTGTCCGTCTTCTTCAAGTGCTTGTACTCTGACTCCAAGCAAACCATCGAGGCCGCGAACGATGCATTGAAGAATGTCCTTTCGCAAACCACCAAGCTGCCAAAGGATCTGCTGCAAAACGGTCTTCGTCCTGTCTTGGCCAATCTTCAGGATCCTCGTAGACTCAGCACTCACGGCCTTGACGGTTTGGCTCGCCTCCTCCAGCTCTTAACTACATATTTCAAGGTTGAGATTGGGTCCCGGTTGTTGGATCATATCAAGGTTCTTGCCGAGCCCACTATTCTTCAGAAGATATCATTCCTGTTGATCGAGCAAAACGAGCAGATGAAGATTATTGCAGCTGTCTTCAACATCTTCCACCTCCTTCCCCCAGCAGCTGAGCACTTCAAAGAGCGGCTCATCGAAACTGTTCTTGATCTGGAAGAGAAGCTCCGCCGAACTAGGTACAGTCCTTTCAGAGCTCCATTATACAAATTCCTGAACCGATACCCGAACGAAGTCTGGGTGATGCTGTTGGGCAAGATCGAGGAGCAGAAGTATGGCCGCTTCTTGGCTCAAGTTCTGGAAGATTCTGAGAGTGGGCCTCTTCGTCAAGTCGTTGTCAATGGCGTGGAGCACATGATCAAGGCCTGCGGAGACATGGGTGCAGAGAACAAGGAGACCAGATACGCTGCCGTTATCAACGCCATCAACATCATGCATTCGGTCTCCAAGTTCGACAATGACAAGACCAAGGAATGGATGGAGAAGAAGGAGAACATGACTTGGTTTAAGCTGGTGGGAAAAAACCTGGAGCGACATCTTCGCTCAAACACACTTCCTCCAAATCTGCGCCTTGCTGCTGAGCAAGCTGGAGAGCAGCTTATGATCATCTTCACAAAATTCCTCGAGTATCATCCAAAGGATTTGGACTCATTGTTCAGCCTCATCGATTCGGTCACTGCTGAGGACTTCAAGCCCAGTCAGACTTTCTTCAAGTACCTTTTCGATCGTGTCATCAATTCCGATTCCGTCGATTACTGGAAGAGCGTTGTCATGCGAAGCTTGGAGGTATATCATGGAAAGAATGCTTCGCAGCAGACCAAGACTTTCCTGCTTCACAATCTTCTCAACCCCATTCTCGCCATGGATGTCATGAGAAATTCGAGGCAATCCAGTCCTAGCAGAGGCCACCGCCTTATGGACAAAGCTGTCATTGAGTCCATACACCAGAAGATCTGGAAGGTCGGTTTCGGAGACTCCGGTGACGACTTGGCACAGTCAGGCATCGACCACACGAGAATGGAAATCTTACAATTATCGGCATTTCTTGTCAAGTATCATTATGCCATCTTGCAAGACGCTAGGAAGGACATTATCAAGTTTGGCTGGACGCACATCAGACTGGAGGATGTCATCAACAAACAGGCTGCATATGTTGTGATTGGATACTTCATTGCACATTACGAAACCCCTGCCAAGATTGTTCAGCAAATATACTTTGCTCTGCTCAAGACCAACCAGAACGAAGGCCGCGCTCTGGTGACGCAAGCCTTGGAGCTCATCGCCCCAGTCCTCCCCAAGCGAATGAACACCTCTTCAGGAGACCGAAATCCAGTCTGGGCAGCCGGGCCACGTCGTATTCTTGCTGAGGAGGGTCAAAACGTCCAGCAAATGACGAGCATCTTTCATTTCTTGGTGAAGCATGCAGATCTTTTCTACGAGTCACGAGACAAGTTCATCAATTTGATTGTCAGCTCATTGCGAAAGGTTGCACAACCTCCTACTCCATCGAATGAGAACAAGAAGTTAGCACTTAATCTGATGACATTGATCTGGCAATGGGAGCAGAAGCGCGTTGAAGGCAAAGATGCCTCACCTGTGCGAGCCTTCTCAGAATCACCCAACACGAAGAAGCGAAAGCTGGAGTCATTGAGCGACAATCAGATGTCATCTCCGTCTCCATCAAAGCCTGGTTCCTCCGGCGCTGGTGCGGAGAGACCAGAGTACAAGATCCCACCAATCGTGCAGCAGAAGATGATCAAGTACCTTGTGGAGTTCATCGCCGGGCTTCCAGAACGTTTTCCTCTTCCGTCCGCGAAGACAAGAGACCCGGCTGTGCCCAATGCACCGGTACAGCCACAGCCGTCTGTTGAGATGTGCAAGAAGGCCATCGCCCTCCTTTATGGACTTCTTCAACCTCAGTACTGGGGCGAGTCCTTGGTTGACCTCTTTCCAAATGTGACGGAAATGGTACTCGCTAGCGACCGAACAACACAAGCTCTTGCCGGCGACCGTGAGCATACGGAAGACAACAAAGGAGACGAGAAATTCCTTACCAACATCGTCAATACTCTTCAAGTCGTGCGGATCATCGTCAATGTCAAGCCTGACAGCTGGATCCTACAGAATATGACTGCTCTTCAACACATCCTTGAAAAGTCTCTCAAATCCAGCATTCCTGAGATCCAGGATTGTCTGAACGCAGCTGACGAGAAGATTGACGACGGTCGTAATCTTAAGCCTCTCATGAAGCGTATCCTTGACGCAGTTCCTGACGATGTTCCTATGGAAGATGCTGATGCCGAGGGCGAAGCAGAGGCCTCCACATCAGAGATCATCACCTTCCTCTCTACCACCGCCACTGAAACTCTCTCGGCCAATAACTACGTCTCGGGGATCAATATCTTGTGGACTCTTGCGCAGCGCAAGCCGTCTGAAATGGATCAGCACATCCCTCAACTCATGAAGGCACTCCAGGCTAAGCTTGCACGTGAGCATGTAGCTCATTACAACGCGCTGTTGGGTCAAGCTGGCATGGTTGGCCCAATCCGTCCTGGCGAGGCCGAGCCAGCCGGTGTGATGAGCGCTTATGAGCTTGAGACACAGACTGGTCTCATGCTGAAGGCCATTGATATCATCTCTATGCGCATGGACGTTCTTGGTGACAACCGACGCCCCTTCTTGAGCGTTTTGGCTACCTTGGTTGAAAAGTCATTAAGTAATACTCTCTGCCTCAAGATTCTGGATATGGTGGAGACTTGGGTCTTCAAGTCTGAAGGCTCCTGGCCGACATTGAAAGAGAAGACTGCAGTGTTGCACAAGATGTTGACCTTCGAGAATCGCACCGATCAGACATTGTTGATGAAATTCTTGGAGCTTGTCATTCGCATCTATGAAGATCCGAAGATCACCAGAACCGAGCTCACTGTTCGCATGGAGCATGCTTTCTTGATCGGTACCAGAGCTCAGGATGTCGACATGAGAAATCGTTTTATGGCCATCTTTGACAAGAGTCAGTCGAAGACTGCCAGTGCTCGTCTCGCCTATGTCATCACTGCCCAGAATTGGGATACTCTGGCAGATTCTTACTGGCTGGCACAAGCATCTCAGTTGCTGTTGGGCGCTGTTGACATGAACAGCTCCATTCAACTACACCACGAAGACTTCCGAACTATGCCCGCATCCACCATCTTCGAGACATATGCCAACGACAATCGAACACCGACGGCCATGGCTGACAACAAATATGACGCCCTTCTATTATCTCATCGACGTTTCCTTGCCGAGATTGGAGATGTTCGTGTACGAGATATTGTTGAACCGCTCGCCCAACTTCAGCATTTGGATCCGAATGTAGCTCATGAGATCTGGGTGGCTTTGTTCCCCATGTACTGGGCTGCAACTCCGAAGGACGAGCGAGGCGATCTTGAGAGAGGTATGGTTGCATTGCTAACCAAGGACTATCATTCGCGACAAGTCGACAAGAGACCTAATGTCATCCAATCGCTTTTGGAAGGTGCTGCGCGCGCATGGCCCGAGTGCAAGATCCCTCCACACGTGCTCAAGTTCGAGGCCAAGACCTATGATGCTTGGTACACTGCCTTGGTTCAGCTGGAAAATGCCGCAATCAAGCCCGAGATCGACAGTGCGCTCGTGCGCGAGAGCAACCTTGACGCCCTGGTCGAGCTCTACGCCGGTCTGAACGAGGACGACCTATTCTACGGTACCTGGCGACGAAGATGTCTGTATGTGGAGACCAATGCTGCGCTTTCATACGAACAGAATGGAATGTGGGACAAGGCCCAGCACATGTACGAAACTGCCCAGATCAAGGCGCGGACCGGGGCCATACCTTTCTCTCAAGGCGAGTACATGCTTTGGGAGGATCATTGGGTCTTGTGCGCCACTAAGCTTCAACAATGGGAGGTCTTGTCGGATTTCGCAAAGCATGAGAACTTCCAAGATCTTCTGCTCGAGTGTGCTTGGAAGCAGATCGAGATGTGGAATAATCCAGAACACCGTGATGCTCTTGACAATATGATCAAGGGGGTCATGGATGCACCAACCCCACGTCGGACGTTCTTCCAAGCTTTCATGTCTCTTCTCAAGCTGCACAACAAGACAGAATCACCAGCAGAATTCAGCAAGGTTTGTGATGAAGCCATTCAACTCTCGATCCGCAAGTGGCACCAACTACCAAAGAGAATCACAAACGCACACACGCCTTTGTTGCAGAACTTCCAACAGCTTGTCGAGCTGCATGATGCTAGTGTCATCTGCCAAAGCCTCGCACAGACAAACCAGGGCAATCTCGACGTCAAGTCGGGAGAACTCAAGCTACTCCTTGGTACCTGGCGAGATCGCCTTCCCAATGTCTGGGACGATATTACTGCCTGGCAGGACTTGGTCACTTGGCGTCAGCATATCTTCGGTCTCATCAACACAACTTACCTCAATCTTCTTCCACAGGGCGGTGCTAATGCTAATGGTGCTTCTTTCGCATACCGTGGATTCCACGAGACTGCCTGGATCATCAATCGCTTCGCTCATGTAGCTCGCAAGCACCAACTACCGGAAGTCTGTATCAGCCAACTCAGTCGGATCTACACACTGCCCAACATCGAGATTCAAGAGGCATTCCTGAAGCTGAGAGAGCAAGCCAAGTGTCATTACCAGAATCCGAACGAACTCAGCAACGGTCTCGACGTGATCAACAACACCAACCTCAACTACTTCGGACCCAATCAAAAGGCCGAGTTCTACACCTTGAAAGGAATGTTCCTTGAAAAACTTGGACAGCGTGAAGAAGCAGCTGAAGCATATGGTATGGCCTTGTTCTTCGATATCAAGCTTCCAAAGGCATGGGCTGAATGGGGATACTACAACGACCGTCTGTTCAAGGAGCACCCCACGAACTACATGTACGCCAAGAACGCTCTGAGTTGTTATCTGGAGGCTGCTGGTCTCTTCAAGAATGCGAAGTCACGGAAGCTGCTTACTCGCATCCTCTGGCTCCTCAGTCTCGATGACGCTGAAGGAACGCTTTCAACTCAATTCGATGAATACAAGGGAGAGACGCCTGTCTGGTACTGGATCACCTTCATTCCGCAACTTCTCACTGGACTCGGCCATAAGGAGGGACCAAAAGCCAATGCGCTTCTGTGCAAAATCGCCAAGGCCTATCCTCAAGCTCTGTACTTCCAACTGAGGACCAATCGTGAGGACATGCTCGCCATCAAGAAGACCCAGGAACAGAAGGAGGAGAGAGAACGTCGACTCAAGCTGAGAGCTGCTGCTGCACAAGGTAACGGTAGTGCGACACCGAAGCCTAATGGTTCGCCGAGACTTCAACGTCAAGAAACCCCTGCTGGTGCGCGACCCGATAGCGCAGCCGGATCACGACCCGGCACTGCGAATCCAGAAAGTGCGGTCAAGACAGAACCAGGAGAGGCCAATGGAGCAAACGGAACAAATGGAGCCACCGCTAACGGAGTAAACGGCAACGATGCGAATGGACAGCCCGCTGCTCCAGCACCTCCACCTGTGAAGAAGATGCCGTGGGAGCACACAGAAGAGATCTTGTCGGTACTCAAGACGGCTTTTCCATTGCTAGCTCTATCTATGGAGTCAATGGTCGATGCAATTCAGAAGCATTTCAAATGCCCACCCGATGAGGACGCTTACAGATTGATCACCGCTTTACTCAACGATGCTCTCTCTTATGTTGGCCGTGCACCCAATTCATATGCTCAGGACGTCAAGCTACCTCCAGCTACCGAAGCCAACATCACGCGATTCGCCGAGACCATTCTACCTGCCCACATCCGCACTTCTTTCGAAGAAGACTTCGTTAAGAAGAAGCCTACAATGTACGAGTACATCCACAAGTTACGGAAGTGGCGCGACAAGTTCGAGGCCAAACTCGATAGACGTAAGACATATGCACACCTAGAAGGTTACAGCAGCTATCTCAGCGAGTTCCGTTTCCTGAAGTTCGACGAGGTTGAAGTACCAGGACAATACCTGCAGCACAAGGACAAGAACCAAGACTTCGTCCGGATTGAGCGCTTCTTGCCTGTTGTTGACCTCGTTCGCGGTATCGGTGTTTGTCATCGCAGACTCAAGATTAGGGGACACGATGGAAGTGTTCATCCATTCGCGGTGCAGCATCCTGCTGCTCGTCATTGCAGACGCGAGGAGCGTATTCTGCAGCTCTTCAGACACTTCAATGGGAGCTTGAGCAAGCGAAAGGAGAGTAGGAGGAGAAATTTGAACTTCCATCTCCCACTTATGATTCCTTTGGCTCCTCATATTCGTATGGTTCAAGATGATCCGACGTACATCTCGCTCCAAGGAGTCTTTGAGGATCATTGCAGAAAGAGTGGCATGTCAAAGGATGATCCTGTGCTATTCACCATGGACAAGATGCGGGCTCTAGTCGAAGCAAAGGCAAGACTCCTTCAAATCACTCCCGAGGATTGTGTTAAATTTTTACAGAAACACCCCGACCAAGCACTCCCCGCAAAATTGGAAACCTTTACCGCCGTCCAAGAGAAATGGGTACCACACACCCTCGCCCTTGATTACTTCACCAAGACCTACCCCGGCTTTTCCGAATTCTGGCTCTTCCGCCGACAATTCTCATACCAATTCGCTGCCTTGACATTCATGACTTACATCCTCCACATGCATAATCGCTACCCTCACAAGTTGAACATCGCCCGCGCAACAGGCAATATCTGGGGTTCTGAGTTAATGACCTGCATGGCAGCCGGAAAAGCCTTCTTTCACAATCCCGAACCTGTTCCCTTCCGTCTCACGCCCAATTTACAAACACTGATGGGTCCCCTCGCCACAGAAGGCATCTATTCCTGCGCAATCATGGCCATCGCTCGCTGCCTCACAGAGCCAGAATACGAACTGGAACAACAACTTTCTCTCTTTGTTCGAGATGAGATGATCCATTGGTTTCAACAGAGTCACCGAGGATCTGGAGGCTTGCAAGAGGGTCAATTGAGAGAGACGGTTCAGGTTAATAGTGAACTGATTGTGAAGAGGACGACAACTTTGGCGCAGGCTCCTGCCGGGACTTTACCGGCGAATCAGACGGTTATTGATTTGATTGCTAAGGCGGTTAATCCGATGAATTTAGCGCAGTGCGATGCCTTGTTTATGCCGTACTTGTGAGCGGAGAGCTTGCGAGTCTTCGAGCACATGAGTGTGGGGTCTTAGGAGTGGAGGATTGGAGAGGAAATTTGCTTCTTGTATTTATATGTATGGAAAGGAGTTGGTGCGAAAAGTTCAGGAGGGAGCTTTTTTGCTTTGCTTTAGCGAGGAGTTTTGGAATGTGGGGTGTATAATGATGGTGGTAGCTAGGTTTCGCGGTTGCGCTTTGCACAATAGTCAGAATGAATTGGCTTTGCTTTCTAATCCTGGGTCCTGTTGTAATGTCCAGTAAACCAAGATGCACATGACCATACCGGGTCCATTTTCGAGCAAGTGCTCAATTCATGCTCGTCGGTGTTCTCGAATCTTCCAGCTTTGCCTGATTTCTAGGCCTACTTGAAAGGCGGCCATTGGCAAATACACTAGCCCTTGCTTGATGCAGTATTTGAGACCACAACTGTCCTGTCGAGGCTACGATATTGAAAAGGCCAATCCTTGTTATGTGATGCCATCTTCCTTCCCCAAGACCGACCTTGTTTCGTATGTATCATTGTGATTACACCAACGAGGACTCGATTTGTTGCCCTGTGGTTAAGCTTCATTTGTGACTCGCTCAACCAATTTCGAGCAAGTCTTCAATTCTCATCGGTCACAGGTAGATTTTGAGGTCAAATTGCCGTAGTTGCCACTTCCTCTTTGGGATAGAGAAGATAGGTTGACACAGGTGCGCATGCATGAGAAGGTCTTGTAAGTTCTGGTCTCTAATCCACTCGTGGGGGTTGGTGGGCGATGTGGAAGTATGCGTTTGCAGAAATTGGCCAAGACACCTTGATGGATATCGGCACAAACTTCGAGAATCGGTAAGATGCCTTGACGAGCGGGAAGTCTGGCAAACCAGAAGTACGCTCACGTTTCCCCTCTCGTTCTCATATGTGCTGGTACTATACATTGAAAGATTATGTGCGGTCACCTTCTACAGAAGAAGTATTTGTTTTCCCCTCGCCTAAGTTTGGAAACATGGAAGCATCCCGCAAACTTATGTGATACCATGGAGAATGGAAAGCCGCTATCCTAGTCTTTGCATATGCAAGTCGGCGAGTCTGTCAGTTTATGTGCTAGCAGATTGACAGAATGAATTTTTATAGTGGGGTGGAAGCAACCGTGAGGCTATCCACTTGTGATTCATAGATTGCTCCTTCCCATCCCAGTCATTCCATTGAACTTCGAATTCTTTTCGCTTTTTATGTTCTACAAATACCCTTACAGTCTTAATTACCTAACATCCCCTCTAGATATTCTTTCTATTGCTATTTGGATTCAGAATGTCGTCATTATTGTCTTCGCTCGTCAGATTCTTCTCTTCAGATCCGACACCTGCCTTTGCAAACCCTCTCGTGTCTTCGTCAAAGACTGGGAATGAAGAGGTGGAGGGTCTTTTGCTTGAGTTACTCGAGATTTATGGGAAGTTGAAGACAAGGAAATGTCTCAAGCCTTGCAGTGAGATTGATGGGTTGTTTGGGAGACTAGTGGATTTGTGTATCTTGAACCGGAGTTCGGACATTACGAATCAGGTATTGTTTCCTTTCTCTACTACTTCTTCTCGTCTCCGCTGTGTTTAAGGCATGGAGGAATGAGTCAACCAAGGATTGGAAAGCCTTCTGACAAGTGAATAGGTCCTTCAAGACCCAAGACTCCTCGAGATCAGAACGGACCTGAGACATCTTTGCGACAAAGCAGAATGCTGTCTTGAGACTCACTGGGCTGACATTATCATCGGGGACGGAAATTCAAGCTCAAAAGATGGTGAACGACCCGCTATAATCCCCCTTCCCCTATCTCTCTGCTTTCAGGTTCTCATGTGCCTCCTAGATTATCAAATGCTAACTTCAAACAGTATACCAACGCCTGAACTCCTTCCCTTACTTCCAAAACTACGTTGACCTCACTCGCCTCGAGCTCTCAACCATCAACGGCGTCAGAAATGACCCAAACCCCATCTCAAAAGTCGCCTTCATCGGCTCCGGACCACTGCCACTCACAAGTCTCTGCTTATGCGGCACTTTTAGAGACCCATTAAATTTTCCAAACAACTATTCCTCACTCATCACCGTCCTGAACATCGATCTCAATCCCGCCGCAATCTCTCAATCCCAAACGCTTTGCCAGGCACTCGGTCCTCGGGGAAAAGGAATGTCTTTCACATGCACCGCAGCCGGAAGTCCAGAGGTCGATTTGAAGGAGTTTGATGTTGTGTACCTCGCTGCTTTAGTGGGTAGTAGTCAGGCTGGAAAGGAAAAGGTGCTTGTGGATGTGGTGAAGGGGATGAGAGAGGGAGCTTTGTTGGTGGTCAGGAGTGCGGATCGATTGAGGAGGTTGTTGTATCCGGCTTTTGATCCTAGTAGTGAAGTGGTGAGCAGATATTTGAGTATTTGCGCTGTTGTGCATCCGTATAATCATGTGGTCAATTCGGTGGTTATTGCGAGGGTGATAGGTCGGAGGAAGTGACAGGTTGAGGTCCATTCGTGGGCACATGGGCAAGGAATTTGTGCATAGCGTTGCATTAGTAAAGGATAGAGAATAAATACATGGATTTTGGAGCTGATGCGTCGCGTGCTGACTTACCAACGTCGAGCCGCTCCCCTAGAAACTCAACGAGCGTATGGCGGGGAATCTGAGGAGACAACCCAACTTTGATCATGCTGAAATACCAAGACATAATATGAAGGCGAAGTGTCTGTTTACTATTTTGACCTCTAGAAATACTGTCCACCTCGTCAGCCATCGGTTTGGGATTCCCAAGAAAAGGGTGTATCAAGTGCCTCTGCTCAACCCCGCGGGAACTCGCTAACGGACAAGCGAGCAATCGGATAGAAAAGGAGGGAGCGGCCAAGCATAGCACAGTTTTGTTTTATTCATGCATAGAGTATGCATGGCAAAGCAAAGCCAGCAGCTCCTTTCCCTTGACCAAGTCGAGATCTATAACAGAAATGACATCATGGGATATCTGAAACTGATAAGCTGCAGTCTTGCCCTTTGGTTGTTAAGCTTAATCCTGTATTGAACCTCCATTGCGGGATTATTCCGCATCCTAATGTGGAGAAGGCCAAGCTATGGGTCTCGGAGCTATCCTATTAGCCCCGATACTTCCGATACCAAAGCAGACATATCCCAAATCTCCCCAGCCTCTTCCAAAAGGGCATTTTCGTTCAACTGCCTTCAACACAATGCCTCATATTGTGGACCCTGAGATCAATGGTACGCATGAATTTGGTAGTGGGCGGGTTGCTGACCAGAAGTAGGCTCGGACTTCACCAAAGTTATTCACAATGATACTTACCCCGCTATCGACCCCGCCAAAGGAGATCACACTGGCCATGCTGTTTTCATCACAGGGGCGTCAAGTGGAATCGGTTTAACCACAGCACACTCCTTTGCCCGTACGGGTGCTTCTCATATCGCCTTGAGCTCCATCGAACCTTTTCCATCCGATGTCAACGAAACTCTCGTCCAAGCGGCCAAATCAGCAAGTCGAACTCCTGAAATCCTCACATTCCACCTCGATGTTCTAGACGAATCTAGCATCACCTCAGCAGTGACCGCGATCAAAGAATCCTTCGGAAAGCTAGACATCCTAGTAAACAACGCGGGCTACATGGCAGTTCCATCCCCAATCATTTCCTCAAACGACTCAACCTGCCGGCGGAAATTCGAAATCAACCTTCGAGGCACTTACCGAGTTACAAAGGCTTTCCTCCCACTTCTGCTTTCGTCCCCATCAAGTCTGAAAACGATTGTCAACCTGAACTCAGTAGCAGCTCACAACATCTAACTAGAAGCAAGCGCTTACGAAACAAGCAAGTTTGCCGTCTTGAGATGGACGGATTTCTTGGTGGAGGAAAATAGAGAGGCAGGTTTGATCGTGATGTGTGTTCATCCTGGGGCGGTTATGACGGAGTTGGCGGAGGCGATGCCTAAGGATACTCATGTTTGTAGGTTTCGTCAATAGCGAATTTGAGGGAAAGGGTGCTGATAAGTGTAGAGTTAACTGATACGCCGGCACTGGCTGCTGATACAATCACGTTCTTGGCTCAGGGGAGGAGAGAGTGGTTGGGGGGACGGAATGTGAGTTGCCAGTGAGATATGGAGGAATTGATGGCAAGGGAGAAGTAGATTGTTGAAGAAAACAAGTTGAAGATGAGGATGGCGTTTTGAAAGCACATGCATTTGGGACTAGATGTAAGGGATGGAGGAATTGGACTCCCAATGCTCCTTGCGAGAACCAGACGATCTTCTGCTGGTAAAGTAACAAAGCCTGTTCAGGACTTGCGCCTGTTTACAAGTTTGATACTGCTGATTTCCAAACTTCATAGCAAGCAGTATGCTCCAGTCCTGATGGAAGCGAGAGAGGCGAGATAAAAAGAAATGACCCGGAAGGATGTTCTTCTCAATATCTCCGCCATTGTCTATAATACACCGAGAACAAATCGAGATTATAAGTACTTAAACAGTTTTATAGGCTGCAAAGAAAGTCAGAAGTTGTTCAACCCCTTTACCCCTTTCTGCGACATTGCACGTGACTCGGACGATGAAAAACACTTTTATATTCTAGATAGACGGTCATCTTCGACAAAATTTGAATAGTATGTTCTAGCGGGCTCTTTGCCGCATGACGAAGGGTAAGGCTGCGGTTGCCAACTGCACTCAAGCGCACTAGCGCCTCGAGCAGAACTTAAAAGACCCTTTGCGTTCCCTCTTCCTCCATCTTCCTTACAACTCAAACTGAATCCGATTTGCAACGTTTCTTCCACCTCAACTCCCAACCTTCAACCTTCAATCTTGAACGCAAGCAAGGACTGCCACACCTCGAAGGCCCACATCGTCGAGAACAATAGCGGAGTCGTCGAAGCACCACATACAACAACAAGCGCAACACGCAATCCAAAATGTCGAATACCAACGCCAACACTAACACTTTCGATCTCACTATCCGGGACTACAATGCTTTAACGTTTAAGGATCTCCGAATCGCTTGTCGCGATTATCAACCCAAGAAGCTCGGTAGCGACGGCAACAAAAAGGACTTGATCCTTCGACTTTGCGCCGCCGATGCCGCTCGAGGCAACGCTCGCCTTCAAGAGCTCCTGGACCAACGTGCCGCTAAGACAGTTGCGCAAGCCGCGACGGGGGCGGAGGCAGAAGAGGAGGGCCATGGACCGCTCTTTGTTGAGAAAAATGCCGAGCTGGCGGAGGAGATCCAGAAGCTTAGGGACTTCTTGGAGGGGGTGGAGGAGGTGAAGAGTGCTTGCAACGCCAATCCGGTAGGTTTCTTTGATCTTGACTTTTGAGAAGCAGAGTTGCTGAGTATGGAATAGAAGCTAAGACTTATGTAGAAGCTCACGGTGGCATGAGGGGCGGGGAGACTAGTACATCTGGATATATTTCTGCATCGTAACTTTTGGAAAGTAGAGTTCTTGGACCTAGGATACACAATGGGAAGATGACATGAAGGGTCTGATATCAGGGCATGGGATGGACTGAAAACATCGGACCAAGGGAAATCTCCCGTAGTACAAAAATCAAACAAAATCAATGCATGATTTTGAATACGCCTCATATTTATCAATCTCTGAATCCCCGATTCCGTTCCAGCTTTGGTATAAGCTTCAATCGTATCCTGGACAATCGTTCCCTTCCTCATCCACTTTGTGCAATCATTATCCTCCAGTACACAACCATACTTACGTAACAGTCTTGTCCTCTTCAGCATGAGGAGCAGGAACAGCCTCCACATCCCCCACCTTCTTCTCATCATGGCTCACCTCTGGAACCGCCAACCCCAACCCCTTATGAATATCATCCGGCAGGGTCCCCAACGCCCTCTCCCCAAACAGCAGATCAATATCCTCAAGCGTCATTTGTTTCGTTTCCTTGAAGAAGAAATACACTACTGGAAGAGTGACGACCAGATCCCAAGCAACGAAGAGGAAGTAGAATTTCCAGGTAAGTTGCTTTAAGGCGGTGGGAGAGACTTGGGCCCAGAAGGTGGAGACGAGCCAGTTTCCTATTCCGGTGGCGAAGGCGTTGCCGCGGGCGCGGATTTGCATGGGCATTACTTCGGACATGTAGACCCAGGAGATTGGTCCCCAGGATACTGTTTGAAGGATTAGAAATGGCCTCAAACCAGCAAGCGAGTGGGAAGGGAGGAGGGGCTTACGAGAGAAGATGACGGTGACGCAGAACAGGAATACGACACCAGCGTATGAAAGACCGTGTTGTGGTGAATCGGCATCGATTTGGGAATTGATGGCTGCTTCGCAGACCAAGGCGATCATGATTCCGATGGTGCCCCAGATTAGAGGCTTGCGCCGTCCAACTCTATCAATCATGAAGACGATGAAGATCAGATCTGTTTATCAAGTCAATGAAGTACAAACCAAGCGACCCTGGCAGACTTACTGGCAAGTGGACCAACGCAGTTGTAGATTCCAGCGACGAGAAGATTTCTGTTGCCGACGATACCCAATGCTTTGTACATGCTTGTTTGGTAGTATCCGATGACATCTTCAGGCTGTTAGACATATGTTACATAACGATGGCGCCTCGGACTTACTAATTCCAGTAAATTGCGTAAACACCTGAACAGCAACGCCGTGCATCAACCGAGTCCTCCATTGAGGAACCGTAAACATGATGCCCCAGCCCGGAACAGTGATAGCCTTCTCAGCAGCGATCGTAGTCTTGATCTCGTGGAATTCAGCATCGATGAGATCTTGATTACGGCCATTGAAATGGAGCTTCTTGAGAACAACCATCGCCTCATCTTCTCTGTCTGTCTCCATCAAATGTCGAGGCGATTCGGGGAAGAACATGATTCCGAGGGCGAGGATCGAGCAAGGTAGGACTTGAAATGCGAGAGGGAGACGCCATTGGATGCTGCTTGAAGCAGACGCTGTTCCTGAGCCGTAGCCGACCCATGTGGAGCTGAACTATTATTAGTGGTCTGTCTGAGAAAGGACAATGAATGACTTACACGATGAAACCAACACCGATCATTTGCTGCGAAAGTCCGACAATAAGTCCTCTAATCTTGGGATCCGCACATTCAGAGTTGTAGACTGGCACAGCCATTGAGAGCAAACCGACAGCCCATCCAGTGAAGATACGGCCAACAAGAATCATAGCAAGGTTTCGAGCGGTGCACTGGAGAATGGCTCCAACGAGACAGATGAGGGCGCCTATGAGAATAGTAATCTTCCTTCCGTAACGATCCATAGTGAGACCCCCCTGGAGAGCACCAAACACAGCTCCTCCATTGAAAGTCGAGTTGATTGCCCCAATAATTGCAGAGTCGGAGGTCGTGTGGAAGAAGTTCAGGAAGTTCTTTGATGCAATGACATCTGTCATCACACCAGCATCGTAGCCAAACAGGAATGATCTGAAGCTTCATGTTAGCAAAGAACGAACAGATTGATAGAAAGGAATACTGACCCTGTGCTAGCGAAAACCGCCAACGAGATATTGAATAACTTCCCCATGATGTTGTTCAGCTCTGATTCTAGCTACCAAAATCCAAAAGGTTGGAAGAAAAGCGCAGCCCAAAAGCTTGGGGAACCATTTTACCCGGCTTTATATATCAACAGCTTGAATTCATCCAGAAATCTAGAACGTGAGGAGCTCCAACATGCAAGTGCTGGGATTCTCAATGCTAGACCCATTTTGACCCCAGCCCCAGATATTCGGACCGGGTATGAGTAACAGCTGATCTTTGCCGGAAACAACTTGGTCATATTCTTTCCCCGCTTTGGAGAATCTTGAATTTTCCGTGGATGAGATAGCGATGTACTTCGCTGTATAGAGATAATTTTCCGGTGGGTTGCTGGATGGTTTGAAGGGATTACTAGCCAGCAACCGTAAACACGTGACAAGGAAGAAGAGAGAGAGCTGTTGGACGACTTTCTTCTCCAGTGATACATCATAAGATGAAAAAATATCTTCAGAAATCCTCGTTCTAGTCAGTTTTGAGGCGGGTGATGGCTTCGATGACATGTGGCCTGACTTCTCTTCAGCTCGAAGTCTCGAGGAAAATGACTTCTCGATCCGATATCGTGTAACATGTTCAGGGTCCACCTCAACATTTAGGTCAAGCTTTTGAACCCGCTCGCTGACAGATTTCGCGCTCCAATGATAGAGCTGGTCGAATAGCGATTCTCAAGGAAGCTGGGCCGTCGAAGCGGTTTGGGACGCGGTGAGCAAGGGCGGAAATGTATTGTTCGTCCCCTCATGTTGGCTACTGGCAGCCAGAACGTCTTGACGGGTTCGAGATATCTTCTTGGGTCAGATTTGAAGGTCACAGCTTCGAAAGTTTGGGAGAGTTCATGATCTGCATGCAAGTTATTGGGGGAAGAAGTCGGTCTGGGGAAGAAACATACCCCGAAGCTAGTCCCATTTTGGTTGTTCGGAGAAGCGTCCCGACAAACCGTCAAAAAAAAGTGGGAATGTCTCACTTCTTCACACTCTCCAGGATACAGAGGCACGTCGTTCACGCCGCATTGCACGAACATCATAGGCTAAAAGCTTGCTTGTCGAGATCCATATTTCCATTCGTATGCTATCTAATACACAAGACTCCACAAATTACTATACAACACCGAATCCCAACCCTGATCAGAAGCATAGAAGAAACCCAAAGTACAGCAGAAAGAGAGGCATTATCATCAATCATCATCCCTCAGATCGGTACAGTGATTCCAAAATCTGGTTCTCACCTCCAAAACGCTTCAATAATGCTATCTCTGCTATGTTGCTTCTTCTTTATGCAATCGAATCAGACAGACTTTTGTACGACTCCGACAATGATTGTACCGAATGCTTATTTGCGCCTGGAAATGCAGAAGAGCGGATTCTTCAAACAGCTGGCCAGCGATTTCGAAGTCCCTCTGCCCAGCGACCATAGAGCACATCTGCAAGCTGCTTGGTGTGTTCCATACCGGTAATCGCCTGGCCTGGCAGGTTAGCAAGCTTTTCCCTGTATTCGCCGTCTGGAGCCATGCTTGTTTGTCGGCGGCGATGCGATTTCAAGTGAGGATTATTCTGGGCCAGGACCAATTTTGTAGGCGACTTCTGTGGTGATGGCTGGGGAGTTCCGTCTCTGGACACGGACTTGGTTGGCGAAAGCAGAGAAGCGAGCTTCGAATCGCCCTGAACCTTCTCAAGCATGGCCTTGAGAAGTTGGTATTCTCCATCAGGATCGATAGCATCTAGCGCACTCCACGCATCCGCAAGACGTGATAGCGCCTCTCTCTTGGCCTGATTGCCTGTCTGTGCATGTATTTCTTGGAAGGCGGGGTCGACAACTTTGTTGAATACACGTCTACCGAGAACTGATTCCTTCGACACGGTCTCGCTCATCGGTGGTCTGTTCTCATCACGAGCAATCGAAGCATTCGAAACATCCGAGTCGACCTGGGCCAAGGTCGAGTTGTCGGACACCCGTCGGAAAAGGCGAACGGTAGAACCAGTGTTCCCGAAGTTCATGTCTGGCTGAAGCGGTTTCTTCTGGCTGCTCGGCTGGCGAGTCTTGGTAGGTGAGGCAAGCTGCATGATGGACGGCTGTTTTCGAACTGTGCTTTTCTTAACAGTCAAAGGAGGTGGTGATGAGTAGTCGAGCGGTGAGTCCTTCAGATCAAGTCGCTTCATTGCTTCCTCCGGACCAGCAGATACACTTTGGCCATTCGCATGAATAACTGATAACTTTCGTCTCTTGGTGGTGCCCTTACGTGGTGCCACGGTCGCTGCCTTTACAGTGTCGAAGACCCACTCTTCTGGTTCAACCTTGGGTGATAGAGTGTTACTGATTATGTTAGCAGAGCCGGTTGAGAGTTTCAGTGCCCACTTACAGAGTCTCTTCATAGAACCGCGGATGCGAAGGTCGAGTTCGCCCTCCTTCCCATTCTTGCTTTCTCTCAATCAACTCTTGCAGAGCCTCCACCTTGCCTGCGGACCGAATGAATCTATGCTTCAGAAGTTCCTTCGCCGATGCACGCCTATCACTGTCCTTCACCAAACATTGTGCGACGAAGTCTTTGAAGTCTTTACTGAATTTGGAGCCTTCCAATCTCGGAGCTGGCTGCTTTGGAATGTGGAATAGGACCTTCATGGGATGGATGGATGCGTTTGGTGGTTCGCCATTGGCAAGCTCCATTGCTGTGATGCCCAGGGACCAAATATCCGCCTTGTAATCGTACCCTTCCTGTTGTATGACCTCCGGTGCCATCCAGAAAGGGGTGCCGACGAATGTATTCCGTTGCGACTTGATGTTAGTGAGTTGCGCTGCAACTCCGAAATCTGCCAGCTTGACCTTGCCAGTACTGGAGAGCAAGACGTTCGCTGCCTTGACATCTCTATGTATTTTTCCTTCTTGATGCAGGTATTCGAGACCGAGGAGGAGTTCGCGGCAGATGACTGCAATATGTGCTTCGCTGAAGTTTCCTGGTTTTAACTGAGCTTGTTAGTGTAGGCCTCGAGAAGGATAGAATCGCATGTACCAAATCCAGACATGAACCACCACCTAGATATTCCATAACAATCCATAGCTTGTGTCCTCGAAGGAAGCTTGCTTTATATTGAGTGACAAAAGGACTTGCACATGTGCTCAGCACTGCTATCTCCTGCTGGATCTCTAGGATATCGTCCTCGCTGGACTCTAGGTCAATCTGCGACGAATTAGCAAGATCCAAGGTCAATTGGCGCCCAAAGCTTACATGTTTGATTGCAACAACCTCTCCCGTACTTCTATCAATGGCTTTGTAAACGGTTCCGAAGCTGCCACTGCCCAATTCCTCTAGCACCGAATATTGGTTTGCCATCGCCCCCTCTGTAGTCATTGTTGCTTGTATTGCAAAGCAAGAACGAAGTAGTCTTGATGTGCGATGAGCAATATTGACAAGAAGGAGCAATTGGACAAATGTGCAAAAGGTCTTGGGAGTTCGAAGTTGGGGTTGGAGGGAGTGTTGGGTTTGTATCAAGCCGGTTGTCAAGTAAACAAAGGGAGCTGGCCTGAGCTTTCGGTGGTGCGTATGTGGAATTAAACTTCGGAAAAGCAAACCGAACTTGATAAAAAGAATGAGGAGTAGAAATGTGTTTGCTTCAATTCTGAAAGGGTATTGATTTTGTCGTACTCTGTGAATACCATGCTCCACTCTGTTGTAGAAAGTCTGGAGGATAGATAGTGACCGAAACCCCTGGCCTTGCAGAAGACCTCCTGCACCTTCGAATTCACAGGTTCTGGGGTGCTGAGCACAGACCAGCCACAAAAAGGAGCTTGTCTATTTTTGGACTAGTGCAGACTAGCCTCACCCACCAAGAAAATTCGTTGCCATCACAGCAACTGCCTGTTCTGCCACTCTTCTTCACCGCCCAAGATACAAAAGCTCAACCAGTCGGAAGCACGACCGAAAGACACTACGGGGCGGCCGAATGATCTTCCTTCTAGCCTTTGTTGATATTCAGATATCGTGGATCAAGGTGAGTTCGAGAGCACATTGAGAGCAATCTCTACTCGAACATCACTTATCCATATTATCAACCAATTTGAAGGGGAAGAGTTCAATATTTCTACACTGCGCCCAAAAAAAACGCGACGAGTCGATGTTCTCTAGTGGGAACGATCTTAGAGGGGTCAATTGAGCGCACGCATGCCAAACAACCTCTCCGACGATGAAGGAACCACCGTGTCTACCTACGAGATTCCCTTGCTGGGTGAGAGCGACCTATAGCTGGGGAGGTGAGGTATGTATTTCTCAACAGTAACCGCAGATGGAGAAGTTGACCGGCTCACAGGGCAAACGCGATCTGGGGTTTGTTGAAGGAGAATTAATAGAATGTCTGAATGCTGGAGATGGATCTTGGTGGATGGGACGATTATACAGGGACAAACGAGTCAAGGGCCTATTTCCGTCGAATTTTGTCGAAGTCCTAGATGACAATTTCCGACCTGCGAGTAGAGTGTGCAGTCCTATGCCACAACGATCACCGAGTACAAGTCCGTTCAACAATCCACAAGCCCCGATTTCCAAGCCGAAACCCTTCCGAAAACCTTTTCAAGCATATGCCGCACCGGACGCAGGTCTCGAAAAGCGCACACAACTACAAAAACAAGAGAGCTTATCCAGGTCTCAAGGGCCTCAACCCGCCCCTCGAGGTGGTTACCGCTTACCACGAGAGGAGTCGCCTTTCTACGATCAATTGGTTCGAGCTGATTCAGATTCTGGTGGTGGATTACAACATAGCAGATATGGTCCGCGCGCCCACTCCCCAGTGCCTCCAATGCACAATAGCTATAGTGGTCCCCGAGCTCCTTCACCCGCTCCTCCGATACATAATGGGTACGGCGGCTCTCGAGCTCCTTCACCTGCCCCTTCAATGCACAATGGATACGGCTCCCGAGTACCTTCACCAGCTCCACCTATGCATCACGGTTACGGCTCTCGCGCTCCTTCTCCAGCTCCGCCAGTCCATTATGGCTACGGCACGCGAGTCCCTTCTCCATCTATACCTTCTCACCAGTACCATCATTACTCGAGAGCCCCATCTCCAAATCCACAGTTCGATGTTGGTTCCTCGCCTCCCCCTCCCCCCCCACCCCATCGAACTGCATACACACCACGCATAGGTGGCAATAATTCCTTTAGTCAACATTATCAAACTCCTCGAGCAGCTTCTCCTTGTCCGCCTTCCCCTGCAGGTGGCCTGACTCCTTCACCACTCAGAGACGCCATGGACGATGTCATGTCATCATTAGCAGGTATGGGCATGTCCAGAGACCAGAAGTCACCTTCTCCTCCGCTAGATCCTTGGTCGCCTGAGGCCTTTGATCAAACATACATCAAAGCCAAGCGGAAACGCCCCGCTCTACGTCCAAACACAGCTATAGGAGTTGAGCACGATGCCTATGATGAGGATGATGACGACGTGCCATACATGGGTAGCTCGAATTCACGTTTTGGTGATCAACCCCCACAATTGAGTAACTATGTGAAGAGAATGGAGCATAGACTGAACATGATGCACAATGGCATCCCAATCCCCGTGCCTACAGACGATGACGATATCCGACCAGCTGTACCACCCAAACTCGGTGCCTACGATCAACCAAAATCCTCAATGGGTGGCTCTGCGGCTGCGGACCCTAAGTTACGACATCGAAAGTCTACTTTTGATGTTGGACGCTCAATGCTTGGTCGCACGTTCACCACCAAGACCAATTCTACATCGGCATCCTCTGGCAACAAGAGTACTACAACCAATGGTAGCACAAGCACAACTGGAACAGACCGAAGTCTTATGAGTGGTGCATCTGCGAGTGGTATGTCGTATACTAGCGCGGGAAGTCTGGCAAGGAAGAAGGAAGCATTGAACGGTAGACCTCAGAGTGCCTTCAATTCAAGAAGAGATCTTTTTGAAGCAAACGGAAGCCAAGCCGATTTTGGTTCAAGTGTTGCCGGAATTTCCTATCACAGCAGCCATGCGTCTACTAATTCAAGGACTCAATCGCAAGCAGGTTTTCATGACGATTCAGGTAATATGCTTGGTGGCCTCGTAACTCCGAAGCCCAAGAAGAGCGGATTCTTCAAGAAGATTATCGAGACGGCCAAAACAGGAGCTGCGAGTGCTAGGAGTACAATCGCTTCAGGAGAATCGCTAAGACCAACCTCGAGAATGCAGAATGGAGTCGCGCCGATCGGAAGTGGCTTTGGTAACGCCCCAAGCAATGCTGCGAACGATATGGGTCTCGGTGGCGGAAATGATTGGGTTCAGGTTCGTCGAGATGTCAATCGATCAAACTCACTCAGTCGTATCGAGCTGGTGGAGAGAAAGGAGAGATGTATGATGATGGATTATCCTGCAATCAGCCCGGTCGAAGAGCTCTACAAAATCTGTGATGGCGACGAAGGAGCGAACGGTCGTCCTGTGGCTGAGCCTACCAACTTTCAAGCTGTTAATCTTGGTCTGGTGGATAAGAACGCAAGATTCATCAACAGTCTTCCTCCTATGACAAATCCTGTCAGTCTGGCTACCGGGTTCGTCTGCAGACCTTACCGAAGCGATGTTCAGAGACTGCGGGCAATCTTCACATGGGTCAGCGAGAAGATCACTTGGGAAGCGGACTTTGAGGCGGAGATCGATCCGAAGCATGTTATACAGACCAAGCGAGGCTGCTCCGAAGAAGTCGCTATTCTCGTGCAAGAGATGTGCATTTCTGTTGGTGTTCATTGTGAGATCATTCGAGGTTATCTCAAGACTCCCGGAGAGGTACCTGAGCTCACAATCATGCCTCGTCCGAATCACTTCTGGAATGCTGTAGTTGTGGACGGCGAATGGAGGATCATGGACTGCTCGCTCGCTTCTCCATCTCATCCACGCCGAGGATTGTATTCCAGCGCAAGCTCGCAACACGCGGAGAGTTGGTACTTCTTGGCCCGACCGGTCGAGATTTGCTGGACTCACATCCCAGAACGACATGAGCAACAGCACATATGCCCACCAATCGACCATGAAGTATTGTTGGCTTTGCCTTGTGCTTGTCCTCCATTCTTCAAGAACTATCTCGAGATCATAGACTACGATACCAGCCTTATTCGAATTGAGGACCTGGAGCTCGTTCAAATCAAGTTCACAGTCCCAGCCGATGTCGAATGTGCAGCCATGGTAGAGGCAAAGGCATTTGTAAGAGATACAGATGGCGACTTCTTTGAGAGCGGAGAGATGATCAAGAAGTCTGCTTTGTCTCAGGTGGAATGGGTTGGAGGACAGAAGAGATACACTGTGAAAGCATTGCTACCAGGTGACGAAGGTCAAGGAATCCTCAAGGTCTATGCTGGGAAGCGAGGTTTGATGCAGTCCACGAGAGACATCCCACATCCATTGGCCTTTGCGCTGCCCATCATCCACACAGGAGATAACCCACCCTACGATTTCGTCATTCGCTATCCGACACCGCATGCGCAACGACATGATGTCTACGTTGCTCAACCTCAGTGCAAGCGACTAGCTTTCAACAACACCTTCGTCTTTGCGATCCGACAACATCCTTCCTCAATAGCTTCGGCGTCTCCGAATCCTGGCGGAACCTCACCAGTGCCTTTCATTCGTCCAAGCTCGGCAATGTCACTAAATAGCTCGTCTGCTTCAGGCTCAAACCCAAGCACTTCGGGTTCTGGGCATTCAAGGAAGCCTGCCAAGCTAGCAATCCAAGCTCCAGGCGGTAAAGTCCTACGATTGATGAGAAAGGATGAGAAACATCAAAGCACGAGTCAAGGTGTCGAGAAGGGAGATGGCGGTACCTGGGAGACTATCATCAAAGTCGGCGAGAGAGGAATTTGGAGAGGATTAGTTTTGGCGGATAGAAGTGCTAGATGGTGCGTTTTCTCGGAGTGGGAATGCGTCTAATCGACGTATTATAATTATAAGAGCATTGAAGTCAAACATTGGACTTTCCAATGATAAGTTACGGAATGGTGGCGGGATGGAGTTCAGAGATGTGTGCATTTGTCTGGCGTTATCATGATGAATTTGATATTTTGCGGGTTGGACCATGTTGGTGAGCATGGAGGTTGAAAGGTGTTGTACAGTAGATGGATGCATATGTGTAGGCGTTCTGTTCAAGTTTGGTTCGATCATGTAGGATTATGGAGATGGCGTACAGAGAGATGGGTACGATGTTGGTTCTTGGCCAATGAAGTCGGTGTTTAAGTTCAAATCAATTAAAAATTTAAATGTACTGTACCCCCCTTTCTACATGAAGTAAAGATTAGGACTTCGAAGCGCTCTTACTCGTCAGCGCAGATCAAGTCATCCTAATAAGGAGACGCTGTTTGATTTCTGCCTGCAGATGTGGTCGTTTCGATCATGTGTCTCTGTCCTTCTTTGCCTTCAGATTGGTCGGATGGTAGGCATGTATCTATTACTCCTCGTCACTCAATCTAGAGATCATTCGGGTCTGCTTCAGGTATGCGCAATTACAGGTTATTGTTGAAGAATTCAGCTGTATTGCTCTGTCTCCTGGACCAGCATTCTCACTGTCCCCACCCTGGCCGGATATTCTCGGCCACTTTCTAAGCAACGTCAATCGCTAGCCATACCACGAGGCTCGAGTTTGAGCAACCTGGTTCATGCTCTTCAATTGTCGTTTCACTGCTGGGAGATTGACAACCCCGTCGAGAACTTTCTCTCACACCAAAACACGAGAGATAAAGCAAAGAATGAATCACAACATTCACCATCATCAACAGCACTACGTCCCAAACTACTCCTCAATCAACCTATAAACACCCGCCATCGCCCCAGCCATCTTCTTCAACGTATGTCCTCTCCCCTGAGGACCAGGATCATTCAACTCCTTCACCTCCTCACCTTATCCACACCCACCTCCAAAATCGTCCCTCCGACATTGTTCTGATCCTAGATCAAGTCCAACATCACTTGTGCAACCTATTGCGCTATCACCCAAGTATCGACCGTTTCATCAAATCAGGCTAGCTTGTCGTTTGTCCCTGTTCATTTAAAGCTTAGAGTCAGCATTCTCGATTGATGCCCTTCAAAGAGGTGGAGAGGGTGTCCCAGCAGTCTTAGGACATTCAGGCCTCTCAAGATGAAGAGTAGAGTGCTTTTAGAACGGGAGACTCACAAAGCGGTGTTTTCACACAACCAGGTGGAACGGCGTTGACGCGGATGTTTGATTTGGGTTCGAGCTCGGCTGGAGAGCGGGTGAATCTATTCATAGCGTGCTTGGAAGCTGCATACATCGGCGCGCCCAGGATATCGGATTGCCCTGCCGTCGAAGACACAATGAGTATTACTCCATGGCCTAGCTTTGGACGCATGAAAGAGTCTATTGCTAGCTGAGTGGCGCGGATTTGGGGGGGGGGGTGATGCTTATGTCTAATGTTTTGAAGGATGATTGGGGGATTTGATCGATACTGGTTTTGAAGTGCCAGACGTTGGAGTATGGCTACTTCAAAGGTCAGGAATTTATGGCTGTCCGTGAAGAGAGGGGATACGGACTGGCCCGAATACTCCAGCGCCGGGACAGACGATGTCTAAGGCGCCGAAGTGCTTGATGGCGGTGTCGAAGGTAACTTGAAGCTGGCTCCAGCCTGTGATGTCGGTCTTGACGAAAATAGCTTTCGCTTTGCCTCTGGGTGTATTCACAACTTCTTCGGCTTCAGGACGTAGAGTAAGGTCGGCGATGAGGACGTTGCAGCCGTTTTCGAGGAGAAATTCGGTGAACTCTAGACAGATTCCGGAGCCATCTCCTATCACCAAAGCAGTTTTGCCCTTCAAATTGAGAGCCATGGTAAACGAAACTCAGAGGGGCTCTGAAGCGATGTGCAAATACTCGGAAGCTTTGTCCTGTCCTGGTACAGAACTCCTTCTGCTGACAGTTCTTCTGGTCCACATATACATGAACTTATATGAACTCAACAATATTCTCTTTTCAGGCCTATGTCAATACACACCCTTTCTCTTATCGCATCCCAAATGATATTACAAATTCGCGATGCACGCTTGCGCACTCACGGAGGTGCCTCCGCATCCTCTTATCCCCCCGAATTCTTGGTACCAGGATATTCGGAAGTGTCACCGAGAACCAACTGGAGTTACGGTTGGCTTCGCTGCAAGGTAAATTGCTTCGAAATTAATGAGTAGGGTTGTGGCGTAACGGGATGCTCTATACCGTGCTCAGTACTTACGAGCCTAGGATTATAAGTCTGTGTTTTTTAGGCATTTTTTAGGGCATTTTTAAGCAACGAAAACTAAACTCGACGACTTTACTTTAAAAGCATAAAATACGCACAAATTAAAATTATTTGAACTTATATTACAATATTTATAAAAAGCTATAGTGAGTTTATAAAGCAAATTTGAGTCAATTTAATTTCGTGATTAAAAAAATCGAAATTTGATTTTAGCATTTATTTATTAGCGAGAAGCCCTGAAGAGCCCTGTAAAACACAGACTTACGATCCCAGGCTCGTTAACACTATATCGCCCATAGCCTATTCCCACAGGTAGAGGTTTTGGAAAGCATTGCGATTTCAGAACCATCAGAATAATAGATCCCGCTTGGAAGACATCGTCAAAATGTGTTGAAGAAAAAGCGAGGATGAGAGATGGACTTTAATGTCTGAGACGGAAAGAACACCCATAATTTTCAGGTGAGGACTTGAGGCTTGAGGTTTTACCCTGGGGAGATGAAGCGATTGAAATGAAATATCTAATTCGCTGGGACGCCGTATCTTGTATCAGCAGAAATCTGGAAGCTAGAAAGGAATACTTCTGACAAGCACGTGTCTACTATCCCTGAATGACTTTAAATGTCCCTCGTACTCATAGTCCTTTTCTGACTAGCTCTGGTAAAATATTCCGTACCTAATGATGGCCTCTAAAGCTTATTCTTCGCAAGGCCCTGTTGCGTAAATCGAGAGTTGCTGCTGACTTTGAAGAATGTCTCATATCGCCAGATTAGGATATCATCAGAGGCTTTTCTCGAAAACTCAGCTAGAAGTTTGGTTTTGATGTGAATGTTCCCGGATTGAATTCAGCAGTCATAGCCAATGAGTCGGAATATATGAGCTTTAGGAAAGGCTCAGCTTGAGTTCATGTTCTGAACCTCTTCTCCAACCCCTCCTCACATTCCAGCCTCATACTCAGCATCTCGCGTCACGCCACACACACATACACACCGCCCAAACATTCCGCCACGCGTCTCATCATCTTCTCGATTCTTTCTTGACGGCTTTGATACTGTTCATTCGTCTCCATCTGAAGTTTGACACAAGCATTCATCACCGTCTGATGTTTAAAACTGCACCTTTGTCCGTGCCTCATGCATCCTCTACTCACTTTACCAATTATATCTCTTGAACGTCTCAAATTAGGCTGAAACACAATTAGACTTCTTCTGGCGTGGACGCTGTTGGATATTTGCAGGGGTCTGGCGCTCTAGGCTGTGCCGCTAAAATCCAGCCGCGTCCACGATCCGCGCCGCGAGCCATTTCTGACAACTTTGACAACTTTGACAACTGAGATCTCGCGCTTGCGGCAACTTGCTTCAATTCACCAACTTCGATCTGAGGATGCGACCGTGTTGACCAGACCAAGGACATCAGTTGATGGCCTCCAAAGATGGCGGAATGGAAATTACCCACCTACACCCAGGCACGGGATCCCGAGAGCGCGACCGACGACGACGAGACCTTGTTGCCTGGCTCGGGGCAAGAGTCTGAGGATGGCGAGAAAGGGGAGGGCGAGGGGTCGATGTTGGGGAGTAGGAGGAGTATCAAGAGTACGATTTGGATGGTGTTGATGGCGATGGCGACGCTGAATGGGAGGAGGATTCTGAATAATGGGTTTCGTGAGTCTCTCTTGTTGGACCCCTGATCTTGGCTGTGTTGGGGTTGAGGGGTTTAGAGAACACGTGCTGACGAACTGTAGCTTATCGTGAGTATCGCCAAAACCCAAGATGGACAAAGACTTTGTGTCATACCAGTCCAGAATTTGAAGTTGATTCTTTCTAGCTTTTTACTATGTTTTGCTCATACAGTTGGGATCATACACCTCCGTTGCAATCGTCGTTCTTCTCGCTAAACTCAAAAACTTCAGATCTCCAAAGAGGAAAAGCGAAAGTGAATATACATGGCCTCAAACCATCTTCATCAGATTCAGAATCTTGCTATCTTCGTTTATTGGCGCTCTCTCGATCTTATGCACAGCTCAAGCGATTCTTCATTTCCCGAATCTTCCAATTCTTGCAATGCTTCCGGTAAGGCTATCTCGACACGTGAGAGACATATCTGACCGCGTACAGATCTTGACATATGTCAGCGACAGCTTCCTTTTCCGATTTGCTTACGCTTTGCACTTGCTCCCCGGAGGTCAGAGCACTTCTTTACGAAAAGTTTATTGCATTGCTTTGATCGTTTTGTGTGCTTTTTGCACCGTGTACGATGATTATCGGCTGAATATTCGAGGATTGGTTGTTCTTCTGGCTGGATTTGGATTTGCTAGTCTCGCAAAAGTTATTTCGAAAATCGGACCAAAGATCGAAGCGAAAGGACCTCAAGGGTGGGAGACTAATTTGCAGGTTTACTTGCTTGCTGGAATTCCTCCATTGGTGCTGGCCGCGTATGCAGCTGCGAGATACGAAAACGTAATTGCAGCCTCGGCGACATACCAATCCTGGACGATCGCTTATCGGGTCATCAATCTTGGTCCTGGTGTCCTCCTTCAGATTATTTTCGGCAGCTCGATGCTCAGTGCATATCCGTTCATCTCTCAGGAGCACGTGGGTGGCGCGTTAGAGGAAGTGAGCGATCAGGCGAAGGATGCCGTCGCATCAACACTTCAAGCTGGATTCTGGACGTTTGTCATTGGAGTTCTTGGCAACGAGAAGAATTTCATCACTTGGTTCCAGGTCATTCCAGTCACCTTCATCTACATCATCGGTGTTGGGCCGAAACACATCGGCTACTACCCACCACGGATCATCAACCTCATCTCTCGAGCCATCCGTCGAAGACCAATATCCATCCATGCTGAGCCCTGGCAATTCAGCATATTCCTCACTACTACTACCATCCTCTTCGCCTGCCTCGTCAGCACCAACACGAACCTATGGGTGAACACCATCGCATACCAACGTAACCTGAAGACCTGGCTCGGTCCCGACAAACTCGTCCTCGACACCCTCTACCGCCCACCTCAACTCCGCTCGTTTGATGTCGTAATCGCCCACTCAGCAGGTGACCCCATCGAAAGAATTACCAACCTCGTCAATACCTACGCCCGCCACGGGTCCATCCAACATCTCGCTCCACGCGTCATAGTATACACCAAAGACCCCTCCTTCAACATGACTGAATCCAGCGCCGAGGTTTTGAGAGGCGATTTCGGAGGCGAACTCTCCATCCAAACCCTCCGCAACACAGGTGGTATCACAGGCTCGTTCCTCCACCATATTCTCTACAGCTGGGAATTCCTCCCTGTTCAGTCCTTGTTCCTCAATACCAACATGACAACCGATGCCGTCCTCCCATTAATGATCCCCCGCTTCGAGCAATACTTCATCTCAGCCGGCTTTCCCATCCCTGACGCGCTTCCCAAGACGGGATTCCTGAATCTAGGAGAGCAAGAAACTTGCTGGTGTGGAGGCTGCTACGATTCTCTTGGCTGGGAAGATACATTCCACCTCATCCCCAGCATGTGGTCCGCTGCTCGCCCCGATTCAAAGACATGCGAATCCGTCCTCTTAACATACGGCAACAATTTCATCGCCTCCGCCGCCCGAATTCGTGGCACGAAACGTGAAGTTTGGCAATTACTCTACGATGCATTAGTCAATGATGCGAAGAATAATAATTGGGCGCATGCACCGGAGAAGATGCCGAAGAAGCTAAAGGGAGAAGGGGGTTGGGAGTTAGGGGAGTGGAAGGGAGAGCCGAGGGGGAGGTGGGCGAAGGGGGAGATTTACGGGGAGGAGGATAGTCTTGAGAGGCCGTATCTTGGGTTTACGGTTGAGAGATTGTGGGGTGTGTTGTTACAGTGTAGTAATGGGGAGATTGCTTGGAATTGTCCGAGTTTGGAGAGGGAGTGGAGGACGGGTGGGAGGAGGGAGGATTGTGGGTGTATTGAATGAGGGAGGAGAGAAGGGAACGACTTTGATTTTCTACGATGCACGATGTTTGGGAGCGGGGGGAGTTCAGGATGGATATGTGTATTTGTACTGTTTATTAAGAAAGGGGCATGAGCATGACATACTAGAGTATGTCACAGGCATCAAATGCATGAGATTTCTACTGCAGTCGCCGCGAGGCTTGACACTCGTTCGTGAAGTGCAAAACTTTGCGATGTTACTCCGCCAATCAGTCTACAAGGTAGATGTTTCTGACCACTTTCGCGACTTCATGGTCACGTTTCTGACCACAACCCTATTTCTGACCACTTTCTCCTCCGCGTAGTTTGCGGCGGGAACCCTCATTCGATGCGTCTCATTCGCTGATTACATGCCAAGGGCGGACCTGCATGCGGCGCAGCGGGAGATCCACACATTCTTGCGGGCTTCCTTGGGCAACAAGCTTCTAAAATCCATCTCAAATCCATATTGATGCCGGAGTCCGTCTCAATTTCATGTTCGTTTTCTTGTTTGGGCTTATCTCCAGTCTTATGTCCCCATCACAAAGAGCGTGGTCAGAAAGCTCGAACAGGTCGTTCATATAAAGCTAGAGTCAGCTCTTTGGTCATTTATGGCGCAGTTACTGAGTCCAAGTCCGAATGCGAATGCGAAGGTGATCAGAAGTTAGAAGCCAGCACTTTATCAACACCCCCTCTTGTCTATTTCTTGTTTGCTTTTCGTTCACTCATCACTTGCATCAATTTTCAAGATCGCCTGCAAACTGAAATTAATCCAATTTCCCCAAAGTCAAGTCAACACCACAATGTCTAACGAACTTACAGTCCTCGTCACCGGCGTAACAGGTGGTCGTAAGTCCCTCTTCCTCCTCAAGTTCTCAAAATTACCCCGCCATACCCCGCACTTCTACACCCATACTTCGATCTCCTCAACCAGAACGATATTTTCTCTCCTGTCTCCGCGATCGATTAGTGGCTTTCCCTAGACTGACATCCAAACAGAGGGCGGCGCCGTGGCCCACAAACTGCTGAAAGCTGGACACAAAGTCCACGCAATCGTCAGAGACACCACCAAACCCGCCTCCCTCTCCCTCTCCTCCGCCGGCGCCAAGATCTTCCCTGGCTCCTTCGACGACATCTCCGCTCTCACATCAGCAGCAACCGGCTGCAACGCCCTCTTCCTTAACGTCTCCCCAACCTTCCCCGACCAATCCCTCCAAATCAAACACGCAAAGAATGTCGTAAAAGCAGCGAAGGACGCTAACATCAAACACTGTAAGCCTCACCCACTCCCAGCAAATCCATCTCCAAATCCTTCCAACATAAAACACCTAAGAATAGTATACTGACCACTAGCATTAAAAGGCATCGTTAGCACAGCAACGGGAGCAGAATCCTACCTCTCCCAAAAATCCTTCGACCCCAGCAACGTTTTCCTCGCAAACTACTGGGCGAATAAGAAAGCCGTGCAAGATCTGGTAAACTTCCTTCTTGATGAAAAATATCCCATTTCTCCGCGGTTTCACGAAAGAGATAAATAAGCTGACTTGGGAAACTGTGAGTGATAGGTCATGGAGAAATTTGAGCGTTGGACGGTTCTTCAGCCTGCGTGGTTAATGTCAAACTGGATCGCGCCTTATAGTGCTATGTTCTGGGGTCCTGAACTCGCTTCCGAGCGTGTGATGATCAACGCCTTCGGTCCCGGCACCAAGATTGAATTATGTGCTGGTGATACTGTGGGGGCTTTTGCTTTAGCTGCTCTCACCTCTACCAAATCCAGTTTTGATAAACAAATTATCAAGCTAGCCTCCGAACAACTCACCATGGAAGAGACCGCCAAGACCATGGGTGAGGTTGCTGGTGTGGAGGTGGGAGTGAGGTATAGGAGCGAAGAGGAAATTGAAAGTCTCAAGAAGGTGAACCCGATGGTTGCTACCCATGTTTGGCAGAGGGTTGATGGGAGTGGTGCTGATATTGAGGAGGTCAAGGAGTGGGGTGTGGAATTGTTGACTTTCAGGGAGTATTTGGAGGGGAAGAGCGACAAGGTTAAGGAGGCGGTTGGTGTTGAGTAGTTGAAACGAGTACTCTCTAGATGCGGGGTTGGGAAGATCTTACGTGGCGAAAATTTCTAGACCATGTTTAAAAGGTGAACTTCAGGCAGGCAACTCATAAGATTACAATCCGGTACTTTCTCAGTTTGCATTTTGCTTGAGAACAAGTTCTTCACGGCTGGCTTCATTGCGGCTTCGTGGACTGGGCGCTTCGCTAGAGTGTACTATACCAACATTGGTGAAACATTCAAGTCTCGACTTCCCTATTCCAAAATTCTACCAACCCATCAGATCCTTATGACCTCGCAACCTTATAACCACGATAATCCAAGTCCGGCAACTCCCAATCCCTCATCTTTTTCCTAGAGTTCGATAAATCAATTTCCACCGCCTCAACATACGGTACCCGAGCCTCAATATCATACTTCTCAAACGCATCCCACATCTCCTCTTCCAACTTCGGCCCAAGGATAGTATTACTTACTTAAGTAAGCGTGAATGTTACCTCCATCAATCTGCAGGCAAAAATTAGTATGTGATATACTATAGTATCGAAGAAAGAGCACATATCAAGCTCTCTCGAAACCCCGACCTCCCATGAAGTCTTCAAAGCAAGGTATCCCTCTCATAAAAAAATCAAGTTCTTTTCGTAATATTCCTCAGCAAGCAGATGGATCTTTTCCTATTTGTGTTTCTGGATGAATTTTTGAGTCTCTGATCGAGATTCTTGACATACCCTAAGGAGGGGAAGATCAAGGATGGGTTCGGATTCGATCATCCAGGCCCCTTCATACACCATGCATCTGTAGTATTCACTGTAAACTTTGACGCTGTCGCCGGAGGCGTTGAATACGAGTGAAAGCACTCGAGGTTGTGGGAGAATCAAGGCCCATACTTTTGCCGGGAGCTCAGTAGGGAGGAAGGGAAAGAAGTAGAAGAAGCGGGCCATGTTTGGTTTAGGACGATATTTGTGAACATTCTCGCGTTTTACGCGGGGTGCGACTGCAGCGGCGGGGCGCGGCGGAAGGTTCGCGGACGATGTAGACTCGGTCTCGATGGCCGCAACTTCATTGTCCGTCGCTGTGGAGGACCTTTAAGATCCATTTTCGGGACCTTCAACCTTGATCTTATCGATTGCTAGTTGAGCCATGTCGCTCACAAAGTACGATGCAATGATGAGCAGAGTTCGAGGTCACGAATCCGGCACTTGGCGAGACTGGTTGTTGCACGGCCAATATCCTGGTACTTAAGGACAATGAAGAGTTGTATGTGTCTGTAGAAGAGAAGAATGCAATTGCCCTTGTGAAAGAAAACAAGAGGTCGAAATAATAATAATAAAGGGCACGGCAGTGAGTCAGTGAGTCAGTCCAACTTAGTCGAGTGGTCGTTTCTATTTCTGTTTAGTTGCTAGTAGCATTCAATACTCCCCCTAACACCTTCACATTACTTCAACCTTGGCGAGTTGGTGCGATAATTAAAGACGTCCAAAACAATCGAAGGCTGCCTATACAATCAATTGAGAGCCAACGGTATGCGTGCAATTGAATTCTCGTTAAACTTTGCTCAAGTGGGAGGCCTTTCAGAGAATATCCGGGGTAGAACTCGCTAAACTTTAGTGGGTAATAGGGGTAGGGGCTTCTTCGCTATTTTTCAGGGTACGACCGCTAATTTTTAGGCGGCTTGAGCTATTTTAGAGTCTCGCGAGTGAAATGAGCAAAACATTGAAATTTTGAGTAGACAGACTTTGCATTAACCAGAAACTTTATGGATGAATCCAAACTCATAAATTCATAGATATTATAGCATTCCTCTTCGTATGACCATCATTATCCTTTGACATCGGCCTTTGAACCTTCGCCGAATCGTAACACAAAACTCCATAACGCTGGGTATAATGATACTCGCACAAGCATATCTAAGAAAAACATTAAGGAGACTTCGGCCGTTATTACAAGAGTATGAAACAACTTCAAGCACTCGGCCGCAAAACTTTCGGCTTCCGCCAAAGCCAAAACCTAGCTGGCCACACACCCCTGACACCCCTCCCAGGATCAAACTTTGTAACCTCAACCGGCCGTCCATCCTCCCCATCTCTAACAGCGACATCAAACCCCAAATGCCTCTTCCCATCATTTCCAAGATACAATCCAAATTGATACTTCTTCTTCGTAAGTCGAATCCTAGACTTCATATGCACTCTCTCATCATCGAAATCTTGCGCTGAGAATACTGGTTTGCCATCTGGACCTTTATCGTCGAGGAGTTTGCTTGCGTAGCAGTAGGTCAGGACATCGGCAATGCTACGAATACTGCGGGGAAGACGGTAGTTGGGCGGTGGCCGGACTATGAAGAGGAAGATGAGGTACGTGTTCAGGAGAACGAAACAGGTCCAGAAGTTGATGGGCTCAATGGCGATGGTGTAGCCGTTTGGCGTGGGAGTGCTGATGAAGACACCAGTTGCGATGATTGGCGGGGCTGTGGAGATTAAGGCCAAAGCAGAGAAGGCACCGACACGCCAGTGACCGTTCATGATTGCCCTAACGGTGATGACGACTGGTGGAACAGATGGGTAGTCGAGGAAGATGTTTGCGCTCGCATCGGACATCCCATTCATGCGAGCAAATGGCTCCGTCCACCGATAAAACAGGTCCGCTCTGATCCAGAGAGCGCTTCCCAGTGTCATGCAGAATACTGGCAGGAATCGATATCGGAAGCCTTCAGCCCAGTTGTCGAGCATCTCGACGGTAACACCGGATTTGTTGAGTGTCCATATTGAGAAGATTCCATTGAAGCTACGTTCGACTCGTCCATTAACGAGTCCAGTGATGGTCAAGGCGATGACGACTGTGAGACCGACGGCATAGAGGAAGAGAAGTCCATCGCTGAGCAGGAAAGGCACACTGAAGTAACGATAGTTCTCGGGGTCGACCACTCGCTGTAAGTCATAGTCGAGGGGAGTTTCTAACATCTGTTAGCCGGTGTAAACTATTTAGCGTCGAGAAGACATGCCTTTGTGTTCATTTGTGAATCCCTGAAGATTATTTTGAATGATTTTCTGCCGCTCAGACTCCCAACGATAGCCAGCTATTCTAGCTTGAGAATCTAGAACTGTAGTTAGTAGAATGTCCCACGATTCAAAGGATAACAACTTACCATGATCAGGTGGGATGCAAGCAAGGCCATGCCAGATATCATCGGTTGTCTTGTGCTTCCAATAACCTAGCCGAACGACTCCATAGAACGGGCTACGTCTTTTGAGCTCTTTGGTACAAGCCTTAGACAGCGCAAATTCAACACCCTGGAATATATATAAAACATTTGAGCCTTGGACCAAAGAGAGTTGGTCCGCTAAAGAAACAGGATCCCACTTGAGGCCGGTTTCGCGACCCCAGTGGCTGGCTATGATGGCGATAATAACCAAAATAAGCGTGCTGTAAATTGCTATCAACGCGTAACCAACTCCAGGGACAACGACGACTGTCCAGCCTGGTTCGTCCGCCACGATCTGGATGAACACTGCCTTGAGTGGTACAATCATAATCATAATGACGAATTGCACGATGAGGCTGATGAACAATAGCCAATCGTTACGAGCTGCGACACTCGTGAGATCTATTGGCTCGAAGACTGCATGTGCATAGGCGTTCTGCAAAAGCTGCTGAAGCCGATGAGGATTGCGAGCGTTGCCGTAGTCTCCGGCCATTGTCATGTAAGGCGTCATGCGTGCAAGAGTTGAGATAATTGTTCTCCACCAAACAGTTGTGAGCGTTCCGATTGCAGGCGGAACGTAGCGAAATGCGAGGTGATGTGATGTGCTGGTAATATGATAACCGCCAATCTGGTAATGGCCAAGGACGATCATCGTCGAAATGCCTCCAATGCAGGCGAGGAAGACGAATATCGTGAAGCAGAGAAACCATGTCTCGATGGCCCAAGGCTTGAAGTTGAGTTTGGGATATTGTTTATCTCCTTTCTTGGCGTCGGCAGTAGATATTGGTTCATACTCGAAGTCTAAAAAGATGTCAGATACTACTCCTCCAATATAACTATATTGGCCCGAACTTACTATCGATCGCAAGATGACGATCTCCAAGCTTCTTGATACCATCGGGAGTGACTGGTAAGTCCTTCTGCGCCCCATCCCCATTTACCGAGCTGCCGTTAGCAGTGGACGAGCGAGGGGAATCCCCTGCAGTTTGTCCGTAGATGACCCGAAGAGTAGCTGCGAGCTCGCCATCCGTATGCCCTGTTATTGATTCTTCCTGTGAGGGACTCTTTGCTGTGATTGCTGTATCGGACTGCACTGGCGGTCCTACTTTGGAAGGGGCTCGAGAAGTGAAGAGGGTGCGCGAGGAGCTGGGGGCCGCGAGACCCGGTCGCGACCCGGCGGTTGTGCTACCGTTTGTCTCTTCTCGAGCCCCATTATTGATGCTTGTGTTGTTCAAAACGCCGAGTTCGATTGGTTCCGAAATATTTGCAGACTGCCGTGGTTTCGGGGTAAGTGTGGTAGGTTGAGTGGCAGATGTTGAACCGGTCATCAAGCAGCTTTTAGGTGGCTAGGTCAAATCAGTTTGTTTGTTCACTTCTATTGCCAGTAGTGGTCATACTTAGCTGATTCTGCTTGCTGAGGACAATGGAGTACGAGACACCTTAGGTCATGTACTGCTATTACATGAGGCAGGTGTATGAAGTGAGGATGAAATGTCGAGGAAAGAAAGATTTTCTGTTCCTTTATGATGCATTTCAAGCCCATTACGCAGCACTCGTCTCTGGTGCGGCCCCCAGATAAAAGGGCATGGGCGCCCAGGCTGTCTGCCTTGAGCGCAAGGTAGTAAGGAGTCAACTCTATCTTCCATACCAATGTGAATACCGAGAAGGAGGATGGGCATTGGCTGAGAACTTCCCAGAATGCCCATGTCCCGCACAGCCCAGAAAGGCGTTCCTGGTGGCGCTGAAATACCCGCCCATCATTGGGCATATACTTGGTGGCTTGCAAGACTGGTCCCCTGCAAAATATTGCTTTGGAAACACAACATCAGCCGCATCTCCATCTCTGGGGCTGTCATGTGCCCAGTCAGAGGGGTTCCGCTTCCCCAACAGTTGCTGACGAATCTTTCGCGAGAAAGAGAAAAAGCAAATAGAGCCACATATCGAAAATCGAAGAAGCGGGACACAGCAATTGACATCGCCTCCACAAATCCTTGACCTGGAGGCTGTGACGCATTTCTCGCACGATCAATTGCAGCCTCCCACGCAATACATTTCTCGCTTTGGCGATGACTTCAAACATTGAAGAAATTCTGGTAACGACAAGTGATCCCTTCCAAGAATCAAATTCAACGGGATCTTCAGGGCAAGGCAGCTAAGGGCCGTCCGCTTGCAAGGATGCCGAGCGCGATTTAAGCCCGGAGTGGGCGGTTGCCTCGAACGCCCTTGACAATCAGATGCTCATGCACTTGGTGGTTGTCGGTCAGGCCGCACAACGCAAGCCTCGTGCTCGCCCTACGAACTTAGAGATGACAACCTTCTAGAAACAGGCGAGGACAGGGCTCAGTGGACCTGATTTTCATGACAGGTCGAAATTCTCAAACTGACTTTGTTAGCCTGCATCTCTAAGTAGGGTCGACAAAACTTCCCTTCAAAAAACACGACTCATCAAAGCGCTCTGGGACGGTGCCTTCAGCCATTTTGGGTCAGCCTCGCCTAAGAAAATGACCTTGATTGAATCGCAGGGTGAGAGACACGGCAATGATGCCAATGATTTCTCTGGCCTCACTTGAGAAAAGAACCTCCATTCTAAATGGCATAGGCAAGACATGTGTCAACCGATGTCAATACCAGAAATGTCCAGTCCCAAGATCGTACATTGTATCCTTTTATACAGCAGACCCAGGTATCCCCATAGCCCAAGCCGTATCGTACACCTATTTCTTCGACTTAATCTTCCTCCCCAAACTTCTTTTCTCCGCATTCTTCGCCTTCCTGACCGTAGCCTTCCTCCACGCCGTCCATCTATCCCTCGGCTTAAAGTCCTTAACCCTAATTTGCGCTCTCTCCGCCGCCCTGCCAATCTCCCAATTGGACTCTCTGTACATATAGCCCGGCCTCAACCTCAAATTCCTGCCCTCCTCACCCTTCCTCTCCTTCTGCTTCCTCTGCTTAACAATCACACCCGAAGCAGCATCTCCCTCCATCACCAGATCACTCTCCACAACCACTGGAGGCTGCTCCATCTTCTGAGCAACCATATTCAACCTCCGTCTTCGCATCGCGTTTCGTGGTAGAGGAAGGACCTGATCTCGTTCGAATACAACGCCGATGTATTGTCTCTTTGGATTCTTCTCGGGGTCTTTGTAGTATTTCACGTAGCCGGCTTCGGTAGCGTAGATTGTGTGATCGCGGCCCATGGCGCAGTTGTCACCTGGGAACCAGTGAGTGCCTCGTTGGCGGAAGATGATATTCCCTGGGATGACATATTGTTCTGCTTTTTGTCAACACACCATTGCTATGTCTAGAAGAGAGGGAGGGAAAGCAGACCTCCGGATTTCTTAGCACCCAATCTCTTTCCCGGTCCATCTTTCGCCTTATTCACAGCTCCCTGCGCCTTATGAGAAGCATGCCTCACAAACGTCGTTGATGCTCCGTTTCCCCTCCGCCCAGCTCCAATGGCTAGCTGGGCAAATGCTTCATTGAGACATGTTGATTGGGATCCTGATGCTGTCGATCGGGCAATTAAGGTGAGGGCTGCTCGTAATGGGGGCTGTAATCGTGGGAGCAGCATGGCGTTATGGACGTGAATTGCATGTCGTCGGGTTGAGAAATTGAAGCTTTGGTGATTTTTGGCAGGGTTGTGGTGTTTGTGCCTGGAATTTCGGGTGTTTATAATTTTTGGGGACATTTGGCCAGAAGACACCCCTCGTTTGGATCTTTATCCTCACGCCAACTTTCACCCCTTTTGATTCTTCAAGCTTTCTCTCATTCCGTCGGGTCAATTTCAGAGTGTGAAGGCTTCTACGGATCTGGCGACGCAAATCTGCGAAAGCAATTATCGTCGGCGCAACATGGCACGAATCATCATCTCCCTCCTCTCAGCAGCTCTGCTCCTATTCTCAGTCGCAAACGCACAATTCCAATTCTTCGAGCAGATGTTCAACGGGCAACAACAGCAGCAGCAGAGACACGAGCCACAGAATGTGCCTAGCGATTCGAGTTGGTATCAGCAGAACTACGAAAATGGTATTTCCCCTCCATTCTCCCCATCCCAATCTACAATATCTCCTTGTTAAAGCACCGTTCTGCTTCGGTTCTTTCTAGGTGTTGACGTCTATTCGAGGGTGGCTGGCTAATGATTGGTGACAGCTCATTGCTCCAATTACCTCTGCCCCGACACACTAGCCTGTGTGCACTTCCCTCACCATTGCCCGTGTCCACACCCGGTCTATGAGGAGAAGTTCGAACTTGGGGATGGGAAGATGATCTGCTTATCGAAAGGAGGGTTCAAGGAGGGCGAGGCGGCGAGGAAGGTCGAACTGGCTAGGAAGGGGTTGCTGTGAAGACAAGAATAGAGATATTCTAAATGGGGATGAAATGGATTGTATAACAAAGCCTGAAGTTTGAGAGCTATATGATAGGAAGAAACTTGGAGGATACCGAGAAGCATACCCTAATCAGAGCCAAAAGTTCGGAACAAAATCCAAAAACTTCAAATGCAGATAGATGATGGAATAGTTATTACATTATCAGCATTATCATGAACTCGTTACTTCCACACATCCTACTCTAAGCATCGCTTCCCTTCGTCCTCTCAGGATACAACAGCGCACCCGGAGCTTTAGCACAGCTGCTCACGCTCCCTCCATTGATACTTGCGTTGACAGGCAACCCCTGATTCCTCTGCACCTTTCCATAAACATGGTAATAGTACCACACCTCGCTAACAATCGTATACCCATTATCCAACGTCCCATTCCCAGCAGCCGTAGCATTATATCTCGGCCCACTACACCCAATATACGGCAACGCACCAAACCCCTTCGTCAAACTCGTTTGCAAATCTGTCAAACTAACTCTCGTAGAATTGCTAGGTCGAATACCACTAGCAGACAACCACCCATACGTCGGTAAGTTCTGATAATAGCTCACAGCGGTCTCGAAGAAATCCACAACGTCAGAGTGGTTTTGGTACATAGGACCGTAGCATGGGAGGTCGAAGGTTGAGAAACAGGTTGCGTGTTTGCTGAATTCGTGACCCCAGAAATCGCCATTGGGGCCGCCTTGGTTGATCCAGTATTTGTTCATGTAAGCGAGCAGATCGAGCTTGCCGAAGGGGGCGAGGAAGGTGCTGATGCTGGGTCCTTTGTAAGGTGGGACGGGAGTTCCGGATGAGGTGCCGGTGGTGGTGTTTGGGGAGGGAAAGGGGTCGTATTGCCGACTGGAAGGCCGTTAGTTGTACAATTTTTGACGGATTAGAGGATGACGAACTTCAAATCACAATACTGCGTATAAGAGCCATTGCAGAAATCAGGCCAGAGGCCATGTAACGTCCATGTGTTCTTTGGTAGAACCTGGCCTGAAGATTCGAGTCCGGTGTAAGTGTCCCAGTATTGAGTGCTGAGGACCAAGCCACCGAACGTTTCGGTACAGCAAGAATCGGTGACACTCGGGTGGGCGTTGGCAGAGCAGGAAAGGTAAGGAGTTTCTGTGGGAAGTTGTCAGAGATTGAAATAATGGGGATGCAAATGAGCATACGAAGTTGACATGTATGGTTGAGGCTGCTTTCTCTGTAAAGGGAAGCTTGAGAAGCTCCGAAGAGCACAATGCTCAGGATCGCAGCTTTGTCGTATTGCATCTTAACAATCTCGAATAATAAATATGCAATTAGGTACGAACAGAGAGAAGAGCAAATAAGCAGAGAAAATAGAGAGAGCGCAGATCTCAGGAGTTTTATAGCTCTCAAATGTACCTACCTGCCTTCCGAACCTGGAGCTCGCAGGTACACGCCACTCACAATTGGCTTGCGGGGTCGGATCATCCCAGGTCCAGTCATTTAACCATGCCTATATGATATCATGAGCTGAATTCCACAGGGGTTTGGATTTTGACAAGATGGAGCTTGCAAGCTGCAAGCTACTGCGTCTATTCTGCATCTAGAAGGTAGGGATAGCCGAGAGCTGCTTGGCAGAGCACATGGGCAAGATAAGAAGAATAAGAGCTCGAAGAGAAGAATCCCAAGAACGCTACGGCAAAAAGATGGCAGGTTGGTTCTTGAGGCTGATCCTTAGAAGTTCTCTTCGGGTTCGCCGGCGGCGGGGTTGGGTTACCGGCGATGTGTGGGGTCAGGATCTACAACGTGCTTTCGCCATTGGGTCTCGATAGAAATGTTTAAAGTGGTATGTTCTTCGTGCTACTTCATGTGTATGTACATTTTAATCATTACTCCATCAAGACGCCCTCTCATGAGTAGGGAGGGCTTCTATGCGATGACTTCCAATAGTCACCGATATTTTGCTGCAAGGAGTAGGTAATCCAAAACAGAAACTCCAAACACAGCGCCGTGGCCTGAAGACCAATGCTGGATATGAGATGCAACATGTGACTCTCTTAAAAATGATTCCCATAAGCATGTTTAAGCTCTCATCCACGACCAAATCGCCTGTCGAATAGCTTTAGCACTCCCATAACACTTGCTGCCTCGACTTCCATTGGTGCTCTTCCGGGATGAGCAGGTGGTGCAGCATGTAACCTGCCAAGCCAAGTGCTGAGTTCATCGCTTGCCTGGTCAAAGTTCTTGTGTGTAGCAAGTGTCTTGTAGGTATCAGCACATGACAGACTTGGAGGAGGTTGAGAGGGTGCAGCAGTCGGCAAAGACTTGCAGCAACCTCCTCCGTTTCCGTTTCCACCACAGCATCCCTCAGGGACAGCTCCTGGAGTGGATGATGCTCGGAGTGCAGCAAGGGAACGACAGAACAGCCCGGACTTTGGATCTGCTTGACATTGCTGGCATGTTCCGGGCCCGTTGGCACAAGAGTTCGCAGGTGCTGGAGCAGCAAGAGGACGATGCATTGGATTTGGCTGCAAAGAAGGCAGCTTGACCAAAGTTCCATCGACGTCGGAGTCTGATGGCGGTGGAGTCACCGCATTCAGGATAGGCGCAAGTCGATTCTCATGGTTTTGTTCGTTGCTAGCGGCAGCGGCGGCTTCAGCACACATACAGTAAGTGCCTTCCTCACAGAACCCGCAGGTTTCACCTTGTGGTCTGGTAATAACGACGGGGTCTTGAGGAGGAGCTGGCTTGGATGAGAATTGTGCTGTGAAGTCCATCTCCAGCGGTGTAGAGGGGTCAGATTGCCGTATCCGCTTGTCGGCGTAGTCTTCCGTGGATGGTGAGTGTGATCTCTTGAGATCAAGAGGTATAGGTATAGCCGTAGCCTTAATGGTCTCTTCCAAGCACTCGCAATGTGTATCAGGGGTACACTTGCCACATCCGTTCTGAGATATAGCCAATGCCTGTTCAATACAAGCACAATTGCCTCCAGGCGTACATCCTCCACATCCAGTTGGCTCTGGCTCGGCTGCGTATTGGGGTTGTGGTTCTGGAGCTCTCTGTTCATGATGCCGTAAATGCCGTGGTGGAAGAGGAACAGCATCAGTCCCAGTAGTCCTCGCACCATTCCTAAGATAAGCCAACTCTGCCAACGCAGCCTCCTTCTCCCTCCGCTCATATTCGGCAATGCGATCGAGAGTATCGCAACGTAGTCTCCAGGATTGAACCTCGCCACTGAATCTTTCTACATCTGCCTCGAGCTTTGAGATCTTGGATCTCATCTCATTCTCTCGCTTCTGGGTCTCCTCCCTCGTCTCCTCCAATTGTTCCTCGAGTTCTCCAACTCTCGCAGCCCTTCTCTCCCGGAACGCTCGTTGTGCAGCACGATTCTGTGCCTTTCGTTTCGTCGGTGGGGTATCAGTCGCGGGTTTTCGTCCAGGCTTCGGCCGCGGCGGGATCACCCATTCTTTCTGTGTAATCATACTTGGAGCTGGTATACCACTGCCCGAGGCAATAGCATTCATACTCGACGGCGTCGCGGCCTTAATGGCGAGGGGAGGGGGAGCTGGAGCGATAGCAGCAGGAGACCCTGCAGAAGACGGTGTCGATACTGCTGGTGATGCCATGTCGCTAATCGTGATTTTGAGCCTCAGGACTGTATAATCAACTTTTTAGATTAAGCAATGGCTGAGCCAACACCATCAATTGGCGATCGGGCTGCGGGAATGGTGCGCAGGCCTGAAGGCATCAATGAAAGGTGGTTTTTTGTAGAATCTGGGAGGAGGAAGTTTATCTGATCGTCAGATTATGCAGGGCTCGCTAGGTTTGCAACACCCTCACCGAACTCGGACACACTAGTTCCTCTTCACACCCAATCACAACCTCCAGCACAGACCGTCTCCATCTGATAGCGGAGTCTGTCCCTTGGCGCAGAACACATTTCCCCTCTGTTACATAAATGCCGAAACACCAGGAACGGTCTGATCTTACTACACGTGAAACGTCCTCATCTCAGTCCCGAAGACCCTAAGACGAAGGGACATTGAGAGTCGAGTGAGTCAGTCGAGGGATCGTTCCAGCAGCATGAACAGGTTCTATTTTGGAGGAGGCTCAGGGAGCGTGTCTGAAGACGACGAGGACAATCTTCCATACCCTGAAGCTCTACCACGGAGCGATTTCCTGGCCCCCGACTTCGACGCACCAAACTACCTATCTACGCTATCCGAACGTCATCAGACACTCGAGGATCTACGCTCTGATCTACGAGAAAGATCTCAGGCTCTGTCGAAAGAGTTGCTGGATCTTGTCAACACCAACTATGAGCAGTTCCTGAGTCTCGGATCGGATCTCAAGGGAGGGGAAGAGAAGATCGAGGATGTTAGGGTTGGGTTGCTAGGGTTCAAGCGAGGAGTGGAGGATGTGAGGGGCAAAGTCCGAGAGAGAAAGCTAGAAGTCGAGGGACTCTTAGCTGAGAAGAAAGGTGTCAGCAAAGAGATCGCCTTGGGACGGAAGTTATTGGAGCTGGATGCTCGGTTGGAAGAGCTTGAAGATAGATTGGTGGTTGATTCTCTTGGCCGTAATGCCAGTGGAGCTGAGGAGGATGTTTGGAGTGAGAGCGAGGATGAGGAGGAAGACGAGGATGAACTTGCTACAGAAGGTGCCAGTGGACTCAGTGCGAAGAAGCTTCAGAGACTTGTGACTGACTACCGAAATGTTGACCATTTGTCGAACAACATCGGGAAGCAGCATCCATTCATTGTTGCCCAGGACTCGCGAATGCAGCGAGTGAGGAACACCATCCTCCTTGATCTCAATTCGGCATTGAAGCAGGCAGCTCCAGCAGGTGAGCCCGGGAGGATGAAGCTGATCAAGATCTTGAGTATCTATCGGGATCTAGGAGCAGATGGAGAAGCTGTAAAGGTGTTGAAGGATTTGAGATCATGATGTCTCACCAAAAATTGTGCAGCATAGCGTTGGAGTTCGAGGCAAATACCAGGAAGACAAAATACATTTATGATACACCTAATTCTACATATGTGCTACGAAGTGGAGAGATCTCGAGGAGTTATAGTCGAATCCAACTTCGTAAACTGACCACTCAGAGGGAACCCTGGAGAGTGCGTAGAGCTCAGCACCACCTCCGACAATTCCTTGTTGATCCTGTCGCTGAGATGGTTCAGGTCCCTCTTCACATGTTCGATGAATGCCTTGATGTTTCGTTGCATCTCTTCTGGCGTGAACCCCAGTTGTCCAATAGCCATCCTCACCACTCCTAGCTTCTCTCTGTACTCTGCACCACCGATCAAATCCTTCAATACAGCAGCTGGATCCTTGACGACGGTTCCCAATTTCGTGCTCGGCATCAGCTGTCGAGGTCCAAGGACTCTTCCCATTCCTGCCTTGTTCATTTTGTCCAACGAGTCCGTCTGGCATAAGCATCTGTCGAACTCAATCCTTCCATCCTTCACAGCCTCAAAAATATCATCTTCTCCAACTAAAGAAGCGCCTGCAGCTAGGGCATCCTTCGCATATTTCGAATCTGGCGGACAGATGACACATATCCTGAGATCTGTTTTTACTGGATGTGGAAGTCGTAATCGATTTCGTACAACAGGCCCGTTCTTCTGCGACTTGAGCTTAAGGGCCATCTCGTATTTAGCACCAGTTGGCTTCTGACCGACTTCAAAAGCTCTGATGTACCTTCTTGATGTTAGAGAAGCTTCAAACTAGGCGCACAAGACCTACCGCATAGCTTCCAGGAGAGTAAATTGTTCAAGGTCCCGTTGATCATATTGAATGTATGCCGTCCGGGCCTTCTTCTTCTTCTTATTAACCTCAACTCCCTTCTTCTTATTCTTCTGCGGATTCGTGGACGCTTTCTTCAAAAGCTTAGAAGCCTTCGACTCCATCGGGGGTGCATTTGCACCGCGAGCTGCGACCGCGGCAGTCGTGCTAAGAGATCTCGTCGTGATGCTCGCCAGAGTTGGTCTAGTCGAATATAGACATATCCTGCTCAATTGAGCAAGGCAAGGCCTAGCGGTCGACATTTCGTAGTGTGATGTCGCGTCGAGCTGATGTTGAAAGCCCAGAAAATCGAGACTTTGATCACGCTCCTGAATGGCCCGTGCACGGCGTTCTGACTCTTCAAATCCCCCCACCAAGTAAATAAATTCTGCCCCTCCTTCTTCAACTTTCAATTACTCATACCACAATCAAAATGAAGACCGCAGAACTGTCGCAGTTTGCGGCAGATCTGGCAGCAGATGCCTCCAAAGACAAACCAGATTTCAAATCTATTGAGCCAAAGCTTATTGATCTCGACAAGCACCTCACCCTGCGAACCTACATCGACGGTTACTCGATTGGTGAACTCGACACGAAGATTTGGGTGACGATACGAACGAGCAAACTTGCCTTTGCTTTCGTAAGGAAGGGAAGCCTAGCAAATTTGTCAAGGTGGTTCACCTACATCGAACAAACCCACCCAGAGATCCAGGAGGAGATCAAGGCCAAGGATGAAGCTGAGAAGGCAAAGAAGGCGAGCTTGAGCAAGGCGGGTGCAAGTTATAACATGGCTCTGCAAGACGTCGAGAAGGGTGTTGTCACCAGATTCCCACCTGAGCCATCGTATATCACCCACTTCAGAGCGCTTTGGTGTCAGGGCTAACTTGAAACAGAGGATATCTGCACATTGGACATATCAAAGCTGCTCTCCTGAACGACTACTTCGCACACGAACTCTACAAGGGAACATTACTCCTTCGATTCGACGATACAAACCCCTCGAAAGAGAAGCAGGAATTCCAAGATTCGATCATCGAGGATCTCAGACTTGTTGGTATCAAGCCAGACAAGACGAGTTATACCAGCGACTACCTCCAGGTTCTGTACGAATACTGTATTCGAATGATCAAAGAGGGACACGCCTACGCAGATGATACAGACCAGGAGACCATGCGGCACAACAGAATGGAGGGTATTGCCAGCAAGAACCGTGAGAAGAGCGTCGAAGATAACCTTGCTGTTTTCGAGCAGATGAAGGAGGGAACCGAGGTCGGACTGAAGAACTGTATTCGAGCGAAGATGTCTGTCGACAACCCAAACAAGGCTATGCGTGATCCAGTCATCTACCGCTGCAATGTGGACACTCCTCATCACCGAACAGGCACGGCATGGAAGATGTATCCCACATATGACTTTGCTTGTCCAATCGTGGATTCCTTAGAAGGTGTCACACATGCCCTGAGAACAACTGAGTACACCGACCGCAATCCCCAATACCAATGGTTCCTCGATACCTTGAAGCTTCGTCAAGTCCATATGTGGGATTTCGCGAGAATGAACTTCATCCGAACTGTGCTATCGAAGCGCAAGTTGACAAAGTTGGTGGATGCGGGAGTTGTGTGGGGCTGGGATGATCCGCGTATGCCTACTATTCGCGGTGTACGAAGACACGGTATGACGATTGGAGCTCTGCGGGACTTTATTCTCAAGCAAGGTCCTAGTCGAAATATCGTGACTATGGACTGGACAAATTTCTGGGCATCGAACAAGAAGGAAATTGACCCGATTTCTCCAAGACATACTGCCGTTGAGATCAAGGATGCTGTCAAGGCGGTTGTTACCAATGGTCCAGAGAAGGCATACGCCGAGGACAAGCCCAAGCACGGCAAGAACCCAGCGGTGGGCATCAAGAAGGTTTCATTCAGCAAACGTCTCATTTTAGACCAGGAGGATGTCAAGCTGTTCAAGCAAGACGAGGAAATCACTTTGATGAACTGGGGTAACGCTATTGTCCGAAAGATTAACGGGTCGAACCCTATCACCGACATCGAATTGGAGCTACACCTTGAAGGCGATGTCAAGAAGACCGAGAAGAAGGTGACTTGGCTATCGACTGATGGTCAAGATCTTGTCAAGGCCGAGGTATGGGAGTTTGACCATCTCTTCACCAAAGACAAGTTGGAGGAAGAGGACAACTGGGAGGACTTTGTCAACAAGGACTCAGCGGCAAAGACTGAGCAACTTTGCGACTCAAATGTCACAGACTTGAAGGAAGATGATATCATCCAGCTCGAGAGAAAAGGATATTTTAGAGTAGATAAGGCGGCGAAGGATGGTGCTGGGTTGGTGTTGTTTGGCATTCCTACGGGAAAGACTAAATAGAGAAAAGCGCTTTTCAGCTTTGATTTATGGTGGAGTAAGGGTTATGGCTCATGAAATGGATTCTCAAGTGTGCGGTTTCCCTGTGTTTGTGGCTTCCTTATTCGGAATTGTGGTCGCTACCACCCTTCCTTTTTCTTGGACTTCATCATCTTCCTTCCCAAAAACACGTACTATTGACTTTAAATCGTTTCCAGATCTGGGTCAGTTTGATGTATGTTTAATTGTCTCTCTAAGGACTGTCGACGACTCGACGAGGTTGCTGTCATCGCAGCATTTGCGCCTCGTTTGTCTCAACTTCCTATCATAGAATGTCTGCTAACGAATGAACAGATTACACCCGCCGCCACAGATCTTGATTCATCTCGATAAGGTCCGTGTCTTAAGTCTGCACACAGCACGAGACCACCTTCCGGAGTGTAAATCATAATGACCAACATGTCCCTACATATTCTAAGCTCTACCGACAAAGCCCGTCTAATTCTCAATCGAGGAGCATGGAACCATCACCTGTCATTCGCCTACATGCTTCGTTATAGAGTACCTCGATTCATTTCCTCATTATGGGCGGCTTTGGAAAGGCAGTTTCTCAAAATGTCGCCAATTAAACATAAGCCACGTTCAACCATATCAACTGCTTGAGGTTCCCCTTGGTTTCGTCTTCAACATCCCGATTAGCCGCACCTTCTACAACCCATTATTCCTCATCCAGAACGTCTCAAACCGAAGATGGGTAGATCAACGTTCACATATGATGGCCTTGATCAACGACAGCGTGAGATCAGGCTCAGTTATGTCACCCCGCCAACAAAAAGGCCGGCACAGATGTCACTAGCTATGTCATACTTGAATGCGATATGAAGCATTCTTCGTTGGATGCAAACGAGCCATATCAAGCATTGTCCTACGTTTGGGGAGACAACACCAAGAACAGGGCAATAAGGGTTAATGACTGCTATCTTCGCATCACGAGGAATCTTTTTGAGGCTTTGCTACAACTGAGGGTCGCCTCTGAAGATGCTACCGTTAGAGCTGGAACGATGAGCTGGATTTGGATTGATGCCATTTGCACATATTTGGATCGGACTGGAAGGAAAGACTTCAGAAAGTTGAGATTGGATCCTCAGTTTTGTGTGGTGTTTGGTTCTACATATTTAGCGTGCCAGACCGGTAAAACTTACCCTCTGGCTTTTAGGATGGAAATCTATCAATACATCGATTTCTACCCTTCATCTCACAACCCCCCCTTCGCGTAGTCTTGCCGGTCGTTCGTCTCAAGATGACCACGAATCCTTGTTCTCTACCTGCGCGTATATCGCTTCCACCGAATTATGTTAGAGGATCCATCAAATAATAGTTAGTGTCTTTTTCGGTATGTTCATCCGCCACTGGGTATATCGGTCCAAACATTTCGATTTGTCCGCTTCCAGATCCACAGTTGGCGCTTCATTTATGCCCTTTGTCAGCCTTAAGAAAATGGAGAAAAGCCCCCATCGAATATAGGTTCCATTTCCTAACTGCCGCAAGAACAACCCCGACATTTTGCTTCTCTTATAGTCCCAGCATACGCAGAGAAACCAAAGAGGAATCTCGCCCTCTTGGCCTTCGTCCAGTATGGCATCCAGATAGAGGGCACGCCAGGCTGCCTCGACGTAACGATCCTCTAGTCCGTCAATAAGAACAGAACTCTTGTCAGGGCCAGCGCTATTTCGACTATGTACATAGCGCGCCGAAAGTACTCGCCCACAAACCGTGAGAGTGCCGGATTTCACAGACCCATACCAGGCCAGTTGATTCACAGGCTCGATTTGACAATCAAGAATTCGAAAGCCCTCGTCCTGAAAACTATGATTGGTAGAGATAAAGCCAATCTTGCCGTCAGGAATTGAAGCCCAGGACCACGAAGGTGCAAAGTACCCCGGCAGTCGCTTCCACTGTCGACCCTCCTCATTATGCCACACGAGACTATGCCAAAGATCTTTTCTCCAGCCTCCAGCTACGTAGTCATCTTCAACTTGGACGCTCATTCGCTCGGCAATGCCCGCTAGTGCTGGAAGTCTGTCGTGAAAGTAAGTCAACGTCCCTTTCATGTATTCTTGGACGATTTCAGTCCAGACGATGTTCAAAAATCTACGTCGGTCCTCAGGGTTCTTAATGGACTTCGTAGTTGCAGGACTCCCAGGGCCGAGTATCAACTCCCGAAATTTGAGTCTACTCCAAACTGAAGTCGGGGGAGACGAGAACCCGTCCGTAGGGTGTTCTGAGTCATGGCAGATCCAGGTCGTTCCCATCTGCCCATAATCGAGAATGCGTGGAGAAAGTATGAACTCTTGAAAAGCCCATCCGCGCATTCTAAGTGGATCGATATACGCCATTGAAGCGTCTTCCTCAATAGCAATGACTGAGCCGGTTTGGCCATCTTTACTTCGATACGAGAGCTGAAATCCCATGTTCGACTTTGCGGACCCGAATGGAAAACGTGGATGCAGGAAGCCATCGTTAACGCTCTTTGCCCTGCTGGCCATTATGGCGACGGAAGAGTTTTGGTAGATGCCAGCCATGCGCCCGATCTCGATAGCCTTATCTTCAATGTCGTCCTGTATAATACAGAGAGAGTCCACCCAAAGATACTTGAGTCCTAGTTCACGAGCTACGCGGACAGCATCTTGCAGCGTTTGGGGTAGAGTGTCCTGAAGAATGGTCCACCCACCGAGCCTCTCTCGGGATTTGGTCAGATTGACTCGTTGCGGGCCACCCCAGCAGTATGATAAGACTGCGTATGGAGCAGGGGAAAGCTTCTCTCGGATGTAAATACTTGAGTCGAGGTCCGAAATTTCAAGAACCCTGGTCGGCATGAAGCTTCCAAGTGGCCTTGGGCAAGAACGGTGGCTCTCCAAACAGTCCCTCATCCACTTCCTAGCGAGGCTAAAGGACTCTTCAGACGCAACGTTGAGATTTGGCGGCCGCTGGGTCACTTCGTGGGCTAAAGGGCTCTCTAGAAATAGCAAATAATGTTAGTAAAGTGTTAGTGGAATGAAATTTAGCATTATACTGATTTAATCATCGAGCTATCAAATCGCTTTCAAACCAAGACATCGTCCGTGCAAGATTGACTGATTGAGTAATGAAATCTAGGCATCTCACCTTCGTATACCATACAGGTGAAGTGGGCATACCGTTGCTGTCTACTCGGAAGCCCGATGATGAGGGAATTAGAATATTCCTCGTACATATCCGGGGGATAACGAGCGACAAGAGCATCTCTTGAGAAGTCATTGTCCTCAGGCGCAATCCTATCAAAGACATACTTAGCAAAGCTGCAGCCGGCCTTGGATAGATTCTCTAGGTCTTTCAAAGTGGCCTGCTTCTCAGATGGGCTCCATATTCTCCGAAAACCCGGGGGTATTTCGTTGTTCGGCTCATTATCTTTGCTATCAATAAGAAACCTCGTCTGGCAATGGATACAAGAGTGAAGAATTGCACTCGACATTTCAAAATTTAAGATTAATAGCCAATCTTATTACCAAGAGTGCGATTCTTTTGGAATTACACTCTTGCACTTGAGGTGTGGGCGGACTGGAAGGGGGCCTGACCGCCTACCCAATTAGGCATTCTGCCATTGCTACCCGTATTCGAAATTACGACTTATATTTTAATTGTAATTATAAACTTAAAAATTGAATAAATTATTCGAATTCAAAATATATAATAAAATCAATTAAATATTATTTAAATAGTTGTTTAATAAAAACTTTATAATTAAATTAAAATTATATTATAATTTATAATCGTTTATATATATTTTTATTTTAAATATTAAATATTTTTATAATTTTTATTAATTAAATTAATTATAATAATTTAATATAAAAAACGAAAATTAAAAAAAAAATTTAATATAATTTTTAATTAAATATTACGAAAATAAATAAATATATATAATATAAATAAAAATTAATAATTTATTAAATAAAAAACTCGACTATATATAAACGAGAGATCACGTGCGTAACACGTGAATATAAAGAGTTTTTCGTAATATAGTAATTGAAAAATAAAATCTCGTAAAAATTACGTATTTATACGAATTAATTATATATTTTAAATCGAGTTTTTAAAGTTTTAAAATAATATTTTATTTTTATTTTTTATTTTTAAATTTTAAAATTTAAATTTATTATAAATTTAATATTAATTTTTATTTTATTTATAATTATTATAATATAATTTTTTTTATAATAATATTAAATAAAAAAATTTAAATTAATTATATAAAATATATATTAAAAAATATATTATAAATTTTATTATTATTAATAAATTTAAAATAATATATTTAATATTTTAAATATAATAATTATATATTTAATTTTTTTATATTTTTATTTTTATTTATAAATATTAGAAAAATAGTGTATATAGTAAAAAATAATTCATTTTATAAGATTACAATATAAAAATTAAACTCGATAAATTATATTAAATTAAACGAAATTGTATTATTTAATTTCGAGTTTTTTTACGTAATAAAATGCTTTTTTTTGAAGATTTTTCACATTTTCGTAAGACTAAAAAAATTTTATAAAATTTTTTCTTTTTTTATTTTATTTAAAACTCGAAGTAATTACAAATTCGTAGTTATATTTTTCGCTTTTTTGTAAAAATAAAGAATATTTCGCGTATATAATTAATATCGAAAAAAATTTGAAAAATATTATTTTGATTTTTTTTTTTCAATAATTTTAATATTAGTTTTTTATTTTCGTAATTGTAAAATTTTGATTTTTTAATCGATTTTTTATTATTTCGTTAATAATTTTCGTATTTTTTTTTGTATCAATTCGCCGATAAAATTCTAGGAAATTTAAAAAAAAATAATAAATTCTAATATTAATATAATAATAAAACGTGTAAAATTTATTGATATTAAATATATTTAATATTTATACGACGTAATCGAATTTAATATATTTGAAAAATAAAAATATTAATTTTAAAAATTAAAATATTGATTTTGTAAATTAATATAATATTTTAACGAGATTTTATATTGATTTATAAAAGCGAATATCGATTAAATAAATTATTTATAATTTCGATTTTGTTAATATTATTTTTACGAAAAATTGTTTAAATAATAATTGAGAAAATTTTGATAAAATATAAAATCGCGAGAAATGTATTATTAATAGAATTGAAATAATTGCAATATTGATAGTAAATAGTATTATTATATATTGAGATTGTTTTTTTCGAGATTAGTTTAAAAATAATACGTTATTGAAATAAGTAATAAAAATTAATTTAATTATTTAAAAATCGAAAATTGTTTTGTAATATTATAATTGTTTTATAAAAAAAAAATTAATTCGTTGTTAAATTTTTTATTTTATTGTATTTTAAAATAAATATTTGTAAAATGTAATTCGTTTATAAGTCCAATAGTAAAATATTTCGTACAAATGTATTTACAATTTTTTCGACGTATTTTAAAATTTTAAAATCGAAATATTTTTCGTATTACGATTTTTATTAATTTTTTATATTTTGAAAACGATAAAATCGTATTTTTGAAATTTTATTAATTATTTTGATTAAGTTTTTTATTTTAATTAGTATTTCGTTCGAAATAAAATCGAATAAATTTTTTTAAAATTTTTAAAATATTATTTTTTTTAAAATAAGTTTTTCAATATATTCGATAATCGATTTTTACTTTTTTTAAATTTTAATATTAAAAATATTTGTTAGTAGATTTTATAGTATTTTTTAATATTTGTATAATTAATTTAAATCGTTAGTTTTTATAGTATTTATATCGAAAAATAAATTATATTTTTTAAAAACGACGATTTTATTAATTTTTACGTTTTCGTTTTCGATTTTTTTATCGATATTTATCGCGTTTATTTTAAATATTTTTGATCGATTTTATTTTATTTTAATAAAAATACTAAAGACTAACGAAAGTCGTAGAATATTTAAATTAATTATCGTATAATTTATCGTAATAATCGATATAGTTTGTATACGAACTTTGAAAAATTTTTTGATTTTTTTTAAAGTGTCGAATTCGTTATCGTTAATCGTTACAATATTTAATTTTTGGAAATAATTAAATTAACGATAAAAAATTAATTTTATTGGATTTTTAAACGATAAATATTATTCGATTTTAAATTATTTCGTAAAATAAAATAATTCGTTTGTATTATTTTTAATATTTTTTTTAAATTTATATTTTATATTATTTTTAATATAATTTAAAAAAAGTTTTTTCGCGAGTTATAATAGAAAATTATAGTTTTTGACGTTGATTTTAATGATCAATTTCGTATTTTCGAGTATTAAAAATTTAATTATTAAAGCGTTTATTAATTTTAATAAATTTATTAATATATCGTTTGTAGTTTTAATTAATTAAATTATTATCGAATATATTTTATAATTTAATTTACAAATTATTTTTATTTTTATTTTTTATATTTATTTTATTATTTTAAAAATTTTATTAACGTTTAATTAAAATGAAATTAATTCGATTAAAATGAAATTTTACGTCGATAATTGCGAGATTAAAATTAAACGTTCGAATTCGTTTTTAATTTATTAGACTAATAAATAAATATAAAAATTGTTTAAATTTAAAGTAAATTTAATATTTTTGAATTTATTTTTATTTAATTTAATAAATAATCATTCGATAAAAAGTTTTAAATTATTAAAAAAATCGTTATATTTAATATAAAATTTATCGATTTAAAATTAAATAAATAGTTTATTATTAAAAATCTTTCGATAAATAATTTAGTATTTTTTTATACGAGAAAAAAAAACGTTTTATTAATTCTTTAAAAATTTTTATTATTTTTTAATTAAAATATTAAATTTGAATAAAAAATTAATAAAATTATTAAAAGAATTAATAAAATGTTTTTAAAATTTAATAAAAAAATAAAAAAATTAAATACGAATAATAATAAAATTTTTAAAAAATTTATTTTATATTTGTAATAAAACTCGTAAAATATTTTATAATTGAAAACGAATTTATTATTTTTATTTAAAATTAAATTAAAAAAAATCAAATAATAAACGATATTATTTAATTCGTCGTTTAATAAAAGCGATAAAACGTATCGTTTTCGTATATCGAAAATAAATAAATTTCTTTCGAGTTCAATAAAATTTACATCGAAAATTAAAAATTTATAAACGTTAAAATTATTATTATTAAACGCTATACGCTATTTTATAAAAATAAAATATATAATAAAATTAAATAGTTTTAATTTTAAAAATTATTATTATTATTAATAAAATTAAATTATTATAATTATTAAAAATAAAAATATTATATAAAAAGAAATTAAAATGAATAAATTATAAATAAATAAAATTATATTAATAAATAAAATGAATATAATAAATTCAAAAATAAAATTTTTCGATCGATTAAAATTATATAAATTTTTTTAAATCGATTGTTTTTTGAAACGATTTTGAAATTTGTATAATTATTTAATTTTTTATTATTAAACTTGAAATTAGTTTTTTAAGCGAGTACGTATACGAGTTCGAATTAAAAATTTTAATACGCGAGTTTCGTATTTTTAAATAAATTCGATTACGTTTTTAAATAATTCGATTTTACATTATTAGTTTTATACGTTATTATAGTTTTTTTATTTAATTAAATATTTGAAATTATTTTTATCACTATATCGAGTATATTTTTTATCGACGATTTTTTTAAATTTTTAAAATTTTCAATCGTTATTATATTCGTCGTTTAAATCGACGACGATTGATTTTATAATATTTAATTTTAATTTATTATACGAATTTTTATTCTTTGATACAAAATATAAATAAACGATAAAAATAATTGAATAAATTTTCTAATGAAAAAATAATTACAATTTATATATAAAACGATCGACGCGTTTTTTAATAAGAAAAAAATCGATTTATTATTTTATTAGTTTTAAATTTAATATATATTAAATCGTCGATATTTATTATAAGCGATTTATACTTAGAATCGTATTGTTCTTTGATAAATATAGCGACGAAATTAATAATTAATTATACGTTTTATTAATAAAATTTTCGAATAATTTTAAAAATATTAAAAGAATTTAATTTATATAAAAATAATAAAATTATATTCGTTTTATAATCGATAACAATTTCATTTAAATTAACGTTAATAATTACTATAAATATATTATTAATAGTAGTTTAATATAAAATAATATAATTCGTTTATAATTAATCGAAGTAAAATATAATAAAATAATAAAAATCGATTTCGATTTTTTATATAGTTTGTTTTAATAATTTATTTATTTGTAAATATTAAATAATAAATATTCGCAATTTTATATTTATAAATTTAAAAATAATTCGTCAAAGTTTGAAAACGAATTTTTTATTTCGATTAAAAATAATATTATTCGATATTTTTTAATTATAAAATATAAATATTATAATTAAAATTTTAATTTAATTTTCGATTATATATATAATATATTTTGAAATAAGTAATTTTTTTTTGAAGAATTTATAAAATATCAATATTAAATAATTGAAAAAATCGAAATTTTTAATTTTTCATAGAACGATCGTTTTTACGATTAAAAGATTAAAAATAAAATTAATTGCGATTATTACGAAAAGTTTTAATTCGATATAAATTAATTGTAAAAAATCGTATATTAAAAATTGTAAAATTTTGTTATAAAAATAGTTTAAACAATAAATTAAATATTCGATTAATTTTTTCGTTAGTTTATAAATTGCGAAATTTAATAATTTTTATTTTATTTTTTCGAGATCGAAATAATGTTTATTATAAACTTTCGAGAAAACGTTATAAAATATAGTTTTCAAAATATAAAAGCGATTAAAACTTTTGTAAAAAATATAAAATAATAAATTATTTTATAAAAAGAAAAAAAAATTATCGATTTAAATTTTTCGAGAAATTGATTTATTTTTTTTTCAATCGAAAATTTTTAAAGTTTTATAGAAATAACGATTTTTAGTATAATTTTTTATAAATCGTAATTTGTACTTTGAATTAATAATAATTTTTAAAAATAAATAAAAATTATTTAAAAATTATTTTTTAAAAATATTTTTCAAAAAAATAATTTTAAATTTATTTAAAATATTAAATATAATATTTAATTCTTTAAAAATATACTTTATTTCGAGATTGAATTAAAAAAAATATTCGAAAATCGTAACGAGTTTTATATTAGTTTTAATAATATCGAAAATAAATAAAAAAATTTGATTATAAATGTTTTTTATTATTAAATAATTCGTTAAAATTTAAATAAAATACTTATTATTTTAAATTATAATTCGAAGTTTTTTATAAATATATATTAAATATATTATTTCGAGTTCAATAAAATAATAATATTTTTCGACGAAAAAAATTAATTTACTTAAAAATAATACAAATTGAATCGTAGAAATTAATAAATTAAAAAAATTTAAAATTAAAATATAATTTTAAAATCGTTTTTAAAAATATCGATTTTAAAAAAAAGCGATTTATTTAAATCGTAATAAATTAATATACGTTTATTTAATAAATAAATTTAAAAACTTTTTTATAATATTTTTTTTAATTCGTAAATTTTTATATAATATACATATAAAAAAAAAAATTTTTTTCGTAGTTTTTTATTCTTTTTTTTATATAAGTATTTGTATTTTATATTATTATAATAATTTCGATATTTACGTATAAAACAATATATAAAATTAAAATTAATTTATTATTTTTAAATATATTTTTAAAAATTTTAAAATTTTAAAAAAAACGAAATTTTTAATTATTATTATTCGTTTTTCGATTATAAATATTTTAAATTCATTTATACAATAATTAAAAAAATAAATCGATAAATATTTCAAAAAAAACTTTAATAAAAATAAATATAAACGTATTTTTACGAATAAAATAAATATTTCGTATAAATATTAAAAATAATTTTTTAACGTTTTTAAAAAAACGATTATATTATCAATAAAAACTTTAATAAAATAATAATATAATCGAAATTTTAAATTTATAATTCGTTAAATATAAATAAAAATTTTTTTAAAATTTTAAAAAATTACTTTAAAACGTTTTAAATCGCAATAATTAATAATAATAATTTTATTTTAATAATTTTTTTAAATTAAAAATTAATAAAAAAATTTTAATTTATTGATAATCGTAATATAAATTATATTTTTAAGAATTTTTATAATTTTTTTTTAATATAATATTAAATACGCGTCGAAAATCGTTATTTTATTAATAATAAAACGAAAATATAATTTTTTTTTAATTATTTTTTAAATTATAAATACGAAATAATTAAAAAATATTAATTAAATTATTTATTTAAATTTGTTTTTATTATATATAATATTAAATATTTTATTAATAATTTTTTAATTTTTTATATTAATAAAATATTTATTAACGATTTTTATATTTTATTAATTTTCGATTAATAAAACGAATATATATAATTTAAATAAAAAATCGATAAAATTTTTATTAATTTAATAAATTATAAATTCGTTAATTAAAATCTCGAATTAAATTACGAATTTTAAATTTACAACATATATATAAACATTATTATTTAATACGATTTTTAAAACGTCGATTAATTTAATAATATTATTAAAAAATAATTAATTATTATTTAATATTTTTTTATTTGCGAGTATAATAATTTCGTTCGAATTTTATTCGTTTTCGTTCGAAATTGATTTAATTATATAATAATTATTTTTTTCGTATTTTTAATATATTTTTAATTTGATTTTTCGTTTGATTAATAAATCGATAAAATTTAAATTCGTAATAATAATAAAATTTGTTTTATTTACGATAATATTATAAATATATACGTATTAAATATTAAATATAAATTAATAATTTTTGAATAATAAAAAATATATAATTAATATTATAATAATTTTTCGAAATAAAATTATAATATTTTTCGTATATAAAATTTTTTTTTTAATACGAGAATTTTTTATAAAAATTTAAATCGATATAATTAAATTTTCGTATAAATCGATAATAAATATATAATTTTTATAATTTAATTTTTTTTGGTATAAATATAAAAATTCGTTATTTAAAAAAAACTTAAAATCGAAATTTTTAATTATTTATATACGAATTTTAATTTTGTTAAATACGCTTTATTTTTTAATTATTTCGAATATATATATTATAAAAATAATTCGTTTATTAAATTTTATTAATTCGTCGATTTTTCAAATTATAATTAATTCGAATTTATTAATAAATAAATTCGATACGAATTATATTTATTTTTTATCGATTAAAAAACGAAAATAATTAAAATCGATATATATTTTATATAATTTATTATTTATTTTTAATTTAATTTTTATTATCGCGTATATATATTCTATTATAAAATTATTCGAAATTCTCGTAAAAATTATTTATTATAAATAATTAAATCGAAAAAATTATTTTTTATTTATTATATTTATTAATTTCTCGTATATTATTAATATTATATTTATCGATTTTTTCGATTTTTAATAAAAAAATTTAATAAAATCGATTGATATTATAAAATTTTTTATAAATATATTTAAATAATTAAATTTTCAATAAAAAAAATTTTTCGTATTTATAATAAAAAGTTTTTTTAATAATATTAATAAAATAAAATATATTAATAATAATTTTTTTTTCGATTAAATTTTCAAATTATATCGAATTAAAATTTAATTTTTTAACAAAAAAATATTTTTATTTTTTTAATTTTTTATTATAATTAATTTCAATTTTTATAAAAATATCGTAAAAATCGTTATCGATTTAATATACGTCGTCGTATTAATAATATCGTTTGAATTTATAATTATTATTATTAAATTTTTATTAATTTTCGTAAAAATTTAATTTATAAATAAATTTATTATTTTCGATTTTTTCGAATTTTATTATTAATATTAATAACGCGAATTTAAATTTTAATAATAATAAAATAAATTTTTATAATAATTTCTTATTATTAATTAATTTATTTTATTAAAAAATTTAATCGAAAAAAAAAAACTAATAAAAATTTATATAAAATACAAAAAATTTAAATTACAATTTAAATTATTTTAAATTTTAATAAAAAATTAAATTAAAATTATTTAATTTTTTAAATTCGAAATCGCGTTTATTATTATTATTAAATTTAATAAAATATTATTTTTTTTTAAATTGTTTTTTCAAATTTATATTTTATTATTGTTTATTTTATAAAATCTTTAATTAAAATTATTTTAATTAATATTGAAAAAAATATACGAAATTTTAAATTTATATTATTAAAAACTTAAAATAATTATTAAATAAATTTATTAAAATTTACTATTTTTATAGTACGAATAATATTTAATATATATTTTTAAACGTTTTTTTATTATAAATATTATTTTTCGAATATATTTATTTTAAAAATTTATATAAAACCGTAATTGAAATTATTTTAAATTTACAAATAAATATATCGATTTATATAAAAACGTCGTTTTAATCGAATTTAAATTTTTTTTTTTCAAATTCGAACAATTCGCTAAAATATTATATTAAAATTATATTACAAAAACAAATATAAAATTTTTATTTAATAATTAAAATACGTAATTCGATAATATTATTTTTAATTTAATTTACGAAAAAATAAATATTGTATTAATAAACATTTTATTCGATTATAATATAATTATTTTTATTATAAAAAAAATTTAAATTTAAATTAAAATAATTTGTATTTTTTAATTTTTATTTTATATCGATAAAATTTTTATTAATAAAATTTCGATTATTATTATTATTATCGCGAACGAAAATATAACGTTTATTATCGTTTGTTATATTTCGTATTTAAATTTAAAAAATAATAAAAATAATATTTTATATTTATATTAATATTTCGAATATAAAATTATTTTATTAATTATTATAATCGTTATTTTCGATTTTAAATATTTCAAATAATAAATTAATTATTTTTTTAAATACTTTTTTTCGATATATAAAATTGAAATTATATATTTCTTTTATAATATTATTTGAAAAAATCGTACGAAATTAATATTTTATTTTAAATTCTAAAAAAATCAAACGTTTTTTTTTCGTAATATCGAAATTTTTAAAATTTTTAAAATTATTTTCTTTTTCGTTTTTAAATATATATTTCAATTTTCGAATTAATATAATAATTTTAACGATTATAATAAACTTTTTAAAAATCGTATTAAAATTAATTTTATTTTAAATTTACGCATTCGAAATAAAAATATTTTCTAATTTTATTAAAATTTTTATATTTCGTAAAATCGAAACAATTTCAAAAGTAAAATTAAAATAAAATAAACGAAAATTCGAAAAATATTAAATAATAAATTAAATAATTTTAATAATTTAAAATTTGAAATCGTTAACGTATTTATATTTGATTCGTTAAAACTTTTAAAAATCGTATACGATTTCGACGATATTTTATGCGATCGATATATTAATTATTAAAAAATAAAACGACGAATAAAAAATCGTTAAAATCGCGTTTCGAAATAAATATACTATTTATAATAAAAAAAATTTTATTTAAAAAAAATATAATTAATCAAATATTTAAAATTGCGCAAACCTTAGTAAATTAAATACAAATTCCAAAAACTAATAAATCTTTACAATTTTCTCCAAGTCACTTTCCACCGTGCACGCCCGCTCCGCGCTAGTAAATAAAACGTTCAAGCCATTACTAAAGTTCGTAAGCCATAAATCACCATCCTGATCAATAACAATATTAGACGGGTTCACATTGCCCCATATCACCCCCGCCCCATGAAGCAGTTGGATGCCCCGCTCTAGTTGATTGGCCCATTTCTCCCGCGTGGCATCTGTAGGCAGACAAAGCCCAGGCTTCAAAGGGAAGAAATCATCAAGGTGCGCCTGCGTCTCAATATAATTCGTGAGGAGACCAAACGCGTTCTCTTTACCTCCTGGGCTCACCAGGCCCTCGAGATGAGGAACCTTCACCTGGGAAGGATCAAGAGCGGCATCCTGGATCTGCTGCAGCACTTCGCAATCGCGCGAAATGGGCCGAAAGTCACGAACGGAGACCTTGCAAAATTTGGTTTGGCCTCCCACAAGGACCTTGTAGCTTCTCTCGAAGGCGATCTCCTCAAGGATTTCGATCTGGGAACGGTGGATAAGAGGTAAGTCGGGACGGAGCCCCGTTACGCCACATGGCCGGGATTCATAGCTAGACGGAACAAAGTCGTCGCGGGTAATCAACTTAGCGTCTCCGTCCACGGTGACCATCTGGAGCAGAATCGTTTCGGGGTTGAGGACGTCTTCTAACGTCTGCCTTGAGGTCTGCGCGGTTTCGGACCCGGCAAGCTCTCGGATGGTCGGGCTCCCAGCCGTGACGATAAGGTTGTGTATCTCATTGATGACCTGATTCCCGGCCTGGTCAAGGACGAGGGCCTCGGTTGGGTACATCATCTCGTAGAGCCGGCTGAGGTGCGCAGCCTCGATAGAGCCGGACGAGTCATAGCCAGGCAAAGGGGGGAGGACGGGAGGGTAGCGCGGCCCGGGATGGAAGCCATGCATAATATCGTAAGCGTCGCCGGCCGTGGTATCAGCGGGCTCGTAATTTAGCGGCAGCAGCTCCACAAAGAATTTCTTGCGATTGCATAGGACGAGGAAGATGCAAGGCCCATTGAGGCTCAAGTCGGCGAGTAGTACGGTCATGTCATCGACCGGAATATACTCAAGAAAGCCATCTGCCGCAGACATGTTGCGTGCTGGGAGGAGAGAGAGGCAAGAAGAGAGAGAAGGCTAAGGGTGTCCAGCAAAGTAGGGATAGCGAGATCAAGATCAACTCCAAAGGATTGAATGTTATGATAGCTAACAGACACCGTGAGTAGCGAAGAGGGACCCGACCTTTATAGGTAAAATCCAATGTATCTACGAGTGCTTGACAATTGACTGTGCAGTAGGAATGCAGTTAGAGAGCAAGGCATGGGAGAGCTTTCTTGCATCATTGTACTTGGTGGTACGCTTATGCAAGAAGCATTCGGCACCTAGCTGACGCATTGGGCCATTTAGATACCCTGATGAGGATTTGCCATGATGCCCCAAATACATCTATATTGGCTTGAGGGACAGCGTGAGGCGATATTCATTGTTTGATAGGGCAAGCCTGTAACTAGGTGTGAGGATGCCTAAGGTGTGCCCACAGGAGCCTGCACCTCAGTACGCACGACTAGATGCGTTCGAATGCAAACGCCGCCAATACATCGAGGTAGAGGATCTTCTATGTCAAAGTTGCATTTGCATTAGTTTATATCTTCGTAATAGGCCTCAGTTTTAAATTTTAGTCCCAAGGAATATAAAAAATAAATAAAAATAAATAAACGATTAATAATAATTTAAATAAAATAATTTAATATATATTTTATTATTTATTTAATATAAAAATTAATATCAATTTTTATTTATAAATACGTAAAAAAATATTAAATTTAAATAAATTATATAAATATAATAATTTATTTAATTTATTAAAATTATTATAATTCTTTATAAAAACGATTTTAAAATAAATTATAAAATTAAAATTTAAAAATTATTATATATTTATAATTATTTATATTAATTTAATTTAATTTAATTATTTATAATGAAAATTTTTTTTCTTAAAACCCCCTATAGAAACCTCGTGCGCAGTTTAATTGGAGAAACTGCCTACTCAGATATTAAGCTTAGTCCGTAGGCGTCCATAGATATCTGAGACAAGACTCGGTGTCTGAATGCGGCAAGGCATGCTTCCTGCGTGCCTCATAAGGCAGTGTCCACTGGACAGTTGAGTCCGACTCGCAACCAAGGGCGCTCATCTGATGATGGCCAAGGAATTTCGGATGACTCAAGTCTGTATGGCTATGAGAAGAAAGCTCAGATACAGTTAAACCTAGATGGACCACTTCCTTGGTGCATATGGTAGGCAAAATGTTTTTCATCATATGACTCAAGAAGGCTTTGCCAACTTTGAGATAGAATTGAGAAGCTTCCTATCCGCTCAAAGCATCGTCATTCTTAGGCCCCCTCAGTTTCTCCCCGCGCCTTCTGAGCACTAAAGGCCCCTCCTGAAAATGCACATTCTCCATTTTATGTGCACATCTATACTGTCGTATCCATACACGCCATGGAGAGCGATTACCTGTCCCTCTGGTGTTGATTTATTCTTTGCGGGTTTAACTTCGGCCACCTTGTCCAACTTGTCGGATTTTGAGGGAAGAGGGGGAGGGGAGGGGAGAATACCAAATCCAATAGCAGCACCTGTAGCTTTGCCAACAACTTGAACATTGCGATTCACAGACACGAGAGCATCTTCGATGATTTTCTTCTCTGCTTCTCCGTATTCTTCTGGCAAGGTACAGAAAGCGATTTCGGTGACTTGGACTTGAATGATGCTGCTGCGGAGGATGTCCAGTTTGTGAATACTGTTCCAATTTCAGCTTTGATCTTGTTAGAGATGGGAAGTGATCGGAAAGGGGGAGGGATAGAGGGAGATATACTCATCATTTGCCCTTGATCTGTATCGAAAATCTCCTTCAGGAGGTCTTGGAAGGGAGCGAAGTCGGGTGAAGCCATGGCTTAGAGGGAGGAGAGGGATGACTTGCCCAGTATTTCTTACCAACTCTATCCTGTCTCTTCATCATATTCGATAGCGAGAGGAACTTGGTTCCAGGCTCAGGTATTGTGTCTGTGATTGTAATGCCTTTTGCGTGTAGGATCACGGTCTCGGTTACGGCTTGGGTGGACATCTTGGCGGAGACTCAACGGGAGAAGCTTCAACTTGACTAAAGTGTGTTCGAGGGTTCGAGGGGCTAAAGTTCTAGTAGATAGGAAAATGAGTAGGAGAAAAGGGTTACTCGCATGAAGATTACATGCGAGTGGGATCTGAGCGAGGTCACGAGATATCAAAGGGATCCTCCCTTGGAGTGTTGATGAAAATGAAACGTAAGGATGAAATAGAGAGGGGAATAGAGTGTGGTAGAGGGGTAGTTGAAGCTTGTAAGCTCTTTGCTGCGGCAATCTGGAAGAAAGGAAAGGCTCAACAGAAAACGCGAACGGACTTCCTCCATGGACTGAAGTTTTGACGAAGGTTTGACGAAGGTTGAAAGCATGATACCTCACTCAAAGGCTCAAAAACGATACTTGATCGTCCCCAAAGATCATGTCTAATAACGACCCATAATGAGCTATCCTCCTTCCCCCAAGTCCTCGTTCGCGTACTCGCCTAAAAATAGGGGGCGGGGTTCACGCTCGCTCGCTTACAAAATTCCCACACCTCAAAACCCAAATTAAAAAAAATAACTATCAGGTTAGAATAGAAGATTGAACCTAGACACCACAAAAAGATACTAAGATAAAAATGAATCAGACAAACAGAAAGGGCTTGACTGGGGATTGAACCCAGGACCTCATACAGTTAGGAATAAAATACCCAAAGCATGAATTCTGCCACTGAACTATCAAGCCTGTTGTTGAAATGAATTCGCTGAAGTGCGTTTTCATTGGTTGTTGAGGGGGATGTGCTTATTTAAATCTATACGGATGGTGGGAAGGAGCGGTGGAAGTGAGTAGGAAGGGAACTGGTGGGGCGGTGTGACTACGGTTGATGATGGAAGAGGCCGGCATGACACATGGAAACTTGCATCAAGTGGGCCTTGTGAACTTGAAGTTGAGAAGAAATTCAAAGAAAAGGATGAGGTTTTGGTGTTTGTTTGTTTGTTTGTTTGTTTGTTTGTTTTGTACTCCAACTCTATGAAGTCGAAGGTCTATCATTCCTTAAATAGTCATAAGAAACGCTAAAGTGAGAAAACTTCCTGACCGAATCTACCGAACCTGCTCTCTTTCCACCCGACTGACAGGCTTCGGCCTCCTCTCTTCATCCTCCTTGACCTCATCTCTCGCTTTGAAGTATTTCTCAGAAGAGCACGAGTCCGCGTCTCGTGAACAACTTCCTTCGCACATGGTACCCCGACCCTCTTCAAAGTGATCTCGTCCAAGCCTCTCATATCCCCTTCATGAAGCAGCCAATTTCCCATTCGGGGGCGTAACAACATGCCCATGTCCATTCCCATTCGCGGTATCACTCAAATGTCCATTCTCCCTCTCGTTAGCCCTATCTCCTGCGTGACCGTCCTCGTTGCCATTACTCTTTGAAACAGCCTCTCCTTCCTTGTCACTTCCCTCGGCAGAGCTGTCTGCTCTAACCTCATGGCCATCCACTCCACCGAGTCTCTTTACCCTCTCCAATTCTTCAGGATGTAGCAGAGCACCACTTTCTTCTAGAAGCCTGACGATCTCTGTGTTGCCCACTTTGACAGCGAGGTAGAGAGGAGTGTTCCCTGCTAGATTTCGGACATGAACACTTGCGCCTCGCTTCAGGAGTTCGCGAAGGACTTTCGAATCTGGCCCTACGGACGCGAGATGAAGCGCTGTGTTTTCGGCGTAATCTTTCGCATTTAGGAGACCATGAGAATCGGCATCTAGGAGCGTGATAACCGTATCTACATCCCCCTTCGTAATCGCATGTCCCAGAGCTGTGAACGCTGTCTGATGATTGGCGATGACTGGTACATCACTCCCTGGATGACTGAAAGTCGTAGAACTCAACTCTGTCATCTCCCCTCTCAAACTGAGCTGCATCTGCGTGATAATATCTTCGTAACTCAACCCCGGTAAAGCGAGGAGGTAAGATAATTTGGTCAATGCAGCTTCCGTAGTAAGATCATGACCAAACACCACACCCGCCTGTCCCAATACCGCACCGGGAGCGTAGAGGGGAGACACGAAGCCTGATTGACATTGGCTGACATTCACAATCACAATCCCCCTATCGACAGCATTCTTGATAACCCTCGTCATAGAGCCATCCTCTCCTGTTGGAGCATTGCCTGCTCCGAAGGTTTCGAGTATCAATCCCCTCAGATTCGGGACATGGAGAACAGAATCCAGCATCTCGGGCTTTATACCAGGGAAGATACGCAGACAGGCTACGTGTGCGGTGTCCAAGTTTGTTTGGACGTCGAAACGTGCGATTGTTCGGGGACGGCGGACTAAAGACCAGTTTACTTCCGCTCCGAGAGCGGAAGAGGTGGCGAGTGGAGCCATGTTGGGAGATGCGAAGGCGTCGAATGAGGTTGCTGATATCTTGGTGCAGCGATTTCCGCGGTAGAGTTTATGGTGGAAAAAGAGGCAGACTTCGGGGATCATGAATGTTCCTGCAATGATCAAACTCCCGAGCAAGTTATCTGTAGCATCTGACTGCAAAGCAAAGATAGAAGCTTGGGATCCTGTGAGAATGACGGGTTTCCCGAGATGGGAGAGCATGAATGAGAGTGCGGAGGAGGAATAGGCGAGGGAGTCGGTGCCGTGGAGAACGACGAAGCCATCGAAGAGGGAGTAGTTGCGCTTTATGGTTAATGCGATTTGGGTCCAGCCTGCGCTAGAGATGGAGGAGGAGTCGAGGAGGGTGGGGAATTCGTGGAGGGTGTAGCGGACGTGGCGGGAGTAGGTGGATGGCGGGGTGCGGAGGGACGGGAGGTATTCTTTTCGGTTGTCGTCTACAATTACGGGGAGGGGATCTGAGGGTATTAGCTAGGGACATGATGGGGTTCTAAACATGTGATGAAAAGAACGTTGATGGGGGAGAAACAAAACGAGAAGCAACAGAAGTTGTGGGCTGAGATCAGAGACGGAGAACAAAACATGCGGAGAGATGAGATTGAGAACTGAACTCTCAGCCGAACGTCAACACTCATGATCCCCCCTAAGGCACTCGCTTCATCCCCCTTCCTCAAGCGAACCACTGATTCTCCTTGGGACCCCATCCCATCCCACGCTCCAGCTCCCCTGCCAAATGCCTCCACCTCTCCTCCACCTCTACCCTTTCACCCTCCCATCCTTTGCAACCTCCATCTCTCGTCATCCCTCATCCCCTCCCAAAACCAAGACTCAAATCACGACACAAAGAGAATCAAAACATACCAGGCATACTCCCATCATTAAAACTCGGCCTAGGCGCCATCCCCTCCCTCAAAAACCCCCTCGCAGGAACTAACCCATTAGGACCATGCCTCATACAGATAGTCCCGCCCGTCATGATTATCAGGACCCGAGCTTCTGGGTATTGGGTTTGAGAGGGGTCAAGGTGGCGGTGCAGGGGGAGGGGGAGCGTGTAGGATCTGTGTGGTGTGTGCATCTTGATGGTTGGCGAAGCCCGGGGTGGCTCTCTCGTGGCTTTGTCGTGGTGGGATGCTGGTAGATTGGGATTGGGATTGAATTGATGCGGTGCGTGCCCCCGCGTTTGGGAGTGGGTGTTTTTCCCCGGATTGAGGTCGCTTGAGGTTCACGATGACCTCGTCCCCTGCGTGGTGACGAGATTCAAGGGTTCTCAGTGGCTGCGTTTCGCGGGATGAGACAAAGAATAGCGCGATGCACTTTTCGATTCAGGGATGTTTTAGTTTTAGATTTTGCGTGGAATATATATAAGAATTGAATGCCCCCTGGGAAATTAGGATCAGATGAAAAAGAAGTTCTTGCGATGAGGGAGGGTTTCCTCTTCTTATGAGCGATGAGATAAAAAAGTTGTGTGGGCCAATGAGCTAATGCCGTCAACGGAGGGGTTCGCCATGCGCAGTGAGAAATCCGTGACCCGAAGAGGTGCCAGCGAGGTTTTGAAGGGGTAATAGTTTGGAAAACTTTGATCACGAAGCACTGGATACTTGAAAATTTGGATGATGACGCGCACTGTGTATCTGATGGTCGGGATGATAGAAAATCCAAGTTCTGACCACCTTTGGCGAAGGGAATTAATTGATCAATCTTGGGAGTTATGATACTGAGATATTGTGACTGTCTTGGTGAGTGAGTGCAGTCGAGGTCGCAATGTTGGTGTAGAGGCAGGCGACTCGCGATGAACCTCAGAAAGACCGGAATGAGATCGGAGCTGAAAATCATCAAAAGGGTACTAGAATGCCAGGATCGGTTTGACTGATAATTGCAAGAAGATTATCAGTATTTAGATAGATATTCGGGTCACCCAGATCTCACGATCTCCTGCTCCCGAAGCCAGGTCCAATCCCCCGAGCAGCTGTGAATTGACCAACCTCTAATGAATTTGATGGTGGAAAGAGAGGTTGATCTTCTAAAGAACAAAGACGACCATAGCCGTGGTGAATGTCTCCGGAAGTATCCGCATGAGAATCGGGATCGAATTTCCAATTCTGTTTATGGACGTTCCAGCTGCGGTCTGATAAGGATAAGTGCTGTTCCAATGCCACCACATGCCTTGGATAGCCGTGAGTAACATCAATAGTTGAGAGCGAAGAGCCTTCCAGCCTCAACTAAATGCTATGAAGCTTTGGTGACAACTGTGAGGGATATAATTGGTGTTCTAATTAGACTTCGAGGTGTCGGGACAGACATTAACGATTCCCATGGCCTGTCCACGGAAACCCAGACGGGAGCTCAGTGAGACTGGAATTGGAGTTGTCTTCGGCTTCTTGAGATTTGAAGCTCTCATCAAAGTCTTGGAATGTCATTTGACATCAGCTCAAGAATGTTCAATCTGTCTCTCTCAACACAGAATTTATGGTGTCCATCATGCCACCGGTCTCTCATAGCCTCCACAAAGTAGAAAAGAATTCATCCTCGCCAGCTCTGAATGGACGGAGAGAAGAAGTCTCGGAAGAATTTTTCGAACTGAAATGGAACCCGTACCTCTCCTCATCAACCAATGACGGCGACTTGGCGTCATACCCGTTGTCTTCGTTCTCCAACACCGTTTGACACAACACCTCGTCTCCCCCTTCTCCAATCCACGATCTTCGACACGGCATGTCTGATCATCAGCTGTAAATACCCTCGTCTGGACGATCAGCAGCTTTAAGCCGTTCTTTGATCCTGATCAGACGGGAATTTCAGTTTACATTGCAGCACTCTGTTGCTCGGAAGTCGGCTTTCCTGCCAATGGCTGCCAAGAACCACTCAAAGATGATCAGTGACAGATCTAATCAATCAATCAGTCCCAAATCAACCATGTCTACACTCATCAGCCATCTGGCCGCCTCTTCTTCTAAATACACCTGCATATCACTGCACTTGTATGTCATTTTGTCTCTCCGCTGTCTCACTCTTCATTCACTGCTTTTTCCTCGTTCTCTCCATAAAGAGACCTCTCAATCCCCCAAAGTCTTGGCATTCTGCCTTTACGCATTATCAGATCCTCGCCTCCGACCACCAATTCATTGCTAACAGTGACATCCCGCACTGCCCAATGCAAATACCGTTTCGCAGTGACATATCAATCAGGAATCAGATAAAGCAAAACGCCTCTCTCGCTCTTCCGCCTGTTCCGCCTAATTACCACATTCAATAACCCGCCTTCTTTTTTTTCGTCCTCTGAGTGGACGAGAACGTCGATGCACCAAAAATCCAACTTCGCTTTCACGACTGCAGCCATGGCCGCTGCGTTGGAAGAGACTCCTGTCAGTTATGAGGATTTGGCGGATATCGAGAGGGAGTTTGATGATGTTGAGACGGAGATCAGTGAGTGCCCTGTTTCTTTTCTTTTTACGTGTTCTGTGGAAGGGCCAGTGGGAGGGTCGGTGGTAATCATATCTGATCATCGCCCTGTCACGAAATGCGATCCATCACGAAACGCGCGACATGTTAATGCGATGGAGGTTATCTGATCAACATCTCTACATATGTCTCTCTACTTGCCACATGCATGCGCAACGGCAGAAATATTCGAGGGGACAATGGCTAATGCGATAGTGATGCAGTACGACAACAAGTCCGCCTCACAACCCCCCTCTACACCCTCCGCTCCAAAACCGTCTCCCAAATCCCCAACTTCTGGCCTTTAGTCCTCGAACAAGCCCCTCCAGACATAGATCAATACATTCAACCCTCCGATTCCGCCCTCCTCCTCTCCTCACTTACCAATCTCTCCGTCTCGCATTTCGAAATCTCCCCCGAAACATCTTCTCCCTCCACAAAAACCACGACGAACGGAATACAAGGAGGGGGAGACCCAAGAAGTGTGAGCATAAGATTCGAATTCGCAGAAAACGAATATTTCGAAGATAGAGTTTTAGAAAAGAAATTCTACTACCGCCGCGCACGAGATGGTTGGACAGGTCTCGTTTCCGAACCTGTGCCTATAAAATGGAAGAAGGATCGAGACCTCACCGGAGGTCTCCTCGACCTAGTAATAAAAGCAGAAGCATCTGCAAAGGCAAATGAAGGGAAGGCAGGATTGACACCAGAACAAAAGGCCTTAAAAAAGAAGATAGAGAGCACCGGAATGGGCGGTCTCTCCTTCTTCGCTTGGTTCGGGTTCATCGGCCGGCGCATCAGCGCAGAAGAGTCAGCAGAAGCCACAGCATTGGAACTACAAAAACGAAACCGACGGAAAGGACAAAGGAGGGGTGGGAAGATGGAGGAGGAAGAAGAAAGTGAAAGTGAAGACGGAGAAGATGAAGACGAAGATGACGTAGGAATGAGCCTCGAGATCTTCCCCGATGGAGATGATCTCGCAGTTGCATTTACAGAGGATCTTTGGCCGGGGGCGATTAAGTATTTCAGTGCGTTTTTCCTCTCTCTCTCTTCTACATCTCCCTATATTCCGTCTTGTCTGCACTGGTAATCGTAACGTCTCGAGAGAGAATAGAAGCTGATGGTTGGTGAAAATAATAGCACAAGCACAAGAACAAGACGCCCTCAGCGACGCAGATTTCGAGTCCGACGACGAAGGCGACGAGCCGGCTTTTAATTCAGGGAACGAGAACGAGAGTGAAGATAGTGAACGGCCGGCGAAGAAGCAAAGGAGTTCGTAGCACGTTTCCGAATCATACCATAAATGAAGAGAATACGGAGAGGAAAGAGGGACAGGAAAGGCAAGGTATTGAGGACGAATACACACGGTAATGAAGCCAATTGGAGGGGATATGGTGTATATGAAGGAAAGGAAGAGAGTCGCATGGGATCATTAGGTGCTTGCTTGCTTCCTTAATACACAACACAGCGAACAAGGATCTTGCTTTGTTTCTACTCGGAGTTCTGGCGTTTGAGCGGTCGGTCTTGCATAACTCTCTATCCTCGTCCTGGAACGGGGAAAGGAGAGATCGGAATTGCATGAGTGGAGGGCAAGATAACGAATGATACACACGAAGATTGCTCTCCCCCTCTCGGACGGAAGACGGAATATTTCTTGTGCGAACACTATTGTATGTATGTACATTAGACGAAAGAAGAAAATGGGGCTTGATATCCCAGAGCTAGATCTAGCTTATGAGCTTCGCGAATGGAGCTTCAAATCTATCATTCTGTCTGCTCGGACTTTGCGTGCTCATCGGCGTGTACCCGATCTTCTGGTATGGTTCAAGACTCTTCCACTATTACTAATCGCTTTCGTCTTGAGATTTCTTTCCATCACGTCACAGATAGCTACCAATCCAACGTCAGAGCCAAAAACACAGAATGCTATTTTGATATCTCAAAACTCAAAACTACCACCCATACTGTCTTGTTGGGCTATGCTATATTTTCGCAATACCGCTATTTACCTCCCAAACATCGCTCAGCTCAAGCCACCAACCCGAAGCAATTCCACGCAATGCAACAAAGATATAACGCAATTTGAAAAGCAGATTTCCGCCCATGATATCACCCTGCCCTGAATTGCAAATGCTACCGCCCACCGTTTCTGTATCCCGTGTATTTCTGTTCTGCTGTGACGCCGAGTCGAAGTGCTGTCGCTGATAGACATTAATCATGTATGATGTGCTGTTTCTGATATCCCAAATGTGAATGTCCCAAGACCGAAGATAATTTTGGTGCCGTTTCGTTTCGTCGTAGCTAATCGTTGATGCGTGATGCGAGAAGGCCGATCACTGCGGTCATGCCAACCAGCTCTCCTCCTTTCTAGCAGGCGTATTCTCCCCTCCTGTTCCAGTGCCAGAGTGTAACCCTCCGCCCATCACTAAACCCTCCTCGTTGTCATCGTCGTCCTCTTCTGCATCCTGGTCCTTTTCTCCATCTCGTTCACCGTCTTGTTCGACAGCCCCCTCCTCTCCATCTGTCTCTCCATCCTCATTCATCCACGTCAACCCATTCGCCGCTTCTTCAAGTGGAAACACCTCTCGCGCATATTCCTCCAATCCCCTATACCCCTCCCAAAGCGCCATCGCTTCATCCGGGCAACTATCCTCCAATTTCTGCTCTCCGAAATACAGCGGCTGCTTCTTCGGATCCTCTCGTCCTATGGCGTACATTTTCTCTAGACCCAGCAGTTGTTCTCTGTAGCCGTTTGGGATTTTGACCTTCACGTCGATCTTACTCTGGAACTTGTACCGAACAGGACGGCCTACACCACTGGAGAAAGCCTTGCATGCTTGTCTTGGGGAAAGCATCTCGTATGCCAAAGCTATACGCTCGCCATTCCCCCAACGAGAGGTCGAGTCTTTGAATATCTGCAAGACGGCAGGTCCAACATCGTGTTCTGCGTCTAGCCAAGGTAATGGGACGTCCGGATGGAAGGGCGCGGTCCAGGCGAAGCTGCCATCTTGCTGGAGTTCCATGCAGAACAGTGGGTAAGGTAGAGACGTGAAGTTGTTATTATAGATACCGGTATAGAGAAACGTTGTCTTCGGAAGTAAGGTGGGAAGAGACCTTATGTAGGTCTCAATTGTGTATTTTGAGGACCAGAGGGGAAGTGAAGGCCATGACGGGTCTCGGAGGTGATGATTTGGCATCGTGGAGTAGATATAATGCTGTATTCCTGCTGTAACAGCAGCATCTGCGAGCGCCTTCCCAATCGCAACCTCATCTCCCCAAAATGTTGTGTTTATGAAAGCCAGCTGGCAACCCCGGTACAAGTCCTTGATCAAATCATGATTCACACCAACATCTGAAGGTCCCAACGTTGGACTCGCGCTGCTGGTAGGCGAAGGTTTCGTGTACAAGTCCCCAACTATGACAGTCACATTCGGTAGGGACGAAATCTCCGATGCGACTATGCCATCAAGATTTCGGAGCTGAGCTCGTACTTTATATCCAACAGCGGATGCGACACGAATAAAGGAGGCAGCTTGTCGTCCAGACGAGTTGACGACTGCGATGGTTTGGCGAGGAGTTGGCATGGGTCGTTTCTTCGGGCGGGAGGACAGTGATGGGGATGTCGAGTAGTTATAAGAGGGGGATGAGTGTTGGACAGCTGTCAGTCCAGCCAGAGAGAAAGGATCTGCAGCAAGATCTGGATAGGAGGTACAAGGTCGATGCTTGAGCTTGTTTGTTGACTCCGGTGGTGGTTCGTGGTTTGTTGTTGGGCGAGGTCTGATTGCGAGAGCAGACCTTGGGGTTGCGGAGGGCATGGATACTTGCTCTCCTGGACTATGTCCCCTTCTTCTCTCGGATCACCTTTAAAACTATCCTCGGCTCTCTTGCACTTAGATAGGAAAGAGATATATTTTCCTCTTCTGCACAAAATAGAAATCACCTCCTCCACTTAACGTAATCACCTCCCCCTCCTACTAACGTGCTTAATGCTTGTGTTCCAGTCGCAAGACTTAAAGTTTGAGGGGCCTTCGTGGCTCGAATTGTCAGAAATTAAACTTTCAGCCAGTGATATATTGCGGAGATGGACCTCCTCTCAGCTCGGATGGCGTTTGCCGACCAACGCGCCAGGGACCAAAAGACGATGGTAAATTATCTCGAAATCTAACTCCTTGCTGCCGAGCACCGGAAGCAAACCCCGATGCCAAATCCCAATACAACCGGAGTTCAGGAACAGGTGTTGGTCGTGTGTGCTCGACGATGCTGTCACCTGAGATGGGGTGCAGGAGGCCAATCGGACTGCGGAGGATAATTGAGGGGCTAGGCTCTTGGGTTTGCAGGCGGTGTGAACCCTTGAATTGCTTGTAATGGAGGCGTGACGAGGGATCTTGGATGATGTCGTAAGTGAGAGAAGAGACGGAAATTTTTCTGCCTCTTCTGAGTTTGTGCGCGCCGACTCGATGCTGTGCGAGGTGAGATCCGTCCGTTGACAATGACGTTGGGCCACCAGCTGTTATGTAACAGTATGAAGCTTCGACTCGCCACTGTGCAGCTAGAAGATGTTCGTCCTGATATTGCCTGAAGGATGATATCTGAGATGAGATGAAATGAAAACTGGACGTGAGGGAGATAACCTTGGTCTTGATAAAAGGTAAGATGAAAGAAGAAGGTGCAAGTGAGAGGGGAGATGTAGACTGGAACTAAAGAATTAGTTTGAGGAAACAACGAAGTAAGAAGAGAACCAGAAGGAAAGGGCTTGCGATATATTTGCTCGGGCCAGTCTCCCAAAGACGCGTCGGGTCGAAGGGGGGAGAACGGGAGTGAGCCATCGTCTCGTCTCGTCTTTGCATACCTTCCCATGCTAACCCGAACCACGTGCCATGACATTGCGATCCTGAGCCCAGTTTCGTTTAGGCGTTACTACTGCCACCATCTGCTCACCTTGCCTGTACTTGTGCCTTATCTGCCTCCAATTCCATCACCAGCAGCATGATCGCATCAAGCATAACGGGCCCTGTGCCGTGGCCCAGGTATGTTGTAAGGTTAGAAGTACCTTGGCGGCCACACTAACACGCGACGGAAATCAGAAAATGCGGTTATTATGCTCCTTCGGTAGTCGAATGGAGATTATTTTCACACTAATTAGTAAATGCGCCTCTAAGACGTGTCGAACGTGAGTAATAGCGACTTTTGCGTGCGCGCCTGGTGATTGTCCGACACGATCATTGGACCTAGATGGTGAAAAAATGCTCTCATAGTTCCACAAGAACTTCTTCCCCGACAGAATCTTCTAGGTGGCATCCAGAAGTGGAGGGAGTGGACCGCCTTGCTACTGAAGGTTATACGCCGGGCATGGAAGACGCAGAGGATGTGTGGAGCGGCGATAGCCCTACTGTACTTCAGCATGGGACATCGTGGACTCGTCGTTGCTGACTATTCGAGAAGAGGACGCCCTTGGGCAGGCCATGAGTAAGGAAAACGTGTTGGGGGCACAGGTAGAGGCGCCAGCGGAGTCAGTTGGCGATGCTGCAAGGTGGTGGCTAGGGTAGGAAATAGCAGGACTTGATTCATATGTTGCATGTTACGTATATTTTAACTTTCTATGATTGACGCTTGATAGCCGGGAATGGCGGATAAATTTGACTTTCTTTTATCTGTTCCGTTGCGGCTCTCGACAATGCTTGGCCCAACACCAGCATCATCTTGTCTATGTCTCACATCAGACCAGATGAATTGAGATTATTGGAGGTCGGCTGGATGCCGAAGTCTGGTGATTCTGACGATATAGGTAAAGAATGCCGATGCCGGTATCTTGGATGGAGTCCAGCGAGTTTCGATATTCGTCACCGTGGGCAAGATTGCGTGAGCTGATGCTACCATGGACTTGGTCTTCCGTCGTCAAAGTATTTTGGTATTTTTTATTGAAGAGTCCGAAGAGAGGGAGTTGTCTTGGCGGTCAACTCCCGCTCCTCGAGTTTTCTCTCCTTACGTAACCATTTATGCCAAGGCGAAAACATCTCCGGAACCTCTTACAAAATTGTTTGCATCTCCAGCTAGAAACAAGACTAACGATCCTCCATGCCTTGAAGAGACAATACAGAACCAATCGACTCAATTCCAGACCTGCATCACCACTGCCGTCACATATCGTCTCAGCTCCGAAACACCCTGGCCTGCGCTGCCATACTCTCGTCCTGAGCTTCTTTACTGGAGCGAACGAGTTGGCCGACGGGCAACAAGGTGGCTCTAAACGCGGGGCAGGGTACAAACGACAATCCAGGTTGAGCTGCTGCATCTATCAGGCCGATATCAAGCTCACCGTCTTCTGGTTCCAGCCTGATCGCGAATTCCGTATCCATAATTACCGCATGGCTCACCTTCAGTAGCACGAATTGCGCGAGTTCACATCAAGACTCCACCAAAAGAAAGAACTCTTCCCAGATTCTGCTCAACAAGAACCCAAGCAAGGAAAATATTCCGATTCTATGCACGAGCTAGAGCATTCGACGTGTCAGAGAAATCCGGGGTAGCGGTACGCCTATGCAAGAGTCCTGGACCGCTCATCCGCCATCAGAGTCCGTTCACCAGGTTTGTCTCCTAACTGGCGGCTTTCGGAACGCCGATCACACCTCTAAATGTGAAGGTTCAATATTTCCGCGGAAGTAACCTTTTCTGTGCAGAGATGGCTGAGGCGGCTGGATGACCGAAAGATATTGGATGTTGAACGCCATCTTTACCCCGCATTCCGCTATGCATCCAGAGGCGGATTGAACGCCACTATCGTCAGTTTTTGGAAACTTTGTGCAACGCACGAATGCGGAATTATTATCCTGGCCAATATGTGGACGTATGCGTATACTTCAGATGCTCTAGTATAGCATTGCAAGATTGTTCTCTTTCCTGCATGCATTGTGGATGGAGACTGACTTGGTACTCAGGCACTTAGTTGACTAGTTAATCGGTATTCAGACGATTTCAAAGGTGTGTTTGAAGACTAGAGCTCGAGTTGAAAGTCAGGTTTGGCCGTTTGAATGAGTGAGCAGAAATATTCTGTTGTGGCCCGAGACGCTGTTAAGCGCTCTTTGTCCTGTCGGTAAGAGCAACTCCTCCAGCAGAGCGTTTGAAGTCTATACTATTCTACACGTTGTCTGGCATTGATTCTGAAACCACTTCCCGTCAATTCGCATTTCAGCATAGCCTAACCGCTTGTACGCCATTGATTCTTTTCCAGTTCTTTCGAGCACAAGACCCTTCGTCTCTTCCATGACGCATGGAACGTCCTCGAAATCATCCAAAAGAAGATCGTTCTCCAACAACGGGACGAAAAAGACTTCTTGGGTATACATATTCGGATCTTGTTGAACATCTTCGGCGAACCAGTTCACTGATACATGCTCGTTCAATTTCGAATCTGCCTCTCTGACTTTAGGGCCACCCTCTCGGGGGTACTGAAGGAGTACGGACATCGTGGCTGCGATGAGTACCCCCTTTAGCTCTAAGAACCCATCCCGAACTGCACCTAAACGGTACTCCCGATATGTCTCAGTCTGCGCCTTCAGAACCGTTACGAGGATACGACCCTCTTCTACAGTAATGTAGGGCCAACGAACTATACCCATTCTGCTCGCCCACGAAAACGAAGGCGCGGTATACGAAAGTGGTCGAAGATGACCTCCTCCCGCCGAATACCAACACAAAGATGGGACTAGATCCTCCTCCCACAACCCAGCCAAATATCTTCCACGACCACATGCTTCAGCAAGCGCAGAAATTGCTGGAAATAGATCGCTTTCCTTTGTGAGCTTAGTCAATGTGTAAGCTGTAACAATATCACGCCAGACCTGCCACATGCCAGACTGCTTCTTTCTAGCCTCGTAAAGTTTACTCACACTTGATCCAAGGTCTTTTTCGAAGATTCCCTGGGACTCGCACTGAGAGAGTCCTCTACACTGCCACACCATTTCGCTTTCCGTGTATTCCACGGTCCTAGACGACAGAAGACGTTCTTGCAAGCACCATCCTCGCTGACGCAACGGATTGCGATCAGAGCGCGATCGGTTTCTATCGGACCATTCGTCGTTACTGAAGAAGGACTTTCTTGCATAAATGTTGACATGTGTGTTGCCGATCATTAACTCTGACTTCACACTTTCTCTTGAAGAGAAGCAACCCATCCCACCATGTGTGGCTCTAGTGGCTACTATGGTCAGTGTCGCGCCAGCGTAGATTGATCCCATTCTCGGAGCTTGGTCGAACCAATCTTTCTCATCGTCTTGAATGATACAAAGAGAATCGATCCATAAGTACTGGATGTTCAAGTACCTCGTTATTTTGACTGCATCCTGGAATGTTTTGGAGAAGTTTTCCCAGTCCAAGGACGATAAATGCGCGGAAATATTCGCACCGGTCGTACTCAACGGTGAATGCTCTTTTGATTGTCCCCAGCAATGACTAAGCGCATTGTAACGACCCTGGAGACCGTTCGTCTCCACCAATCTGAGCGATTCTGCTCCAGTTTCGGAAAGCACCTCGACAATGCGTCTTGGTAGCTTCTGCTGATCAGGGCTTTGGCGACACGCTTCATGTCGACCTCCACCCCGGAGACACTCCATCCACCACGATCGAAGTTTTTCCAAGCAATATACCGAGTCGGACTCATCTGCAACCCAACCCTGACTTAGGAAAGGCAGGAAATTCAGGTCTCCCTGTACTTCCTCTTTACTGGTGAAGAACTCAATCCATACACTCTCCCTTCCATCCGGATGTTTCATCAAGAAAAAATGTCCATTTCGATTCCTCAACACGGCTTCTTGTTTTGATGTTGGCCAGTCAGACCATGATGAGGGCATGAGTGCCTCAATCCCTTCATGCAAGATACGACAATAGTGACACCCTTCTTTCGCACCAGATTCCAATGCGCAAACGGTCGCGCGAGCATCATCTTGTCCATTTGTCTTTCTGGAGAAGAGGTACCGACAAGTCTTGCAGCCAAGTCCGCGAGATTCGTCAAAGCTCTCAGGACCAGGTACTCGTATCGAGCTTGAGTTTGCCTTGGTAGGGCCTATGAAGGCTCGCTGCGAAGAGCGAGCAGCCATCAACCACGCTTAGATTTCTGTTCCGAATGACAAGTCGAGGACAGTTCCGGTTGGATAAGTAGGATCGACCAGCCGCACTACTTGATGTGGACCGGATCTGTTTTCGCATTGATGTAGCGGGTGGTTCTAGGTCAGAAAGAATTGAGGAAGAGAAGTCAGATTCAAACAGTGAAAGAAATGAATTTAGGCAACGGAACTGCTATGCTTGGAAATGCTGGTCTCGAAGGAAGACTGCGAAGTGTGAGCGAATGAAAGGTGACCATTCTAGGCGCCCTGCAGCCTTTGAAACGGTAACGACAAGGTCGCAGCCTCATCCTCCTGGATGCGAGCAGCGGCACATCTATCTGCATATTCTCCAACATGCAAAAGATCAATCCCTTTGAGAATGCTAATTGACCAATTGTTGTTGTGCATTTTAAAGTCATTGACGGGAATATTCCAAGAGTCCGCTCGGGAGTTTTGTAGCTCCCGAAACTAACCCGCTCGGTTGCGAGAACAAGAACCTGACACCCCCGAATCTTAACGACAACCTTCAACATCACTCCGTCTTATGAGCCCCATCTATCGTTTGAAGCCCGAATATCATCATTGGGGCCTTAGTACGGTGAGTCAAAATCTCTATATATTTGGGTTTGTCCCTCAAGAGTGAGTCCTTTCAATCACTCATCTCAACTCGAAATTCGCAGACAAGTGGACGTAAATCGCTATCACAGCGTCATCAAGCACAATCAATCCATCAACACAACCCAAACAACCAAAATGTCATCTCCACCACCACAAATCGCCATCTTAGGCGCTGGCCCCTCAGGTCTGACCTTAGCATCGCTCCTCTCCGCTTCCTCAAAACCCATCAACTACAGGGTCTTCGACCTCCGCCCTCGTCCCTCTCCAGATGCAGTCAACGAACCATCCGGATCCCTAGATCTCCACCACAAATCCGGTCTCCTTGCCTTGAAAGGCTGTGGATTATACGAGAAATTCGAAAAGTTGAAAGCTGAATGCGGAGAGGAAGCGAAAATCTCAGACAAGCATGGCTCTCTCCAGTATTCCGACGAAGGCGACGGTCTCCGACCAGAAATTGCTCGCAACTCTCTCACCCAACTCCTTCTAGAATCCATCCCAGAAGATTCCATAAAATGGGAGCACAAAGTCACCTCCATCTCTCCTGCTCCAGGCCAGAAAGGGAAATGGTATCTCAATTTCGCATCCACCCCTTCCTCCCAACCAGGACCAGAATCCGAAGTCTACGACCTTATCATCGGCGCCGATGGAGCATGGTCCAAGATACGACCATCGATCACGGATGTGAAGCCTCACTTCAGCGGCATCCACTGCATAACACTCACCATCCCACACCTCACAACCATACACCCCCACCTCGCCACCCTCGTAGGAACAGGCTCCTATGCCGCATGCGGCGACAAGAAAGCCATCATGGTACAACGCGGTTCCTTGCAATCTGCTAGAATCTACCTTATGCTCTTCTCATCCGAGACCTGGCTCCACGATTCTGGACTCGATGAGATGAGTGCCGAAGAGGTGAAGAAAGAACTCCTCACTTCTCCGCAACTGTTCGAATCTTGGGGTTTTGAACTTAAAGAACTGCTTGCGACGGGATGTGATGCAGAATCGAAATCCTTAGGTCCAGGTGGCAAGATAGACATGCGACCGCTGTGCATGCTTCCACCAGGCCACACCTGGACCCACGTCCCAGGCTTAACACTCATAGGCGATGCAGCGCATCTTATGACGCCCTTTGCGGGAGAGGGGGTTAATGCTGCTATGCTTGATGCTTTGGAGTTGTCTCGTGCGATTTTGGGCGGTAAGGAGCTCGATGAGGCGGTGAAGGGGTATGAGGAGGGTATGTTTCCGAGAGCGAAGGAGGTGATGGATGAGTCGTGGAATAATTTGGGCATGATTTTTACGGAGGATAGTCCGAGGGGTTTCGTGGAGTTCTTTTTGAGTCATGGACCTCCTCCTGCTGAGGCATAAGCAACTTGGAAGAGTACTGGGGAGTGGTCGATTAGGTGTTTAATGTGGAGAGCAACTGGCTTGGATGTGGAAGTATGATGAGCTTGGAGTTAGGGAAACATTGGTAGAAAAGATTGGATACCCTCGCTGCTCTTAGAACATAGAAACACGAACGAAAGAATTATTTTTGGATCAGTGTACTTCCCATGCCATTGACAGTGACTCACGAATGCTATTTCCGGCTTGCGCTCCGGCCTTGTTTTTCGACTGATTGCCCCTCACTCCCTCCACGTTCCGCACTGAGCTGAGACTTATCGTCCGTTCGACTTGCTTGAAGCTCTTACGTCTGTTATCTGATCCGCAAGACGAGGTGCAGCAAGATTCAGGTTCTTGTATGCCTCAACAGAAAGCTCGAAAGACGATTATGAACACTTGGCCTGTTGTTGGCCTAGAGTGCAGTTATGTGAAGGGCTGGCATGCGTCCGATCGCATAACTAGGCTGAGTATAGCACAATGAAGTCTAGTCCGACGTCTTTAGAAGAATCAGCTCTAAAAATTTGAGATGCCATCTTTTCTTTCCATCTTTCATATGATCTTGAATCTTGCCCGAGATTGTTTTCCAAATCACCCCTTCTCGGTACTGAAGTTGAAATGAGAGAGCAAGCCAATTCAGTTGTATGTCGATGGTTCATTCCATACTGTTTCGATGACCATGACAATCAAGTGGATATGTTGCGGATCGTCTGCCCCAACCCACTTACTGATGTTTATCAGAGGAACATAAAAGACTTCTTGAGGATACTGCATGTCTGGATCAACTTCCGCGTCCATGCGGAAGCCTCGTCCATAACAAGCATGTCCTTGGACAACCAGTCCCATCTCTTCGTCTTTCACAACGGTCGCTGGAATGAACACACCCTCCAATTCCAGAAACCCGCCGGAAATGCCACCAAAGTTGAAGCACAACTGCGACCTCGCAGTGCGAATTTTCAAGATCTTAACGACCGGCTCAGACTCGGACGTTATCTTCTTCAACGCATAGTCCCGAATTTCTGGTCCACGCTAGCTTGCCCATGACCAATTTGGCGCCGTATATGTGCTCGGCCTCATCCCCTTCCCAACCGAAGACCAGCACAGCGAAATCTTCAGGTCCTCTTCCCACAAACCCGCCAAATACCCTCCATAACCTAGCGATCAACAAACCGAAGCAAGCGCAGAAAGAGCAGGAAGCGCGTCGCTCTCAAACGAGAGCTGGGTCTTCGTATACGTCTCTACAATCTTCCACCAAAGCAATCGCCTTCCGTGCTCAGAGCGCGATCGGATGGCTGACTCCAAGCGATCGAAGAAAGTTGGTTCACGCGAGTCCCAACTGCCATGACACTCACAGATGAAAGCACTTCTGCATTCCCACATCATCTCGTCCTTTTTAAAGGACAACACTCTGGATGAAAGATACCGTTCCTGTAAGCACCTCCTACAAGAGCACTAAACCCAAAGACAGGGATCTCAAACCCAAAATACAGAGTGGACAGCCACCAAATAGACTTCGATAGGCTTAGACTGAGTTCCTGAGCTCGAGAATCCTCAAAAAAGTGCCGCTGACCCCAAAATTCTTGGGTTTGGGCAACCCGAGGCAGAATTCGAGGCAAAATCAAGAGCTTTAACTCAAAAGAGCCTCCCACTACAAGGGCCCCTGCAATTTGGCCCGACCCCCCCATAATGTCGAAAACGGTCCACAAACTGCGAGTATACCTCTAAGTCCTTCCTTCTTTCTTTGAACGTTAAGCTCCCTCCTCCTATAAAGTTCTACTTTCTTACTAACTACTTCGCGGACTTCCATCGAGACCTTTTAAATTTATTCGTCGATTCCTTCACCTCGCTTCGATCCCTTATACACACACAAATAACTCAGGCTTAGAAGGTTCGAAGATTACAGAGTTCGAAAAGCAGAGGGTTGTGAGAATGGCAGTGGGATGGTGAATGGAGTGATAGAGTGGACGATGGGGTGAGTGGTAGTGGAGTGAGCAAAGACTGGAAGACCAGCTCTCTCAATGTAGAATAGCTTCAATCAAGACCTCGCCACTTTACAAGGATTGGGGGTTTGCTTCCCCTATAACCAAAAGCTCTGGGTTTCAAACCCAAAGTCGCTTAAACCCTGGTCTTTGGTATTGCTTTAGTTTTGGTGCTCTTGTAGGGACCAGCCTCGTTGGTAGAGTAGGCTGCTGTTATATTGGGAGGGGTCTCGACTTGGTCCTTCAGTTGCCGAATCCAGAAAGTGCTTCTCGGGAAGTATTCGCGCGTAGATGCTGCATTCCTTCCCTTCGTCACCCGCAATTGTTCCAACTTTGACGATCTTTCTGGGAGGGTATAGGCCGATGCCTCCGTGAGCAGCTCCAGCAGCTGCTATTGTGAGCGTGGCGTTCGTATAAATGGAGCCCATCTGCCTTGATTGCGTCGCCCAGTCATTTATATCGTCTTGGATAATACGAACCGAGTCGATACCAAAGAGGGGATGAATAAGTCGCACCCCCGGCAAACCTCGGGCCGCCAAACTCCGCTCTAATAAACAGACTAAGTATTATTAAATAAGCTCGGCACCAGCTTCACCAAGGCAGAACTCGTGAAGCACTTTACTAAAATAAGCGAAATTCACTAAAACTCCTCAATTTCAAAATTTATACTATAAAAGATAGAAAAAGGCTAACCGGCTATTATACAACAAAATCTAATCAAGGGAGAAAATGGAGTAGTACTAGGTCTGAAACAAGCCAAAATTGAGAATTTATAATCTATGGATTGAAAATAAGAGAAAGAAGAAGGATGACATTCTGAAACTTTAAAAGCTTTGCCTAAAATACAAAGGGCGCCAAATGCTGACACGTGATTTTCACGGGATCCCCACTCCAAACTACCACAATATAAAACTACAATCTATCTATAAATCATTTAAATTTAAATATATATATTATAAGTTTATTGAAATTGTACTTTTTATTAATAAATTTTACCAAAATAACTTTACGTATAATTAAAATTTATATTTAAATTTTTTATTAATATAAATATATTAATAAAAACGTAAAATAAATTGTATATAATGAAAGGTTGAACTAGAACTATCCGTGTAGCAACTTCTTATAAGTTTTAAACATTTGTAGTAGAAATTTATGAGTAGAAAAACGGTGGGTTTTTGGTATAGATGGTTCACGAGTTTCTACTGGTGCTTGAGCTACTTGCGCACCTGCAAGCCACGATCACGAGGAGGCCATACCAAGCCACAACATCGAGGCTATGAAGATCAATCCTTTTCATAACCTTCATCTCCATGGACGTTATTGCTGCTCTTGCAAAAGATCCTCAGTCTACAATCCTGCATAGCTCACTGGTATGCACAATCAACACATGGGACACATCCCAGCTCTTAGCCTCGTCATCCACAAGACACCATGTCCTTCGGCTACAGCGTTGGGGACTTCCTCAGCCTTACCAAATTAGCTTGGGATGTAGTCCAAAACACGCAGAGAGCATGTGGTGAACACGCAGCGTTAACTCGAGACCTCTTGGGGCTTCACACAGTAGTCCAACGACTCGAACTTGAAGTCTCGAACCCTCAATCTCTTCTTAATCGAAAGGACGATAATCCGCAAGAGGAGATCGCCCGCCTAGCCACAGACTGCAATAAATTATTGCAAATTATGACCCGCATATTAGAAAAGTACAAAGAGCTATCAGACGAGGGTAGAAGTGTTACACAATTTTGGCAGAAAGTACGCTTCGGAAACGGGGGAATGCAAGATATGAAGGACTTGAGACTGAAAATATTGACCTGCACATCTGCGATCACGCTGTTCTTGAACTTGCTTGTGATTGGATCACAAGGTAGAGTGGAGCAATTTATGGGCTCCCAAGATCAGGAAATGAAGAACATGCGACATTCGTTGAACTGGGTGGCGGCGTCCCTGCAGGCAAAATCTAATGGTGAATGCTCAGTACTTACGTCGCGAATCGGTGATGATAAGACATTCTGGAAAGGGCTTAGAAGGGAATTGATCGATGAAGGATTTTCAAGTGAAGTTCTCAGGAGGCACAAAACTGCAATCAAGCAGTATGTTTTAGAACTTGGTGACAGCGGGGCTTTGGATGATATCTCGAATGCGGGAGACGAATTACCTACTCAAACGCAACCATCTTCGGCCCCATCCTCCAGCTTGTCAGACAGCGGTGGAAGCAATGTGGATCATTCAATATCTGTTTTAGAAGGGAGGGGAGATGAAATCGAAGAAAGTAACGGAAGCGATGCAGAGGACGTAGTAGACACGATGGATGCAGACTACGAGGAGGATATCGACAAGCATGAAGCAAAAGATACCTCTGCTGACCTAGAATTTGATGGGTCTTGGGACCATCAGTCATCTAAGGGTCTAGACGACAGCCAAGAGAACCGCAAGGAAACACGGAACGAAATTGAGGAAGATGAAGACGGCGACGAAGACGGCGAAGATGAGAAAGATGTTGGATTTTTTGGATACGAAGCGAGTACCGAAGGGCAAGGCCTCTCAAGATTAAGTCGAAATGTTCTACCAACTACAGGTGAGAATAGTGACGACACTGCCGATGAGCAAAACTGCCAAAACAGTGGATTCGGGAGCCAAGAGGATAGGTCCGATACGATGGCGACCAGAGAACCCTCGATGCATCCCCCTACAGTTAACCTCAACGAGCCATCTCAACCTCTTTCACCGGAAATAGATCATCCCCCGGTGATTTCCATGGATCTTTCGGAATTTCCAAGTGAGTTGCCAGGCGGCCACGGTGCTAGTTCTTCTGCAGCCAACTTATCGACGAACGAGCCTGACAACATCAACCCAAAACAAAGCTTCACGCCACCGAACCCACTTAAGGGCATTTTGAAAAATGCGTCTCGTGGCATGACAGAGTCAAAGGAGGAGAAACCAACCGTGTCTGAGACGAGGATAGACTCTGAGACGAGTGAAGGCAATACTCTCTTGTCTTGGGCTTACTTCCATGTGGTGGACGAGGTGGACTGGCCAAATGATAAATCCCGACAACGTCTTGTAGACAGAATGTCAAAACCGATCGAATACGGTGATCTTATGAATATCCTCTCAAAACACTTCGTGAGCGAAGATCAACGTATTGTCGAGTGCCTCCGACTCAGTGGTGCAGCGGTAGCAAAATTTGGGGGCAAAAATGCAGGCTTGATCCTACTGAAATCTAGAGTGTATGTCCCTCGCAGATTGTCGCACTATGGGACAATTAGTGGGTACAATATTGACTACAATGGATTTATACCAAGGAGATACAGGATTTGGGACCCTCTTGGGAGTTAGATAGGGTAGGGGGTGTAACAGACGCGCCATCAGTATCCCTTTCAGGTTTTTAGATTCTCAGCTTTGAACAGGATGGGCTAGGCAGTTCAATTGCAATTCAATTGCAGACAAATATTTGTGTCTTTTTCTTCTCTCATTTTACCATTGCAATAGTCTGTCCGCAAAGCTAGTTATTGACCACAAGAGCTCTACTTCGGCACTCTGGAGCTAAGCTCTGTTATCCAGCGAACTGATGCTATGGCGAATCCTATATCCAATTCCCTACAAATTTCTCGTGTTCATTGCCACCAGGCTCGTGTATACACTAGAAATTTGAAAGCAAACTTCCCAAGCATATAGAAATGTCGTTCGTCTGCCAAGAAATTGCTTTTGTCGGAATTCCAGTGCGCCTGCGGATGCTGATAAAGTTGCGCCTAGAAAGCTACCATACATCTCATCTCGAGATACGCGGTATAGAACGATCTTGTGATGGTCGAAGTAAAGCTCCGGATTTTGGCGTTTGGGGGCCTCGCGTTGTTTGGCGTAGAGTGGATTTGTAATTTGATTGGATGGAGGGGAATGAAACCGAACTGACGGGTTTAGCATAAATTGTAGAAGAACTTTATATCGAGACGGCCCGAACATCCACCCGTTATAGGAAACAGTGGGGTTTTGGATGCGAGTTTGAAGAAAATACTCTTGGCTGATGAGTTGTTCCGAGGAAAGTAACTCCGATTCTAGTGAAAGGTGGATGGATGTATGTCTAGATCACCAAAGGTCATGATTTGCAGATTTGGCTCACTTACTTCTTGCTTTCAAATATTCGATTCTTATGTACCGACATCGTACAATACATCCGTCCGAATGACATACTTCGCACTCGGCTTTTCTCCTTGACGAACACCCGTACCTTCATGCAATAAACTTCCCTCCGTCTCGCCATGAGGAAACATCGCCACACTTCCTTGTATAGGCTTGACAGGATATGCATTCATGCTCCCCTCTCTCGCACTCGGCAAGAAGAATGTCGTTTCTCCAGCATCGAATTCGTCGTTCAGGTATATCAAGAAGGTGAAGAGAGATGATTGTTTCGAATCTGAAGGGGAGGAGTCGTAGATGTAGGTGTCGTTGGTTGGATCGATGCTGGAAGGAGGCCATGCTCCGTCTATCAAGATTTTTAGTGAGGAATACGGTGCGAAGGATAGGGGAACCGACCGATGTGGGCTCTGTATTCCGCTCCAGGCACGTATCTGTAGACACGAAACCTTCGATTCAGACCTCTGACCTTCTTTCCACCTACCGTCTCCGGCACTAAAGCTACAACTCTTCCCCAGAGCTTCGTGCAGAATGCATTGTCCACTATCCAGTAGAAATTATGCGCTAGAATGCTGACCTCCTCTCCTTCCGCACGAATCGGGGCATCTGGTGTGAAGCCAATTTTCTCCGCAGCAGCAACTATCTGCTCGCACTCATTTGGTGACAAAACATCCTTGAGAAGATGTAGATTCGGGACGATATCGTGTTTGTGAAGAGTAGCTTTCGTCCTTTCCGGCTCAAGCAGAATCGCATCATCCCTAGAAGCCCAAAGAATAGCAGGATGATGATTCGGCGGTCTCCTCTGCAACCCCGGTGTCGTCTCAATCGTCCGAAACCTCTCCCTAATACCCTCCCCAACACACCCAAAAATCTTCCCATCCTGCACTCTCTTATAAACCATCCTCCTCTCCTCCTCACCCCGCAAATTCCAAACCGGCCTAGGCACAATCGGACTAGCAGTCTCCAATCCAACCACCGCATAATCAATCGGCCCCGTAACCCTCAACACCCCATCCAACACCACAAGTAACTCCTTCTCCCTGTCCCCTCTCTTCTCCCCCACCAACTGTTCCGCCAACCCACTCACAACATCCAAATCCCTAACCCATCTACACAACGCACCTAATTTCGGTTTCTGTCCCCTAATTCTCATCTCTGATAACAATATCCTAGCTTCGGTGTATCCGCCATCTGCGAGAGCGCCGCTGATTCGGGCAGTGAGGTTCGTGTCGATGGAGGCGTTGAAGCCAGTTGTGCAGGATTGGCGGAAGGTGTAGACGGCTGTTCGGAGGTCTTTGCAGGACTTGGATTTTATGACGCTTGGGTGCTCGGAGAGAGTGTTTAGAGTGTCAATGGCGAGGTCGAGGTCGTCGGGTTCGAGGCCGAGGGATTGGATGGTTTTTGGTTCGAGGGTGTCGGTTTCTGGAGGAGGGGTGATGACGGATGTTGATGACTTGAGCTTCTTCGATGGGACTTCAGCTATGGTAGCCTGCTGCTTCCTCTTGGATTTTGATTTCGCCATTGTATGTTGTGTTGTGTAGTAAGTTGAGAGAAGAGCGGAGAGCGGAGAGCTGGAGAAATTATTCTGCCGTTTGTGGAGGGGTGGCAAAGGCGGTAAGGGCTCAATTTCTGGGGAAGCGAGGGATATTCTCTATTCGACCACAAACTGTGGGACGTGTTAATCGGTGGAGGGGTCTTTTTTGAGAAAGATGTGCAGTCATTCTGTTATTTGCACAAAGTTGAGGACATTTTTATTCGTTGTGATTCGTTACGTCCTACTCAAGATCGTTTCTCAACTATGTCTATCACTGTATTAATGTGTACTGCCTCGACGTAGCATGTGAACCGCCCACTCTGGCAATGCCTGTATCAAGCATAAAATATTGCTGTGCCATGTCCATAAATTCTGTTCTTTTCGGACTTCTTTCGGATGAATCTCTTCTCAGTACCAATCATGACCCTCTTCACCCTGCTTGACATTCTTCGGATTCAAAGACAACAGCCTCTGTCCCGGCATAGTAACCCCAGACTGAGCTTCAAAGATCCCCGAAATAGCCCTCTTACCCATCATATTGAAAGAGCTATACTCTGCTTCCCCATTGACAGACGCCCATTCAGGCGTGGAAGGCGAAGATCCATCTCCCAAATCACTCCACCTCGTCACAGTAATAACCTGTTTAAACTTCACCACCGGATCCAACTTATCCTCCGCCAGTTTCAACTCAACCAAATACTCAGTCGGGCAATCAGGACATCGTCTCATGGGTCTGCAAAAAGAGCACAATGTGACGATCGGGTTCACATTCCTCAACGCCAATTGAATCTGTGGTCCTTGCTTAAGCTGCTGCGTGATTCCCTGCCTGTGTTCTGGGATATGTGCCAAAGCACACTTGCAGATATTCATCAATTCGCCGTCCCGCCAATGGGCACAGCAGGAGAAGTACGGCGTGTAGTCTTCTCGAGAGTAGAGCAGGTGTCGTTGTCCGCTAGGTGGTAATTTCGGGGCTGCGAAGCTCTGGCTGACGACTCGCATAAGAAGATGGCCTTTGTAGATGTAGTATCGAGTCTGGTGAGTCCATTCGCTATCCGGGTCTTTCCAACGGCGACAGAGCGATGCCAGAGCAATGCCGTGATTGGGTGAGTGCTTGATTGCTCGAAATGCAAGTTGGACGAACGTGTATGGAAGGGTGTTTCCCGGCGTGAGACGAATGCGTGGAGGCACAAATCCAGGCTTCCCAACACTTGGACATTTGTACAGAGGATTGAATACCAGTGTTGGCCTAAGTTTTTCTTGTCCGAGCTGCGTCCTGTGATGGTAGGTACCGCAATCGAAGCAGAGCAGATGAGCAGGCAAGTGCTCATCTAGACGATGTAAGAACTTGTTCCTCTCTTTGAGGTTCTCAGGCTGCTCGAGAGCCATCCACGGTCCTGGACCAAGACGAACCGCCAGCACCTTGCTTGAGAATGCCAAACTTGCAACATCACTAAGAGATAGGTAGGATGCAATAAGTTCCCAAAGAGCGGATGGTAAGCTGGCGATAACGGGTTCTCCAGGTGGCCGCCATGCCCCCAAGTCAGCCCGAGTCAAATTCACAGCTTCATCCAGAGAGTCGCTAGATTCGTGATGAGCCAACCCATGAAGGAGATCCGTATCATCTCGACGCTCTCCAGTCTGTTCGTCAGTATTGTCTTGATTCGTAGGTCTGTAAATTGCTCCGTGTTGAAGTCGGTTCCCAGTCGCAGTCAGTGGCGGGGTAATCTCTTTGATCGAAGGATCAGCCACGGACTTCTTTCTCAAACGATTTGTAGACTTCTTGGGTCTCAAAGCAAGAGCGAGGCGACTTGAAAAACTTAGTTTGCGAGGTTGAACATCCGCCATGTTGAAGGGTAGTCCTGGATGGATATTGTCCGGCAGTTGAGCCGTTCACTAGCGGGATCGTGGTCAGGGGTAGCTTCAGGCGTGAAAATTGGCAGTGATAGAATAGAAAATTGAGCAACTGATGTCTACTAAATGACACGTAAAGACGGAAATAATATAGAGGATTTGGGATGGTACAATGAAGGTTATAATTGATCTTGGTGAAGATAGAAGAAAGAATCAAAATCTGATGACGATATGGAGAAGTTTGTTTACGCCCGGCTTCTCCGGGTGAGGCTATCACCGTGGCGCATGCATGTATCAGCAACACGCATCCTCGGCTCGCTTTCTCATCTTCAACCCTCAACAACTATCCAATATGAAGGCGCCATATCATTCTACAGAATATGTACGATCATGGCAACGCACATCACCAACCTATGAGCACCTCACTCGTCTCTTCCGGACTTCCCAATCCCTCATTCTCTTCTCAATCCAATTACCCCTCATTGGCCTCGATCAACTCCTCGGTACATCTCGTTATGGACGTCCAAGCTGGACTTTCGTCCAACGATGCCAATGTCTCCTTGCTTCATATATGGTCTGGTCTCTGAATCCAGCAACTAGACCCGTGAAAGATGTTCTATCAGACGAAGCTCGACAAGAAATCCCCAAACTGGATCCAAAGCATCATGCATCTCTAGTCATCGTGCCTCCTTGCCCAGACAAGCTGTTTGGAGATGCACTCCACGAAGAGGTTAAACCAGAACCATGTCCCTGTTTCTGGCAATGGACAGACAACATCCCCTCTCCCCTCTCAGACTCAACGCCTTTCGCAGAAAGGAAAGCCATAATGTACTTTGTCGGCGGAGGAATGGTCCAAGGCCACCCCCTCCGTACCCCATTTCCATTCACCGTTGCAACCACAACCTCCATCCCCATATTCGGCGTCAACTTCCGCAAATGCGTCACGAAGAAAACAGCCTTCCCAGCAGCATTACAAGACGCGGTTTCCGCATTCTTCTACCTCCTCTTCCAAGGCTTCTTACCAGAAAACATCTCCATCATGGGCGATTCGGGTGGAGGAGGAATTGCAATCACCACTCTCTTATATCTGAATCGACAGAAGCTACCCATGCCAGGGAACGCAATCCTAAGCTCCCCGTTCGTGGATCTGGTTGATGATTTCCATTCTGATGATGAGGCATTGAGGCTCGATTTCGTGAATCCAGAGATGATGAGTATGGTCGCTCACCAGTACAGTGAGAATAGGCCCGATTTGAGAGGTACTTTACTTTCACCTGCTAGGGGAGAGCTTCCGGAGGGATATGGTTTTGATGGGTGGCCAAGGACGTTTGTGGTGTGGGGTGAGGTTGAGCTTTTCAAGCATGGGATTGTAAGGTTTGTTGAGAATCTGAGGAAGGTCGGGGTGGAGGTTGACGTGTTAGAGGGGAAGGATTATGTCCATGATTGGGCGATGTTTACGAAGGATAGGAGTCGGGAGGGGTCATTTGGGCGGATACAGGACTTCATGAAGGGAAATTGATGCTGGCATTTAATCTCGCGATGAAACATATATACTGAAGTGAAATTACGTGTATGTCCCCACATCATTCCTTGCATAATAGCTATTTTTCCTTTCCCCACTTCGTTGTGAGGGTTACAGCAAACATTCATACACCTAACCCTTCTACACTACTCCAAACAAAAATATACAACAATGACACAAAACACAGCAACAAAAAATAGCTCAACTCTAAATACCAGGAGGCGAAAACCCAGTAGCATTCGGCCAATTCCCCATCCCTGCTGGATCCTTCCCAATCCTCACAAACCGCCCAACACTCGGCGTCGGTCCATCCAGCACAAAAAACATAAACCACCCCGGCGGAGCAACATGTGCATTCGGCGGCGCCGTCACAATGCAAATCTGGACCGCACAAACCACATCAGGGAAGATAGTCCTCTGACCCATCGAATTTCCATGCGTCGATACCACAGATCCCAACATTGAGATCTTGAGAGTGGACGTAAAGCTAGAGGTCACTGTTACAGTGATCGACTCTCCATAATCCCAATCCGTGCTTGAGAGGCTAAAGGTTGGGCGTGGGAGCCCGGAGAGGAGATATGGTGGTGTGAAGACTTCGACTCTGTATTCTTCAGGCCATTGTCCTAGAGGTTGGATGAAATCTCCCGTGGGATCGGAGCCGGAAACGAGGACGCGACCATCAAGTAGGACTGTTGCTTCTGAATGATACAGACGGGCGACAGATGTGTTGGCCATGACGCTCATGCGGAAGTTGTGTGGTTGAGATGGGTCGTACAGAACAGCGTTTAGATTGGGGTCGCCTCCGAGGCCGAAACCTGCTACGCCGTGTTGGCCGCCGTTGAGGATGAGGTAGGTTCCATCTGGAAGACCTGCGATACAGGGCATTACACGTCTGGAAGGCTGAGAGAAGGAGTAAGTTTTGTAGTTCATTCTCGGGTTGATTTCATCACTTACCATTCTTTCGATGATCCATACCGGTTCTGGGTCCTCCGGAGCAGTGGTGATGCAGTTGTCAAGCGCAAATCCACCTCCAGCTGTTGAGCCACCACAAATCAACACCTCCAAATTCTGCGTATAAGGAGCATAGTGCGGTAGCAGGACCATCGTGCCCTCCAATTGGTAAGTGCGTCCCCCAGTAGGATCATTGACAGCCGCAGGCATATTCGGAAGCGTCTTAATAGTCTGGAACGTCTTCTCGTCTAGAATTCGTGCCTCGTTATAATACGCGATGAAGATTCCAGACGGAACGACACAAATGAATGGGTAGAGGTTGAATGGCGCTGTTCGATCGAGAAAATCCAGGTAGACCGTCGTGTTTGAGAATCCACTTACCGTCGATGGGTCGGGGACACCTGTTGCGGGAAGGATCTCGAGATTAGGTTGCTGTTGAGCGTTGCTTCCGATTTCTCCACCGACGACTATACAAAGTCAGCTCCACGTCCCTACACGTCTAGATTCTTTGAGAAAAAGAAATGAGGACGACTTACTGAGCATAGACCCGTTCGCCATTATCATAGCCGAAGCATACCAACGCGGTACTTGCAACGAAATAATACCTTGATCCTCCTCCCATTCGTGAGTTCCCAGTACACCATCAGATCCATCCGGCCAATACAGTCTCACACCAAAATTCGAAGCGCCAGCCCAGCCTCCAACGGTAATCTGTCTACCAGCCTTATCAGGCAGTGTAAGTCCAGCCGCACAAAAGACATCAGTTTTGAACCCAGTCATAGCCCTCCATGCCGAGCTAAAGTTGCCAATTTGAGACAGATCAAGCTCATATGCTCCAGTTCCGTTGGGCTCACCCGAGCCATACTTTTCTACAAACGTAACTTTACCTGTGACGACTTGCGACACGATCAGAGGAACGACAACACCGCCAATTAGTAGTGAGTAGTCTCCTGCCGCGGCGCCAGTAGGGAAGTTGAAGTTGTAGAGTGGCTCGGAACCATTCCATGCATAGTACGCCATGAGATTTCCAGATCCACAGAGATAGGAGCTGTTGCCTGCACAGACGGAATTGCACTGGGTGTCGGGAAAGATTTGTGGAATGGCGCTACGGATGTAGTTTTGGACATCGAGGGGGTTTGTCGATACGCCGGGGGCTGAGGCGACTTGGATATTCTCGACATCACCGCAGACTATCAATGTGAGTTAAAACTATGGGTCTCAAAGTGGCAGGTGATGCACTTACAGCATTGCGAACCGTATTCGAGGCCAGCGGCATTATAACCAAACGCCTGACATTGAACAATGCATGCATTTGGCGTATTGCTAGCATTGTTCCAAACCATGTACGGGAATGTTGATATAATCTCGGCGGGATCTTGAAGTGAAGGGATGTTGTCTCTATTTCGCCATTAGCTCCGAATGGACTATTTACGACACGCAACCTACTGGAGACATCCTTTGTAAACCCAATTGGCAGGTAAATTGGTCGTCTGAATCGCAGGTGGTTGGTAAACTTTAGGAACTCCAATCGAGAACACGGAAATTCGGTTTCCTGCACCACAAAACTCGTTTGGATTCCCTCCACATGGCATATTGCAATCGGCCTGGTTTAGTGCTAGTGTAGCTCCGTTGTAGAGGAAGTTATCGCAAAAACATTGAACGCTCCACTCCATGCCGGCAATGGTATAGCCTTGCGACGCACACTTCGCCTCGCAAGATCCTTGTGTAAGTGTTTGACTGTCAGGTTGACCCTGGCTAAGTATGCGTCCGTTGTAGCCATCTAGGTAACAGCCTTGATATGTCCAGGCTGAGGGTGCCGATGTTTGGCTCAAGACACTCGTTGTGACGGTGGACGAAGAAAGTGTAGCTACTGTCGACCCGGAAATAGCCGCTGACGAGAGGGATGTAGCTAAAGATGGACTGGAAGTTGATGTACTGCTGCTGGTGGCAGTTGTTGGTAGGATTTGATATAACTCGAGTCGATTCCCGTTTCCACAGTATTGGTATGGGTTTCCCGGACAAATCATACTACAGTCACTCAGAGGGGCTGGCACAGAACCAACGTCGAGGGTATTGCCACAGTAGCCTTGGTGTGCATGTTAGTGGATACTAGAAATTGCAAAGGGGTAACAAACATTCTCCCGCATATTCAACACCAAAGTACGTATATCCGTTGCAAGCAAATGCACACTCTTCCAGAGTCATAGCAATGTAGTCAAAGAAAGCGGTTCCTGAGAGTGCCCGTACTCCGGTTCCCTCAGTGTAGCATCCCACGAATGAGTAGGCCTTCACCGTCGGCTTGATCCCCAGAGTGGGAATCGCTGTGGCTGTCGAAGATGTTGCAGAAGATGATCCCATGCTACTCAGCGAGGATCTTCCAACCCCTGTCAACGCAATCCTGTCCGCGAAACTCGAGGGCCCGACAGAGGACGATGCAGAGAGCGTTGTAGTTGACGATGAAAGCAATGTTGAGCTGAAAGTCACGCTGGCAGAGGCGGAAGCAGAGGCTGACCAGCTTCCTTGAGAAGAGGTACTCCAAGGGGTCGATAAAAACGAGGAAGCAGCAGCTGACAAGCTTGTTTGCGAGGAGGTAGTCAAAATTATCGAGAGAGAGGAGGATCCGGGATCGGATAAACTTATTGATGAGAAGCTACTCAGAATTAAGCTAGAATGAATGAAACTGGGGGTTGATGGTATAGTGGATGAGACGACAGTTGAAATTGGCGATATAGACGAGGGATCAGCGAGTGACGAACTTGCTTGAGAAAAGCTGCTTAGGTTTACTGATACAGACGATGATCTAGCTGCTAATGAGCCCGCTTGCGAGGAGCTACTCAAATCTGACGATAAAGAAGACGAAGCCGAAGACAAAACAGTAGAGCTCTGGCTTGAGGAGGTCGTGAAGTCCGAGATTGACGAGCTCGTCTGTGAAATAGCAATCGAGAGGGAACTGGAGGAATGAATGGAGCCAGAGGACGAAAAAAGCTGTGAGATTGAGCTTGATGCACTCGTCTCAATGGTCGAAACTGAACTGGATGTCGAGCTTAGAGTCAGATAAGTTGATGTAGAGACAACGATTGATGGACTTCCTTGTGAGGAGCTTAATAAAAAGCTACTCGGGACCGAGAGAGAGGATGAAGCTGTTAGTGCCAGCGAGCTTGACACACTTGAAATTAAGCTTGGAATCAGACTAGAGGGTACTGAGAATATACTTGAAGATGTGCTGGACGAAACCAAGTCGCTGCTGGAAGTCACAAGTGTGTTGGATGCAGAAACTTGCACCGAAGAGCTCGATACGATTGTAGATGAAGAGGATTGAAGTGTAGTTGTGCCCAGAGGTACTGCCGAAGATTTGAGAGATGAAAAGAGCGAGTTTTGGCTAGACAATGAGGACTTGAGGGTCGTGGTACTGGAAGCCGTGGTTGATGATTTTAGTGTGGACGAGCTCGAAAGCCGGCTGGGGGAGGATGAGGATGAGGACTTGAGAGCCGTGCTGCTAAGAAGCGTCGATGAAGGTTTCAGCGAAGAGCTCGAAACCTTGCTAGAGGAAGAGGTCTTGAGGGTCGTGCTGCTGAGAGGCGTGGATGAGGACTTGAGCAGTGAGGAGCTTGTAGCTTTCGTAGATAGAGATTTCGTCGAGCTACCAAGGGTCGATGACCTGAGATGTGTAGAAGACGACGACGATTTGCTGGAACTTAAGACCTTGTTCGTGCTCGAAAGTTTGACGGAGCTCGAAACGGTGCTTGTTTTGACGGTTGTTGACGATTTGGCCGAAGTGCTTGTCAATTTGGTTGAACTCGAGCTTTTCCGTGTTGAGGAACTGGTTGGACGAAGTGTCGATGTCGATGTTCGGGACGTTGGAGGAACTTTGGAGCTGGAGCTGGATGAGCTGATCGCTGTAATACCAAAAGGCAGATTGGCAGAACTGGGTGTGGTCTTTTTCGCGCTGGTTGAGGATTTGCTTGAAGTGCTCGCAATTTTCGATAGGCTTGAGCTTTTCGTAGTCGAAGTCCGAGAAGATGAAGAGACCATGGAGGGGCTGACCACAGCCGCAAACATTTGTATATTCACGATATTCTTGTAGTTGTAGACATTTAGTCTCATCCGTCCACCACAAAACTCAGATGAGTTGCCCTTGCAAGGTAAGTTACAACTTGACGTCCCGTCGGGTGCGAGGGTGGCCCCGTTCGAGATGGCGTTGCCGCACCCTAGCAAAGCTATAAGCATCATGTCTAAGTTTGCAGGGCAAAGTCCTCAATGATCCTAGAACACTCAAGAGAGAAGACTGCGGACAAATCTTACAGCATTCTTTGGCATATTCCACTCCAGCCAGTGTGTATCCTGCTGCCTGACATGCCGTTGTGCAAGCATGAACAGTCAACGCACCACGACCTCCAGTTGTTACGGCCTTATGAGGAAGAGCCGTGCCGTGTATTCCTTCCCTAATATTCAAGGATGTCAGCAAAGTTCATTCCCTCTCTGACCCATATATGTAGGGTTCATGACTCAGTCAGGTTGAATTCCAGTGATAGGAACTATGAAGGTAGGAATCTACTGTTGGGCACTGGTGCCTCGGAAGAAGCTGTATTTGAGGGAGAGACGTACGTATAGCATCCCGCGAATGACCAACACACAGGCCCATGGTTCGTCTCCGGCACGATCTTTCCAATAGTGAGAGCATTAGAAAGCGCAAACTACTCAAGTATCAGTAAACGCGCACCGCATCATCATGATCTGCCCATCCCCGGAAACATTTACATAAGATACCATCTGGATGACCCCAACCCCAACTCCAAAGCCTCGCACCATGATTAATTCTTCCCAGAAAAGGGGATAACGATAGTGAGGGGTATAAAATACGAAGAAAAGAGCGTCTTTAAACTACAACAAACATTTCGATCATGAAAACGACAGTCACCGAACTACTCAGCACAATCTAGATGGAGACGAAGATGGAGAGCAATAAATAGGAGAGGAGGTATTGCCAATGCTAGGACTAGGGCGATTTTCCTATCAAGGAGCAGATACTCCCTTTCATGATTACGTATACAATTGAGACGAACCTCACTTTCGCCCCGCAGCAATGAAATACACACCATCGAGTAACAGTGAAACGAATGCGAGGATGGGATTTCATAAGCTGATGTAAAAGCAAATATGGTCACAAAATGATAACGCCATGATGCTGAGGGAGAGCGGAAGGGACGCCATTGATCTAAATCTGCATCGCTTCCGGCTCGAATTTCTAGCAATCAGAAGGAAGCAATTGCTAAACAGCGGTATGTTAATGCCAGCGTTGTGATAATGATCCGCGCTCCCAAGCTCTGCTGCCTGTGAAGAGTATCTGAGCGGGTTCATCAGAAAATCGTCAAGGCCTTGGATCCGCAATGACTCGAAATGCAGACAGCGGCCCCTGAATTGAAAATGTTCCAGGAAAGGTTGAAGCTGGATCTAGACCCTCGCGTCGACTGAGACAGGACCTCTGCCGTAAATGGCATGCAGCTCTCTAGTAGAGTCATGCTCACTTGAGTTTCGGAGCGGGGTCCGGAAGGGAGTGATGACTAAAACCGAGTTCGGCGATTATTAGCGACGCGTTTGGAAAGGGAGTATTGATGTTCAATGTAAGGATTTGTTGGATTGTCGGTTGGGAGAGGGAGGAATCCAGGAGGCTGGAGTCCGCACATGAAGGCGCTAAACCCTAAATGGATACATGCCTTGGCATTCGCTGATTATGCTCTAGAATCTCAAAAAACTACGTAGAAAAACATTCATTGGGCTAATCCCTGTAGCAGAATAATCAAGAAGCAAAATCAAATGATGACATCAATGACTCTCATATATTCGCTTCCAAAGTCAAAATCTAACAGCAGAAAAAAACAACTTGTTCAGCCTATCTCACTAGTCGCACCACAACGATTTCTACCACATCAAATATTTCTAGAATCTTGCTGTAAACGGTGCCGAAAGTGTTGGTTTTTAGCATCGGACAGGGTTTTAAAGAATTTGCTATTCAGGTACTTCAGCGTCCTTTAGGACCTCTCGCATCTCGGACACTCGGCATCCGGACATAGGAAATCAAACCAGCAAAAAGATACCTCATTAAAATATTTAGCAACTCTCCCGTTCCTTCATCTCCTTTCCGCAAGGCGACTTAGGAAGGAACTGGGCCGATTATTTATGAACAGAAGACAAACTTGCCCTTCTTCACCGTGGTTGTCGCATTTTCATCTCCTCCAGTCAGGCGAGAGGATTTCAGGCTAATGCAGAAAATTCCTCAGGCTTACAGCGCTATATTATGGCGTGTTTAGCGTATTAAGCCCCTAGCCTTCATGACTAACTTTCAGGGCACTCAACATCCATCCAGAAAATCCTTGAAAGACGAACAAACAAAACACACAATTACAATAACAACTCAGATTTCTCATTCACTCTCTACGGCACTCTATATGTCTTGATTCAAAACTTATCTTCTCTCATTATTATCTACAAATATTTATCTATTAATCTACAGTACATCTCACTAAACTCTAACTTCATTCATTTATTTACGTCTCCCCTAACTTCCAATCTTATCAAACTTCCCCTTGGATCCCCCACTCTAAGCAGTAGCTGTAACCACCGACCCCGTAATCGTTGGGCTAACATTTGCATAAAGATTATACATCGCCTTCCCACCACAAGTCCGCCCAGGGCTCAACGCACAAGGCACCGTACAAGCCTTCGCACCCACCAAACTAGTCATCACGGGCGTAGGCTGAGTCGTAGCACCCAAACACGTCTTCCCATTCTCCAATGCAATATAATGATAAGTAGTTGGTTTCTTAGCCGTCAACGCAGCAGCGGCATAACTCTGACAGATAGCGGAGTTCATGGTTGCTACTGCGGCGAGTTTCTTGAGCTTGCATTTTGCGTCGGAATAGCAACCAAGAGAGGTCCAGGGAAGAGTTGGGATCGCTACAACGGTTGAGGTCTTCGTTGAGGTTTTGAAGCTTGTTGATGAGCCTGTTATCTTGACTGATGAGGAACTTAGTACCTTGGTCGTTATTGCGGTACTGGTCTTGACTGAAGAGGAAGAGGTTTTCTTGATTGACGAGGTGCTGGCTTTGGTGCTAGTCGATGAGATATTGGTAGAGGAGCTGGTTTTTGTGGATGAGGGTGCTGAGCCTGAGCTTCAACTAGAGAGCGTTGAGACGAGGCTGCTACTTGATACTGAGCCAGAGACTGAGCTTGAACTTTAAAGGCTGAACATCATAGTGATGCTGGAAATTGTCGATGAATGCATAACACCTAGGGTCGAGCTAGAGCTCAGTACAGATGAACTAGATAATAGCACACTGCTCGAAAGCGTAAACGATGGAGCTGAGCCCGAACTCGAGACTGACACCATACTGCTTCCAGAATCCGTAACTACCGAGCTGGAGGACGACAGATAGCTACTTCCCGTAAAAGCAGTCAACCCCGTCGCAGAAGAGGATACAGCCGCATAAGTACTGGTACTACTCATTGCCACCACGGGTTCCAATCCAGGCACAATGACAATCTATCCAAATAATCAGCAAAACCCTCGTAATAAAACGAACAAAGAATCTACTCACCGTATACAAATAGATGATCCCAACCGGAGTCGTAGCCGCACCAATAGGTTTCTTCACAGCAGCCCCTTTCACCGCACTAACAACCAAAGCCGTCTGGTCTAATCCCGCCGCAGAAACACTTCAAAGTCCCATCCGCCATATTCTCAGCCCCCACTTCTAGATATAGACCCGAATTAGCAGTGCTAGCACAATTAGAAATGCACTCTGAATCAGAAGACACAATACCGCTCCATCCGACTTGAGTTAAGGGACCACCATTTCCGGTTGTATCAGAATAAGAACCGACGGGTTCGGCTGCAGCGCCAGAGACGATGATGGTTTCGGGTGGGAAGGACGGCATTACGAATGCGTTGGATGAAGTTGAGGATAGGAAGGATGAGGATGAGGAGGGGAGTGTTGATGTTAGGGTGATGGGATTTGCTAAGGAGCTTGATGCAGCGAAGGAGGATGTGCCGATTAGGGCGATGATTGCTCCACCAGAAAAGCCTAGTATTGCCGAAGAGGAAGGCGAAGAGTCGGTTGTGGATGATGGAAGGACGGAGCTGGAGCTTGAAGTTGCTACTACTGAGGAGGATGGAGAGTCGATGGTGGATGTCGTGGTCGAGGAAACCTGGCTCGAGGATAACAAAGTCGAAGATGAGACGAGGGTGGATGTTGGGAGGACTGAGCTGGAGCTTGAAGTTGCGACTACCAAGGGGGATGACGACGATTGTCCAACGCTCGAGGAACTTGAAATTACGACCACGGATGATGATGATGAAGAGACAAGGCTCGATGTTGTAGAGGACGAAAGCAGGCTCGAACTCGGCAAAACCGAGCTAGAGCTGAGTATTGTCGACGAAAGACTGGACGAGAGGCTGGAAAAGACAACAACAGTCGATGACACGGAACTGCTGTAAATTGTCCAAGAAGCCAGAACGCTCGATGAGGAAGAAAGAGGTACACTTGATGAAGACGAGCTCAGACTGGACGATTTCGAAGAAGAGCTCAGAACGCCCGAACTCGTTGATAGGACCACTGAAGAAGATCCGGATGATACACTTGAAATCGACACAGTGCTGGTAGACAGCATACTAACACTCGATGAACTCTGTAGACTCAACTGTCTAGCAATAGTAGGTGGGCAAGTTCCCGCCACAGCAAGTATAGAAAGTGGGCCACCGTTGGGGTTGTATTTCGTCACATTGTGGAAGATAGATACGTAGGTGCCGTAACCACCACATGACTATGTAGTATCTCCTTGACAAGGCATCATGCACATCTTATCATTTGCAGCCAGCTTGGATGCAAGAGGGGGTGAGTTTCCGCACCAACATTGAACCGCTGTTAATTGCCAGATGGGTCTGGGACATTGAAATGTAGGGGAAACTTACGGTACTCGCTCGCAGCAAACATATATCCCTTCGCCGCACAATCTAACTGACACTGTCCATTCTCATTGTTAGTAGCTTGAGTAGCAGAATACGAAAGCTGGATGGCCATCTGTCGTCCACCACCATCGTAATAACATCCAAGATACTGGTACTGTGCGGTCCCATCAGGCATGCAAGATCCTAGCTGAGGACCGACAATATTAGCAATAATCGCCACACTCTTAGTTCCGAACGGTGTTCCATCCGAATTCGTGCCGTCAGCACTGATAGTCCAGACATCAGACACAGCATGTGGTGGTCTATTCGGATTCTCGAACGCAACAAGGATTTCAACGTTACCGCTCACACGGCCGCCTGCAGGAGGAATCGTAGTCCCAACAACCAAATCAGAATGTGGGTTCACAGCCAAGAGTTCTGCATCCGCGGGAGGAGTCGAGGAGGTGATTGTCATTTGGGAACCACCTGGGTTGCAGATCTTGATCGTGCCGACACTTGTACTTTGTGCTTGCACGGTGCCGAATGCGGAACCGTTGACTGAGGTGCTCAAGAGACCAAGACCTGCTGTTCCGCCGCTGCCGGATAGGGAGACAGTTAAGATGCTGCCGTTGGAGTAAAGAGTGAGGAGAACGGCTTGAGTACCTGTTGCCGTGGTGAGAAACTTGACTGGGACGAGAAGACTGCCTCCTGCTAGAACGGTGGCTCCTACGGCTAGGAAGGCGGAGGAGGTGAAAGCCGAAGAAAAAGTTGCGGCGGCTCCAGCTCCAGTGACATTTTGCAGGACTCCGTTGGCGAGCATATCATCCCATGCAAAGCCTGTGAAGATCAACGGAGTGTTTCCCTGGTTCTTGATCGTGAAGTTGAATGTTAGATCTGTGCTGCCCCTGCCGAGAACGATTCCGCAAAAGCCGATATGGATTGGTGCGACGGCAATGAAGGCTGTCGAGTCGACGACCGTGCCTGAGAGACCGATAGTGTAGTCTAGGGAAGCCGTAGCGGTGCTGGTGTAAAAGTTGAGAACCCCACCGAAGGCTCCGGGTTGAGGATATGAGCCGCTGGGAGAGTTGATTGAAGATGCTTTGCTCAAGTCCCAAGTGATAGGGAAGGAGAAGGTAGCTCCAAGAGCAATCGGGCCTGTAGGAAGAGATGAGTTCTGGTAAACGAATGACGGATCTGTTGCATAACAGCCTGAGACACCAGTGAGAGCGACCTTCGCCGTGCAAGTGACCGTCACTGGGTTCGACGTAGTGCCCAGTGGCAGCGAACCAAAATTGATAGGATGCGTGCAACTCAGTTGTGTAGATAGATCCCGCAGAATCCGAGACGTAAATCATTCCGCTACCAAACACCAGACGTTGATACTTACTTATCGCAGGTGTTGCAGGAAGTGCGATAGGGACTAGATTTCCAGTACTGTCCGGAATAGCGTGAAATGCTTTCAATCCCCGACCAACATCGGTCACCCACACGATACCAGTACCCGGTTGTCCGTGGAAAGATGTGGTGGTTGGGACACCAACACCTGCTCTGCCTGTGTTCGTGAAGTTCTTCGTGTGCCCAGCGTATGTAAATAGAGGATTTCCTTGAGCATCGTTGCTGAACTTGTAAACTGAATGGGATATCCAACAGGCGTAAAGCTATCCACACATTAGATTGGGTACCAAAAACCGGTCTTCACTAGGATGAACTCACTAAGCATAACCACCCTCAAGCGGACATGAGCCAAGACCTCCAAAGAAAGACCCAGTCATCTGAATTATCTGCAGCACGCCGTCGGCTCCGCCAGGTCCTTGCTTGAACCCACCAAGATTATCTGCATTCATCACATACACCATTCCCGTTTTTCCACCTGCAATCGCAATTCGATTGACTCCAGTTCCTTTAAGCGCTCCTGGGTCAAGCAGGGCCACACCCGCAGCGCCGAAATCACGATCCGCGGCATCGAGATTGATGTACTCATGGGGTTCGAAATAATCTGTAATGGACAATTTGCTAGAGGGGGAAACGTGCATATTGACAACGCATTCGTCAAGTGTGGAAAGAGGTTCACGACCTGATGATGGCACGAGGCCGTTCGCGTGTCCAAGACCGTTACTGAGATGTTATGAGCGCTTGATAATAAATGGGATATTGGGAAGAGGCTACCCAGTGATGAAGAAGATTCGATCGCGATCGGTGACGAGACCCATGCCTGACTGCCAGATAGCTGCTCGGCCGCCATTTTGTGTGGCCAATGCTAGCGGTTGAGGTGAAGGTGCACCGGGGCTAGCTTCCATGGCATAGACAAACGTCACACCATCGCCGGCAGTTTTGCTGACTGCGACGACCATTCCGGTGTAGTTGAATTGATCGCAGTGTCCACCGAAACCATCAATAACCACGTTGCCGATGGTAGTCAACGAGGGTCGCTGGAGTACCGTTCTGCCGACGAAGTATCTGCAAGTATCAGCTCAATTCACGGCATCGTGGTGAGCTAGGCAAACCTTGTTGGGTTGTTGTCCGCATTGTGGCCATCGATCAATACCGGGAAGCCGGGTCTGTCCGAAAGATCAAGAACGCTGACAGCATAGAAGGTGTATGTGCCTGTTTCAATCGTCAACCTGTGTCCGCACAACCATGAAATCAAAATGCCCTCTTCCCAATCCCGACTTTCCAAATCGAAAAGTTTAGTCCTAGAAACAGACAACCAGAGATCGGCTCACCATTTCCAACTCCCGCTGGTCCCGTCACGTTCCCCCTATAACCCTTCGAAAGGAATACGCCGTATCAGTGGCAGGATCAATAATCGGCGTTCCTGCTACACCAATAAAATTCGGCCTATCACCACAAGCAGCATTAGCCTACAAAAACGGATTCTGCGTCAGCCTCGAAGTCAACACAGCACCGCCGTAGCATCTAAGATTCGAATCCAGTTCATATTCGAGGGCGTGAAAAGGATCTGTCTCCCAGTCGAAGGTGGTGTGTAGACCAATGGTTTGGCATACCACATTTCTCTCACTCCGTATGTGATTTCCAGAGCTGGCCGAAAAAGGGGAGGGCGTTAGGATCCATGCCATGATCTCCTCCTAGGTAACCTGATTGTGCTGGATCCTGTGTTTTCATGCCAACAAGCCGGATCTGCTCCGGGACGGAATGGGTGTACTGATAGCATCTTGAATCGAGTCCGTGAGTGCTAATGAGCGAACGAGTGCTGGTGCGAAGGCCAACACACTGCAAAGATTCTTCAACAACAGTATTACTGCTTTCTTCCCAATATACAAAATGAATGTGGTACCGCAATGGAATAAATATTACAGCTCAGCAAGCATGAAAATGACAGTCGGTCTGCGTTGTTCTGCAGAAGAGTTTGTAAAGAGAGGAAAGATGCTGAAGCTCTACTTAAAAACCTCGACAACACAAAGTGCGGGAAAGACAAGCGAGAAATCATGAATAGGGAAAGATTAACTTCCACGGGGCGTTTTGGACAGTAAACAGATTTAGTCATGGAACACCCCTTAGGGATCTTGGCACTGGCTGAGAACGAGGGGGGTTGCTGCCGAACTCGAACCAGTCGAATTGGTCTCGATCATCAAAAAGAGGAACATTAGACAGGACTCGGATGTCAGATGTAGGCACGAGGCCTGATAAGTGAGATCTTGTCTTATCGAATGTCACCGCCATCATAGGAGTGGTTCCTATTCATGGCATCGCCTTGCACATGTCGCGGGCTATATAGATCGAGTGGATCCCCATCGTAAAATCTACGGGTAGAGGGAGCCTCTTGGCGTTGCAAAATCGTGAAAGAGGAGATGAATGCGGAGATGCTAGCGAGGAAATGAGAGGAAGTATTTGCTTTTCTCGGAACGAGCGGACTAATTTCAGGGGTAGGTGGAGGGATAAAAGAGATATATCGTAATTCATTGAGAAGAGAATGTTCCAGATAACCTTCTGGATGCAGAGAGAATTGGTAGAGGATGCAGAAGCAAGCTTGAAGTTTTGGCACTAACCCTATTCGGCCCCTTTTGACAGATCACGATCACGTGCATTGGTATCCTTTCAAAGCTCCTCTTTTCTCTCTATTCGATTATTTTAATGAGCTGTTGATTCTCTTGCTAAGATAGACTAAAGTTGTTGCCAAGTACGGTAGATGTGTTGGGTCCAAAGCGTTCTGAAAGTCTATATGCCGATTGCCACTCATCGCCTAGAATTGTCAGTCAGATCGAGGGACTTCAGAAGCGGTCGGCGTAGTACATTCGGATCGAAGAAATTGTATCTAATAAGAATTCAGAAATAACAATGCAAGGATGAGACAGTCTTCGCAAAATTTCTCCGTCAACTTGACGTACTTTTCGTCTTGAAACCTCAAATTTGCTTCACGCCCCTCGTCACATTCCCAAACAAGGCAACCAATCCGGTGAAGAATTATATTGATTTATGTATGAAAACACCACTATTCCTCATGCCAATTCAATCCATGCTGAGGTATCGTTTTGCGTGTGAACAAGAACATTAGCATCCTCTCTAGTTTCTTTTTCTCCTTTCCGAATTTTCGGCATGGATCCAATCCATATTGAATCAAGTAACCGCTTACGCCGCCCTATGAATTCCTTTTTTCCATATTCGGTGTGCACGCCTGGCCATCCAATTCAATCCTCATGATTTGCCTTGGTGCACGATCGACTCGTCTGCAACATGATCATCGTGATCGTGGTCGTGCGAATGCGCTTCATCATCAAGGCTCGGTCTTGTCTTTCCGAAGATGTGGTCCATTTCCTCGAGGGTCTTGCCTTTTGTTTCGGGGTAGAGTGCTGCTAGGAGCTGTTCATCATAATCAGTATCGTTATTCATCGAAGAGAACATAGGACGACATACAGCAACACAAGCCATGTTGATAGCAAAGAAGATGAAATATGTCTTTGAGCCGATGTTGTTGATTGCAACGGGGAAGAATTGTCCGACGACAATGGATCCGATGGCACCAGCGCTCGCACAGATACTGACTCCCTTGGCGCGGATTTGAGTGGGGAAGATCTGTAAATGTCAGTTCTCTGGCATGAGAGGAAAAGTTTGGAGAATTACCTCTGTTCCGTAGACCCAGGCGTTGGGACCAAAGCCGACAGAGTACCCGAAGGAGAAGAAAAAGATGAACACGATGCATGCATAGTCTGATGCGTGGTTCGTATTGTTTGGATACGCGAGCGGCAATGCACCATTGACCTGTTGAATGTCAGTTTCTAGCGTAGGTTCTTTCTGGGACGTAACATACCACCATAGCAACGGACATGACGACTGCACCAATAATTAATGAGTTCCTTCGTCCAATTTTGTCAATGATAAACATTTCCATAATGGTCAGGCCGATCTTCAACGTGCTTTCAATACCACCCGCCATCAGGCTCATATCCTTGGAAAGACCAAGAGCGAGAAACACGGTCGGTAGGTAGTATTTGATCGCAGTTGCACCACACATCTGAGCCATGAATTGAAGCAAAGATCCTCTCCAGAGACGGCCAAACAGGTATTTGTTGGTGAAAAGCTCAAACCACGCAACTTGCTTGACAGATTTCTCCATCTCGATATAATCTCTGATCTCCAAGAATTCTTCCTCGATTCCTGCCGGGTTATCTTCACAGGCTCTGAGGTAGACTAGAGACTTGCGTGCGTCCTCTGTACGTCCTTGTTCCAAGAGCCAACGGGGCCTGTCACATGGTTAGATTGTTACTGCTCGAGATGTTCTAACCGAACTTACGTTTCAGGGAGGAATGGTAATCCGACCATGAAGATCAAGGCTGGGATGAATTGAAGTGCCACAGAGACCCTCCATCCCTGATAGATGCCGGTCTTGGTAGTCCAGTGAGAAAATCCATAACCAGCCCTATCAAATTCAAAAATCAGTAGGCATTCTACACGGCTTCATATATGAATAAGAGCCACTCACCAGAACGCAGCGGCCAAACCAGACACCATTCCAATGTGGTTCATGACAACAAGCGCACCTCGCTTCTTCGCTGGGGCAATTTCACTGTTATCTATTAGCCACACCTTCAAAAATCAGAACGTTTCGACCAACCTTTGATACAAAGGTACCGATGTTGAGATCACGGAATTTCCAAGTCCAGAAATGATTCTTCCAATGATCATCATGGCATACGCGGTGTGGCCACCAGCACCAGTCATGACTGCTACACCAATGCAGGTAACAGCAGCTCCAGTAAGAGCAGCATATCGTCGCCCCAGGCGGTCATTGATCGGTCCTGAGATGAAGACATATCCTAACCATGTCCCTAGGTAATAGATAGCCGTGATGAGACCCTTTTGCGCCGCCCACTTTGAGGCCGGCTTCACGCTGTGAAGAGCCTTGATGAAGCCTGGACTAACGTATATAGTTGCGAGAATACCAATGTTGTAACTGTGTCACTAGTTAGCCATTGCTGACAAGATAATTCACCTCACAAGGTAGGCGCCTTTGTCACCTTATGATGGTGTTGCGACAGGTTTGGCCTGCTGGAAGAGTACGTACCCCCACAAGAATGAACCCAGACCACAGAAGAGCGACAAGGTCGCCAACCTCGTGGTCGCCTTGGTTGGTAAGTAGCCCATAGCTTCAGGACTTGGTCTCGTCTCGTCTCGAGATGGAGAAGACGTTTCGATGCTGCCGTAGGTGCTTCTACTTGATGTCCCAGGTTCAAGCAACCTCCTCTGACTTCCCTCTGCAGCCGACATGAGGACCCTCACAATGATATACTGTCAAAAGATGGTGCAGGTTAATGTGATGGTGCCCGCCGGTATTGCTTTTTAGGGTACGGTGGCCGCCTTTGCCGTTATCGTCAGACCACCAGTGCCCAAAGGCCCAATCAAGCTTCGATGTCACCGCCTCACGAAGAAACGACGACAGATGAATTGGGACCACCACGGTATCGGGATGCTGGCGGGACGTGCCTGCTGTGAAGATTGGCTGAGAGTTGGGGGCAGGCTGGTGCAGGCTTTTGCTGGGTGCATGGCATGAAGAAAAGGCGGCACTCAACGGTGGTCAACGCTGGGCTGATCAACGCTGCGAACCAGCACAAGCTTCGACCATCAAGCCTTGGCTTGGCGGTTCTGGATTCTACCAATGATCGGCCAGCTCGCGCAATCTCTACGGAGTACCAGCCTCTGGTCCAGAAGCAACGTGGAAAGAACAGGGTTTTCGAGTCGGGTGAAAGTGAGAGCGGTCTCGCCCTGTGCCGCCTTGTGCTAGTCACGTCGAGCTCCGCGGCTCAGAAGGACGTGTCTTGGACTATTGGGTGGTTCGTCTCTTGCCCGAGACGCCCTCGACTCCGGGACGAATTGAAGATCTTATGCTGCAGCTTTGACCACACGATCACGATCACGATCAACCAGACAGCCGGCGCATCATTGCTTGGTAACCCAGAAACAACCACAGCGACATCGCACGCACAAGCAGCCTCCTCACCCAGGCACCGCACAGTTATTGCTTTCTGCGTGGCATTTTCCGAGAATTGACTCTGGCCGAGACCTCGTCCTATCAACCTGTGCAAGCGTGCGGGGTGGCGCTGACAGTGCAGGCTGATTTGACCAATTCGCCACATCGATACGGAGGCTGGAGTCGAGTTCGCCAGAAAGGAAAGGTCGCACGCCCATATCAATAGGAGTGGTCGAGAGCCTCCCCGAAGCGGTATGGCGTGTGTTGGCGATATTGTTTTTAGAATCTGAGCTGAGCCGGGAAGGATAGTTCCACAGCCAAAATGGATACCAGTCTTACCACGCGTACAATAAAGGATTAGAAGTACTTTACTGTACTGTCTCTCCTTCTCTGCGAGACTTTTCGCCGTCCGAGCGATAGCGACGATTCACCGTGTTTTCGACATTTTAAACCGTGGTACAGGTGGAAGTGGTGGCATGGAGATAGCACAGACGGCACGGGGATTTTTGTTCGTTTAGCTGGTCGAACCCCTGAATCCTGCTGGAAGGGCGCTTCCGACCTCTGTTCCTGATCTCCAACCTTCACTCTTCCCACTTCAACTCGACGCGACGCGAGTGAGGGGTCGAGGACACTCGTTCTGAGGGTGGGAATTCAGCAAACACCAGCAGTCATTCATTTATTCTGCAGTCATTCGTTTATACAACAACATGCGTCCTAATTCTCGAGAGTCTGACCCCGCCATGTCATCCGAACCCAAAGGAGGAGCTGGAAAGCAGAAGCCAGTGACGTGGATGTCTCTGCCTCACAAACCACAACTATTCATTTTAGCCATCTGTCGACTTTCCGAACCTCTATCTAATACCTGCCTTCTACCATATCTATATTATCTAATACGCTCATTGCACACGACGGACGACGAAACCCCAAGCCCCGCGAAGATATCTCGACAAGCAGGCCTGCTGGTCTCCCTCTTCGCCCTCTCGCAATTCGCGACGTCGGTACCATGGGCCAGTTTCGCCAATCACTTCGGCAGGAAGTCTACAATCATTATTGGCATCATCCTCTCAATAATCTCTAATGTGGGATTCGGCTTCTCGACTTCGATTCCTGCTGTTATGTTCTGGCGGATATTGGCAGGCTTGGGGAATGGAAATATCGGTGTAATGCGGACAATGACAGCTGAGATTGTGAAGGAGAGAAAATACCAGAGCCGAGCCTTCCTATTACTCCCCCTCGTCTTCAACTCCGGGGTTGTAATTGGACTGTTTCTCGGCGGATGTTTGGCACAACCGATCATAAATATTCCCTCCCTCTTCGGACCCAAAGGAGCATGGAATTTCTCAAAGGATCCAGAGGGAGTGGCTTGGATGCGAGCATATCCTTTTGCGCTGCCTACACTGTTCAACGCTGGAGTTCTAATGATCAGTCTGTTCTTCGCAGTCTTTGGACTGAAAGAAACGATGCCCGGAATGGAAGACAACAAAGATTGGGGCTTGGTGATCGGAGACACCATGCTCCGCATCTTCAAACGCATCTTCATGAAGTCGAAATCCACCGGCTACGCAGTCCTCGACAGCGATGACCGAGCAGAAAGCGAAGTTGGACTCCTGGAATCCATGCCCAGCACTCCCGGAACTCTATTCACACAAAAGACTTCTCAACAGGAAACAGTCGAGATCAAGAGAGCGCCAGGCCCAAGACCGAAACTCTCAATCTTCTCAAAGGAAATCTACACTCGCGAAGTCCTCTGCACATTCCTTTCCTTCGCCCTCCTACCCCTCCACAACTCCGCCTTCATGCAACTCTTCCCTGTTTTCCTGTCCACGCCCCCCTCCTCCACCCCCTCCTACTCCGCCATAAAATTCAACGGCGGACTCGACCTCGCTTCCCCCACCATCGGCGTATTCCTCTCCTCTTTTGGAATTTTCGGGATTCTGATTCAATTGTTCATCTATCCCAGTTTACAGGCTTGGTTGGGGACTTTGAGGAGCTACAGAGTCGCTTTGGTGATCTTTCCGTTCGCGTATATACTTGCACCGTATATATGCCTTATCCCTTCTTCGAATTTTGGGTTCCAGGCTGTGGCTATCGCCTTCATTTTGTTCTTGCAAGTCACGGCCAGGACGTTCGGTATCCCATCCACAGTTATCCTTCTTACCAATTCCGCACCAACTCCATTGGCGTTAGGAGCAGTTCACGGAGTGGGCAATATGTTGAGTTCCCTGGCGAGGACTGTAGGTCCGTTGCTAGGAGGGTATATTTTTGGATGGGGGATAGAGCATGGTGCTATTGGGATGGTGTGGTGGAGCTATTTGACTACGATTGCGGCGGTTGGGTTGGCGTGGAGTTGGATGTTGACTGAGGGGGAACATCCTACTATGAAGGGAAAGGGAAGGCCCGACGCAAGGGAAGAGGGGAGTAAAGAGGAGGCAATAGAACTCATGGTCTCGAGAGAGGAGGGGAAAGAGGCGGATGAGAAAGGAAGTAGAGTAGGAAGGTGACGACGGAAATGTATTTTTGATGTGCATATAGATGTAATTAAACAGAATGTCTACCATGTTTGCTTGTCTTTTCCATGCGCTTCTAGAATTCTTCTCCTACATTTCGATGTCTGCCTTTCAACCTACAGAGTAATCTGCGCAACCGGTGCCCAGCTGGACACTGAACTCTACTTAGACATTTTCTCGAGCCCAACGTCCCACTTAAGCTTGGGACATTGACCCTTCCTCAAATGTCCCACTCACCCACTCACCCACTCACCCTACTCACTATCTCCCAAGATCCTCAAGATAATATATCCTCCAGCCCCCTTTAATCCCCTCCAAACCCCAACTCTTTCAATTCACCATTCCTTATAGCAGTGCCCCTCCCAAGACCGCCTCGTCTCTCGTCTCTCCTGTCCTCTCACCCTCGCATGATAATCACAAGATCCACCATCAACCCACACACTCCCAACGTCCCAAGAGATGATATCTTGGCCTTGGCATGAGCTTTCCCGAACGTCATCCAACCCCAAGCCATGCGCCTCAACTCGGTAATAACGGCACTTACCACCACTCACCTCATCTCCCACCTCCATCACGCATTACCAAGAACAGACTCCCATGCCAAGCCTCCTCCTCCCTTCACCTCATTCTTCACCCCCGCACAAAAGGAATTTTTAATTCCCAGAAGCTTAAGCGAATCAAACACCAAGCAGAATGAGCAAGTTTCCAGCCTCGCTCACGTTATTGCATGTCATGTCTTACCGGATGTACTGTAACACCCAGCGCCACGGATTGGGAAATAAGTGAGGGGGAGAGCGTGACGAATCGGTAGGGGGAGAGGTGAGATCATTGTACGGGAGTGAGTCGATTTGGGTTTGAACGGAGAAAAAAAATCACGGATCGTATTATGTACTTACTGGCTTGGATGTTCAAATGCTCAGATCTGTAGCCAAGAACATCATGAGTCCTTCACTATCTTAAGATTCCTTGACAGGGTTATTGTCAGTGGAATGGAACAGCCGAGCACGAGAAGCCTGTGTACTCATTTTCTCAATCGACAAGCAAGCTCAGCGAGATAATTTATGTCTTTTTAGTATATACCTATTCTTTGGTTCCTAATATCTATACCAAGAAAGAAGTGATACCCAAAATAACCTCTTCATTCAAAGTTTGGACACCGTGTAACCAGAAATATCCACCCTTTCAAGCAATGCAAGTAGTGATGTCGGCCCCGTATATACGTTTCCTTTTCCTCCTCATCTTGCTCCTTATCTTCATCTTCCCCTCAAAACACCCAAAAACGCAACAAAAATCACCTCAACTCTCCCAATCCCCAACGCCAAAAAAGTCAACGTAGCAATATTAAACCCCGCAACAATTATCCAAACCAACCAAGCAACCAGAGTCGTCAACCACGTATTCGCCAATGACACCGTCCCCTCCACAAAAATACTCCCACTCCTAAACGCTCTCTCCGTATCATAATTCAAAATCCCATCCACCACTCCAAGAGGAGTTTTGGTATCGTCGATGTTGACGCGCATGTATTTGTTCAGACTTGTGTACCCTGTTGGAGTTAATTTGGTTCTTTTGGGGTGGGGGGGATTGAAACTGGATGAAGGGAGACAGAGGAGAAAGTGACTCTTACAGATGAGTGGGAACGTAAGGAAGATCAGAGCAACGGAAAGAACGACGTTGCAAGCGTTCAAAGCGGCAGCTAAACCTTGCTGTCCTTGGGATGCAGAGATGATGACTGCAGGAATGATGGAGAGGGAACGGGTTACGAGGCGGCGGAAGAAGGGACGCATGCGCCAGTCTAGGGCACCTTCGCAGACGAGTTGTCCGGCCATGGTGCATACAATCCCCGCACTCACTCCCGAAAACAGTAGCGCACAAGCAAACAAGGTTCCGGAAGCTTGGCCAATAGTTGATACGAACAATCTATAGATGGCTGGGAGGTCGGCGCTTGCTGCATCAGTACTCAATGAACTCGCTGAGACGATGAGGATTGCCGAGTTGATGAATAAGGTGATGATGAAAAGCGAGATGCAGAGCTCAGCGATGGAGTATGACATGCAACTTTTGATGGCGGAGAGAGTGGGGCGGTAGAGCTGGATAGCGAATTTTGAGGATGAAGGACGGGCTTCGTGGACTATTCCCTGGGATTGATCGAATGTTTGCATACGTTTTTGGACGAGGCCAGAGCCGAGGTAGAGGGAATGGGGCATGAGGATTCCGCCTAGGATGGCACAGGATTGGAAGGGTCTATTAGGATTGGGATATTAGATTTGGATTTGCAATTGAAGGGATCGGAGTGGGGTGGAGGGTTATCGGGAGAGATGTACCCAGAGCCAGTGAAAACCTCCTTTGAAGGCAAATAGCCTCTGAACACCTCTCCGACAGGAGCGGTAATTATAGACAGCTCAATACAGAAAGACACAAAAACTCCAATGATGAAGATCGAGACGAATGCTTCGAATACCCTCAATCTTCGTAGGGTTCCATCCGCATTGTAGAAGAGGAGGATGAACAATGTGTCGGTGACTGATATCAGACAGCCGCCCCAGAGAGGGACCTTGGGGATTAGGAGGTTGATGGCGATTGCTGTGCCGATGACCTGTGTTTGTTAGCAAATTGGATACAATGGAGGAGGACCAGTAGGTACCTGTCCAATGTCGGTGCATATGATGGCTGCTTCAGCGATGGCGTAAAGAGCGTAGTTCAACCAGCGGGGTAGGTATGCGCGGTTCATCTGTGCGAGATTGAGACCTGTCACGGATCCTAGCTTTGCTGCCAATGCCTTTCAACTTGTCAGTAAGGTGACGTATCTTTTCGTGGACACAGAAAGCTGACCTGGAGGTAGATGGCCATGAAAACACCCAGCAGCATGATACATAGCAGCTTGTATTGGAATTGAGCTCCAGCGTCCAATGCCGTTTGGAAATTATCGGGATCGACATATGCCACGCTGATCAAAGTACCCGGGCCCGTGAAGTGTAGAAATCGCAGGAGAACGGACCCAATGTGCTTGAAGTTCTCTTTCGAAAAGCGATCTCGTAAAGTCTTCGGTGGGCTTGTCGGAGCTTCGAACTCAATATCTGGGACTTCATCGACATTGACCCGTACCTTCTCTGATTTCTCTACCACAGCTTCTGGCGCCGTTATCGCAGATTTCTCCATAATAGTCGTCGATTCCGCCTTAGGTTGTTCATGCTCATTCTGAACATCTACACCCGACGCGAACACCATTTTCAAGACACAGATTCAAGAATGTCCCGAGGCTGACAAGATATCAGAGGGTGACGTGCTAAGACTGCGGGGTTGGAAGCAGGAACTCGAAGGTCACTGCTGCATCTTTGGGAAGGAGCTGCTGTGTCGGTGTGTTGGATCCAATTCCGACATTTGAAGCCACCAGTAAAAGGCAACGCCAGAGACAATGCATGTGCGACATTTTGTCGGCCATGGCTTGAAGACAGACCATTGATGTGATATTTCTGCAGGCTCACGCTTGTGGCTTGGCTGTTGATTCGTTGACTTGAGCGCTAGCTCAGGGGATCGCGAAAAGGAGGGTTGAGACAGTTTGATAGATTGATCTAGACGATTGAGATTGCCAAGATTCGATGTCGAGTCGACGAGCGCTCACTTGAGCCGTTTCGAGACCACGAGAGACATCGCGAGGTCGTTGAAGAATCTCATCAGTCTCTGACTTTAATTCCTCGGGCGACGAAGTCTCGATCTCGATGTTCCCCAAGCGCTTCGGGCTGGAAAAGGAACAGTGACATTCCAGTGCATTTCGGCATTTATGTGGAGGGGGTGGCATCGTGAGGCGCATGAAGCGGTGAAATATCACTATCTTGAGAAAGAAGACAATCAGTTCGTAGCTTGACTTTGTGATTGTGAAGTTCTTGAGAAGAGGTTGAAAGAACGATGGCTAAGAACTTGGCACAGAAGGTCGACGAGCCTCGGACCTAACGCGTTCCGGGACCCGACTTTGCCGGAGAATGGAAACTCGACCTTTAACCTTATTTTGACCTCTTCTTTCGAGGCTCCTCGGATTGCTAGGTTATCGAGGATTGGTTGAGATCCCAGGTTCAATGCTCAAAGGCTTTCCTGGACGTGTCAAGGAGGTTTGAATATAAAACATTTCACGTGATAATGTTTGTCTGTCGCCTATTCATTGCATTTGATGACTTTTTTTGAAGAGTCCAAAATCCCTACAGAATTCATAACGAACATCTGAAGTTGTGGAATTCGGCCTACATGGACTTCCTCAATCTCAACCTAACTCCGGAACTTCACGTGATGATAGACATTCCCCTGAGCGCTCATAGGAAAAACCTTAATCCGGTGCGGAGATAAACTCTCCTCTCAAGCCAAGAGAAGGAGCCATGCCTGCTTTCCGTTTGGAATTCATGTGGTAATAGATAAAACCGGAGATATGGGTAGCATTCGATGCCGAAGCATAGAGTTTCTAGCAGGAGGTGGATTTCCCCTCCCCTTCACAAATATTGAGCGATCCCAAAAGTATTTGACCCAGATTATATATATACAATAGCTACCACAATGGAGAGCATTATCTTTCATCCTCTTGTCGCCATCCTACTTGTTCTTTCCGTTTTTGCTGTGTCTTCTGTCTTCTGTCTTCTTGTACTGAGAATTACCCCCTCATCAGCCCATCAACACCATGGCCACCAAACCCTACAAGCCCATCGGAAAACTCTCCGCCTTCTTCCCACCAGCGCCTACCTTCACCGACGCTTCCCTACCCTCCCTTACCGGGCGCGTCTTCATCGTCACTGGCGCCGCCTCGGGCATCGGTTACGAACTCGCTAAAATCCTCTATCTGAAAGGAGGAAGCGTCTACATCGCCGCCCGCTCAACCGCTCGATGCGAAGGTGCAATCGAGAAAATCATAAGTGAAACTGCCAGTCGAGATGAGAAAATTAAAGGCAAGCTTGGGAGTTTGGTAGTTGATTTGGCGGATTTGAGGACCGTGAAAAGTGGTGTGGAGGGATTTTTGGCGAAGGAGGGGAGACTGGATGTTCTTGTGCATAATGCAGCTGTTATGACGCCTCCTGCTGGGTCGAAGGATAGACTTGTATGCGTCCCCCCTTACGTTTCCCTCTCTTGGGTAGGAAGGAGGAAGCTGATGATGATATGATGTAGGGACACGATCTCGAATTCGGCACGAACTGCCTAGGACCATATCTCATGACCCTCCTCCTCGAATCGATCCTCATAAAAACGGCGGGACTGGCGAATGTAAAGAAATTTGGGGTGAGGATTGTGTGGGTGACGAGTTTGTTGCAGGCTGGTACACCGGTAGGAGGAATGCAGTTTGAGAGTGATGGGACGCCAGTGATATTGAAGAAGTTTATGGAGAATTATATGCAGAGTAAGGTTGGTGCTGCTTGGTTGGGGGCCGATTTTGCGGAGAGGTTGGGGAAGCATGGGATAATGAGTGTCGTAGGTCCAAGTTTTCTATGTCTGGGAGGGTTTTTTGCTGATGCGGATACAGAGCCTTCATCCTGGCCTCATGAGGACGGATTTGCAGAGACATTGGGTGCTTCCCGCGAGGTTGCTGATGGTAAGCTGCCCTTCTCGGTGGATGATGGGGTCGTGCTAACGACTGTGAACGAAGAACATTCTCTTCAAGCCTTGCGTGTACGGTGCATACTCAGAGCTATATGCTGGTTTCTCCCCGGATGTAAAGCCAGAGCAAAACGGTGGACATCTGATGGCGTGGGGTCGAGCAGCAGATCTGCCTCCAGACGCTGCTTCTGGGTTGAAGAGTCAGGCTGAAGACGGCACCGGGAACGCGCAGAAGTTCTTCGACTACTGTAATAGGGAGATCAAGGGTTATCTCTGAAAGCCGGTTTTGCTTGGAGGATAGGAGAGGAGATGTAATTGTATGTGTTCATTCTAGTTGAGATCATAGCTCAAATAATCGTCATTCATTCCCACGAAGTCTTCCGTGAAGTCTGGCCAAGCTTGATCATTGAAGGGTTGTGGATGAAACTGATTATCGAACAATTCCTAGAACTGTCAATAGCGGTTCAAGAGAGGAGATCGTGAATGAGAACATACCCAATCGAAATCATTCGGCATTGCAGCCATTTCTCCGAAATCATGCAGAGGTATGGATGAAAGGTCCACATCGAAAGGCATGCCGTCACCTGAAGAAGGTGTTATGTTTGAGTTGACGGTGGTTGGCAAGGCATTCGAGGGCGGCAGGATTGAAGTTGATGGATGGCCGTACGCGTTTGCGGGGTTGCCTTCACCCAGTCAGCAATGTACAATCGAGAACAGATTGAAGTTGGGATTTATGACATACCATTAATTGACAGACGAGAAACCAGGTGCGATGATAGAAGCTCAGATGTGTAGCCTTCACACCGTTCCAGCGTCTCTCGAGGCATGTAATTGTCCTTGGGATCGTTTGAGAGCTTTCCAAGCGCCAGATTGACCTTCTTCAGCATGGTTTTGAGCACAGCACCAGCTCTCTTTGCTTCCGTTGTCGGGTTTGTACTCTGGGTCCAGATCCGGTATGACTCTTCCAAAGCTCCAATAGTTTTCTGTTGCTCTGTTGTGAAGCCATTGTCGACTACGGGATTGGAATACGTCCCGATATTTCGTATGACGCTCAAGTACACAATCATAGCCGCTAGGAGGAAATCGTGCATGGTCAGAGATGAGAGAAACCAGCGGTCTCGGGCCAGAAGACCTCCAGGAAGTGCTGCTTCGTGGGCTAGAGCTTGTACTCGAAGCAACTTCAACGAGGCGTCCAGGCCGGCATCTTTGGAGTAGACAAACCTTGGATCCTCTTTCTCCTTCACTAGATGCTTTCGATGCAACATACAGCGACTCTTTTGGAGCATTAGCTCAATAGTGATGCGTTTGACAATTCGCTGTGGTGGATCTGTAACTGAAAATCCCGAGGCGGGTAGTCGAAAGAAGTGCGGGACTTGATTGTGCGCCTCGATGAGCCGTTTGTCGAGCTTCATGACTTCGTCGTATGCAGGGAGCGTAAGCAAGTTTGCCAAAGCAGCGATCTTGCAGGATACATCACACATCCTACTTTTGCAAATCATATAGGCGACTGGGGTGAACTCTGTTTCGGGTCTCGAAGGGGGTAGCTCGGCCATCTTCTCGTCGAGATCCTCATCCCTTAGATTCCGTGGGTAAGCCGTATCGCTTTCGATGCCGTGCATCATACCTGGCAGTCCAATGTGGAAGCTGCCAAGAAGATCAATCTGCTTGAGGTGGTGCCATGACCGGCGTCGCATTTCTGCTTGAAAAGGAGTGATTCGGCCACCGACTTTGCTAGAATCGCGATGCAAGCCCATACGCATCGCCAGGCGGACGGCGTTGCCAATTAAGAGATAACACTGGACTTGGTCTATCCTGCTGAGCAGGAATTCACCTTCCATGTAGATCATGAGAGTTTCTAACGTGTAAGGCCCTGGTCGTGTGTAGTGGGAGAGAACTAGGGCTTGAACACAGCACTGTCTGTAGGATCGAATCATGTCCACGGGAGGTCCACGGTCATCAACGTACGCTTCACCAGCACCAAGGGCTGAGAAGGTTGCGATGACCATTGTAGAATAGAGTAGTGCAAGCCATGCTATTGGAGTCTCGTTTTGGTGCGCCCAGAAGTGTTGATACTAGACATAATCAGTGCTTTATCTCCACGATACCAGCAATGCTATCTAAGATTAGAAGTTGTGCCTCACTCCATAGGAGAATAGCTTGGAAATTAAATGTAAAAGCACAAGCGCTTCATTTCCAAATTGAAAATACACGCTGGAAAGCCTGCAATATTAGATAAACAATCTGAATGAGATGGAAAAAGTAAAGTACGAATGAATGCAAGAGCAAAAGATTCTCGCTAACCTCTTTCTGGAACGTTGGACCATGAATAATGTCTGCCTCAAACTATCAGTCAAAGTCCGCAAGTCCTCTTTCCCCAAGAATAACTTACGCAGAGCAGGGCTATTCGAATTGAAATACCTCGACACCAACCCATCAACAACAAGTCTCGAAGGTAGTGCAGCCACAAGATCCAGTCTCGTAGCCGGAGACTCGACATCGAAGGTCAGTGCGGCTGTTGGCCAATACTCATCTTCCTCTTCTTCGACCTCTTCTTTGAAGTAGGATTTCACTTCTTCGATCTGCATCGTATTAGTGTGGATACAGAACTTTTGGAGACGCGGGGAGAGGACGAACATCTTCGAGAATAGCAGCCCAGTGCGTAGCCCCCACATATCTCGTTTCGTTATCGTCTGTGAGAACCTTTCCAAATGATACTTCCGGAACAACCGAAGTAGATGAATTGAGACCAGTCCCTTGATCGCCCATCACTATGTTCGCTTCAAGTGAGAAATCACCATTGTTCCCATTCCCCGCAGCCAGACTCTTCCCCTCCATAGCCCCTTTAACAAGACTCTCCAAATGCCTCAACCGATTCTGCATACTAACAGCCGGTTTCCGCCTCTGGGCTGGCTGTGGGAACACACATTGCTCCCTCCTTCCCTTCTTGACACATTGGGAACAAGGTGATGTACGATCGCATTTTAGTTTTGCGTGTCGACAGTTGGTGCAGCTGAGCTGAGAACGATTTCTTTTCTTGGGGCCGGCTGAGGATATTTGAGGGGTTCCGTTGCTTCCGAGTGTGGAGATGTTCAATGGTGGGGATGCGTCCATTGGTGGAGGCATTTGGGGTGATGGCGAGATGAGCGAGGTTCGAGGTTGAAGGAAGTCGTCGTCGTCCTTTGTCAGCCTGCAGGTCTGGCACGTGACGGATATCGAATCTGGTTCTTAATGACCAAGGAAACTGCGTCTTATTTGAACAGACTCTGCGGTGTTAAGTGCTGGATCAATATTTTTCAACGTGCAGTAAGGATACTTGCAATATGTCAAGCAATTGCCTGCAGATAGGGCCATTTAGAAGTGGGCCAAGCACAAGAGGCTTTCTTTTGGGGAATATAAAGAAGAAAACAGCTCCATCTTGACTTACAGACCGCCATATGAAGATATATTTCTGAAGAACTGAACTTGAACAGCTCGAACATGCTAATCAAAGAAAGGCAGAATCACGTGTTGATTTCTTAAATGAAACAGCTTGTTGCTGCTGTTTTCTTACAGTATTGAATGATCCATGCCTATCTTCATTTAGCAGATTCCCAAGAGTTCGGGCAGTCTTTCTTGTCAGATTTCGGAACATCCGGCAGTGATGGACCAGTGATAATCTCCATAGTCTGGCTATTGTGAGTACCGCAACGTCTTACCTTCCTGTTCGAGTATACGTCGTTTAGAAAGATTGGAGGTAATAAAAGGACTTCTCCCCTCGAAGGAATTTTCTCTTCAGATACAGATCATAACTTATTGTTGGTTTGCAAAATCCAACGGGTAACATCTGGATCTTCTCCTAGGACGATGTCAGATCTTGCACTTCACGCCACACCGCACGCCCTATTCGCCACCGAAACTTGCACACGACAAATTTCTCGGCTTCAGCCGTTGACCGCGAAGACCTCGGTGTGTCTCGATCCGACAGCAACAAATTCTTGCGTGGCGTGCTTCTGAAGCTCATGATCCTCGATCAACAAACAGTTTACTACGTATCTCTCTATCGTCGTGGTCCATGACGACCTTCCTTTTCTGGCGTGTTTTGCGTTTTGAGGCTTTCGAACGATGCTGCATAAACCTTGAATTTCCGACCGTTGGCTTGGAGTGAGCGACAAGTAGCCAATTGAGTCTAGATGTGGCGGTTTCCCAGCCGAGGCATCAGCAACATGGTTTTTCCTCCTTTGCAACCTTCAGCGTCACTTCTCCCCCATTGTCTCGTGCTTCGACGGAGGCAACGTTCTCTTCGGGTTTCGAACGGCACGCTTTCCTTCGGGCCAGGGACTCGAGGGAATCGTGCATCCTCTGTTTCCCACCCTTTGTTTGAGTGTTTAGATTGTTTGTCGTCGTGCTGGGGTTTGTTTCGAATGAAGGCCCAGGTCGTGAGGGAAGTTGCAGATGTTGGCCACCTCCCCGAGTGGGTAATTTGTGTCGACTTTCCCCGCATTCACAATACCCAAGCCAAACTTTTCAATTAAGCTTTCCCAAGACATGTATCGAAAGCTTCATACGTTCTGTGTCTCTGAACCATCGAAACGCGTTTGTTCAAGGTCTGTCTTATCTTTGACGACTAGAAATGCTCAACCTTATCCTCTGGATATCCGACCGTGGTGGTGGAATTCATACACCAAACTCGTATGATACAACATCACTTGTTTGCTATTTGCAGTGGTGCCACCATAAACTGGGTGCCATGTCTCCTTGACGAATCACGGGCGACTGCACAATCAAGTCGCGGAGAAAGGTTGGTCTGCTGCAGAGTCGTCACTTTAGAGTAAAGTTGGTGAGTGGATGGCACAAGGCCTTGCGGAGGACCTAGCTCATTCCGGCGTTCGACTGGCCATGAAAATGTCTTGCTTCCGCAACTGCCTTCAATTAAACTGATTGCTTGCCGGGGGCGAGGTCTCTCGGTTGGTTCCCAACAAACGCCACGATGCGATTCGAATCTCTGAAAATCAGCCTCGTCGTCGTTGGCGAGATGTTGGCAAGATCAGCGTGTTCTTCGGTCCTTCTAGCTCGGGATCTCAGCGCCTTCATTCCCCAGGTTGCACCTAACTTCCTGAATGGACCTTCCGATGTTCAAGCTCTTCGGCTCTGTGGCTCGATGGCTCGATTCTCCAATAGAGGATACTGATGCTACTTTCAACAGGGCAAGGGCACGCGGGCATCCTCGAGGGGAGCATGCTGATCGTCGACGGCTGGAGCGAGCAGCAGAATGATAGGGTGATTGATTTTAACCAAGTCGGCAGGATGCGAGCGTGCGTGGGTGCTTGTGGTATCGCCACCGTCAAAGCTGTTCATTGGTCTGTGCCAAATTATAGCACTTTGCGTTGGGATAGACCAGGTGCTGTGTGTCGGGAGGGAGGGACGTTGCACCCATGAGACCTTGTTGATGCATATATAGATTCAGGATATCCTCCTTGAAGGTGTTCCCTCACCCTCATCTTCGTCACTAGCCGTTTATAAGACTAGCACATATCTCGCCTGTGCCTTCCTTCGTCAACCCCTCAATTCCTCGACAACCTCAACTCCTTGAACTCTCGAATACTACCAACACCTTAAGCGCAATGCCTGGGAACATTGACGATGCGTCTGCAGGCGCAAAGATGGACCCTGCTCTTGCTCTCCCCCCTGACTTCAGACATGAAGGTCCCGATGCCATCCACGAAGTAGAGGCGCCCCCAGTCGTCGAAGGAAAGGCTACGCACTACTTCGCAGACGACTACGGTAGCGATGATGCGAGCAATGAAGGCGAGTATCCAACAGAAGAAGAACTTCATACTCTTCGCAGAGTTGCAGACCATATTCCATGGAAAGTTTACACCCTCGCCTTCGTCGAATTGTGCGAACGTTTCTCCTACTATGGAACAACCGTCGTCTGTGAGTACAAGCATCTTTGCGTATCCTCGCCCGAGCACTACTGACACGTTTTGATAGTCACGAACTTCATCCAACAGCCTCTCCCAGACGGATCGAAGACAGGAGCCGGCTTTGGAGGTCAATCTGGAGCTCTTAACATGGGTCAACAAGCTTCTACCGGAATTGGAACCTTCAATCAATTCTGGGTCTATCTCCTGCCTCTCTTCGGTGCATATGTCGCAGATACATATCTCGGACGTTACAAGACTATCTGCTGGGCACTTGGAATTGCGATTGTCGGCCATATCATTCTCGTCATGAGCGCAATTCCCCCAGTCATTGTGCACCCCAAGAACTCCTTGGCCTGTTTCCTCATTGGCTTGATCATCATGGGCGTTGGCACTGGCTCTTTCAAATCCAACATCTCTCCTCTGATTGCTGAGCAATTGCATCTGACAAAGATGGTTGTTAAGGAACTACCTTCTGGAGAGCGAGTTATCCACGACCCCACTGTTACTCAGAGCCGAGTCTACCACTACTTCTATCTCTTCATTAATATTGGAGCTTTGGTTGGACAAATCGGCATGGTGTACGCAGAGAAATATGTTGGATTTTACCTTTCCTTTATGTTGCCGACAATCCTACTTTGCATCTGCCCTTTGGTAGTATGGTATTGCCGCGACAAATACGTCCGAACACCACCCGAAGGTTCAGTCCTTGGAAAAGCTACCGCACTCTTCATCATGGCAAACAAAGGCTGCTGGTCAATCAACCCTGTCACAACCTGGAAGAACCTCAACAGCGGTACCTTCTGGGAGAAGGTCAAGCCTTCTGCTATCGACCCCGCAAACCGACCACGATGGATGACTTTCGATGATCAATGGGTCGATGAAGTAGGTCGTGGATTCGCCGCTTGCTCTGTCTTCTTGTGGATGCCCCTCTACTGGCTCACATACAACCAACTCAACAACAACCTGACCTCCCAAGCCGCAGTCATGGAACTTAATGGCCTTCCCAACGATGTGCTTTCCAACCTCGACCCCTTCGCACTCATCATCTTGATCCCCATCTGCGATCTGTTCATCTACCCCTTCCTCCGAAAGAACAAGATCCACTTCACACCTATCAAGAAGATCGCCGCCGGATTCTTCACCGGAGCTGCCGCAATGGTCTGGGCCGCAGTCATCCAAGCATACATTTACAAGAAATCTGTGTGCGGCAACTACGCCTCCTTGTCCCTCCCTAACGGCGATCCTTGCCCTACAGTCAACATCAACGTCTGGGCCCAAACAGGTGCATACGTCTTAATCGCCATCTCCGAGATCTTCGCTTCAATCACCACCCTTGAGTACGCATTCTCAAAGGCACCAAAGAACATGCGTTCTCTCGTTATGGCAGTCAATCTCTTCATGTCCGCCATCTCAGCTGCATTGGGCGAAGCCTTCGTGACACTTTCTGCTGACCCCTTACTCGTGTGGAACTACGGTGTCATGGGTGTATTGGCTTTCATTGGTGGTGTTTGCTTCTGGTTCCAGTACAGAAATTTGGATCGCGAAGAAGATCACTTGAATATGTTGCCCGTCGGACATCTTGAGGCTACGAACAAGGATGTGGAGGATGTCCATCCCGCTCCTGAGCCTATTGAGATTAAGGAGAAGATGTGAATAGGAAAAATTAACGGGTGGGATTAGGTGATAGGAGGTTTGCTTGCGTTGCGACGGGTGTTTTTGGGGCGGAATGATACCAATTTTGTTGCGAATGTGCTTTCTTAACGACATGCATATGAATCGCTTTGACTTCACATCAGCTTCAAGTCTTCTCCTTGCGTGACTCCATGTGCAAATCCTCTGTCTTTTTCTGTCTCAAATGTCTGACTCCAGATCCCTAGTTTTCAATTGCAAAATGTTTTTTCTAGGCAGGGACAATTTTGCGAGGCCGTGGACTTTCTAGTCCCTTCATGGATATTTCTTACGTCACATTTCTAGTAACCCAATGCTTAAAAACTTCGATTCAGCTGAAATGTATGACATTGTATGTTCCCAGCCGAGACCAATTTGTACAGCTCCATCAACATCCGTTCGTTGCTCGGACCAGGTCCTGGCACCCTAGTACATGCCAGCTGACCTCGCACAAGGTATAACAATCTCGTCAGCTCCCGTATCGCTGCAACACTAAACCAATACGAGAACGAGAGTTCAGGCCGTCTCGTGCTACGATCAGCCTCAGCATTCTTTTGCTTTTTCTCTTTCTTTACCTCATGTTCCCCTCTATCCCTCATTCCCAGAAGCGGATTTCCCCCCACCACGAAAAGGTAGCGAAAAAGCATCCTCATTTTAAACCCTCCTTAATCTCCTCCTCCATTGCAACATCGAGAAAACATCTCACGCTCCGTACACTGCCGAAGTCTACTAATTCATCCATTTCGGTGCTTAGGAGGGGTGTTGGGTTGGAGATTTGGATGTAGGGTGTGTAGATGGAGGTGAGGCCGCTTTCGTCTGTTTGTTTCTCGTCAACTTCTGGATTTTCTTCTTGTTCTTGTTGCGACGTTTGTGTTTGCGTATTTGGGGTGGAGCGTGGAGTGGTACAGGGGAAAGACGGAAAGAAGGGAAGATTGTTGGGAAAGAGGGGACAGGAAGAGGAAAGTAGAAGGAGGAGGAGGATTTGGAAGATGCTTGCCTTCGCCGCAATCAAGAACACTGTAGAGGTCGCAATATTGTGTGATCTGGCCCAGAGTGATAGATTCTACCTGGCCGTGGTAGTTGTAGCAGTAATCATAGAAGCCAGTTATGGGGAAGGAGAAGCCAAAGTAGTTTTCTTCAGGGAAGAAAGTTGCTAATCTGTGTGGATTCAGAGGTTAGTTTTGGATTTTGGATTTGAGTATGAGGTTCTAGATGGGGCAGGCGATGAGAGGGAAGTTCACATGAGGATAGGTGACGGAGAAGGGGAGAGAGCGTACAAAGGCAGATCACTCAACTTAATTTTCGCACCGTTCACAAAACTGGGCATTGACAGAAAACATATTGAGACGATCAACAAAGGGAGTAGAGGCTGCAACATCTTGAAAATAGAGAACAGAGAACGCACGCGATTTTGGGGAATCGATCACTACTATTCCCTTTATTGAGGGCAAGCACCCATCCTTAATTTTCACTTTTCTCAGCCCATGTCGCCAAAATCGTAATGTTACACGGGGGCTGGAGGTTGATTTTTCGTGGCGGATATTGGTCGTGTGCTCAAATTAGAAATTTTGAGCGTGTACGAAGGGGTAGAGAGACATGGCGTATTTGGTGGTAGGTGAGGGGATGAAGCGACTCAAGCGAGGGTTGTGGCGTGACCGGCGTGGCGGAAGAACAAAAAGAAGGAATATGAGATTCGAGATTTCACTTTTCGACAAGACGCATGAGTAAAGGAGATTGTGGATTTGAGGGAGATCAGAGATCGCGATAACTTGAGATATAGAGGATGAGCAATGTATTTATGGTTGCTGTTACGATTGTTCGGGAGCTCTGCTCTCGCTCTTACTGGCGGATGGAGGGTAGACTACTGAATAGTCGACTTCATCAGTCGTGTCGCTGTATTCTTCGAGATCATCTCTTTCGTGATCTTGATTGTGACTTGTCGCAGTTCCGTTTAATATTTCCTCTTTTGGGTTTCCATGACCAGCTTCAATTCTGCTCCATGTTCCCGATCTTGGCCTCTGATGACCAACGTCGATACCAAATCCGCCCGAGTTGTTGCGCCTCTCGCTATCATGGTCTCCGGTACCTCCATTTCTATCTGGAGCCTCGTTCCCTTGGATACCAGGCTCATCGCTCTCATAGCCATCTCCAGCTCCGTCTGAAATCTCATCTTCTTCGATATCTGTTTCCTCATCTTCGGAGCGTCCAGAATCAACTTGATCTTCCTCGATCTCGTCTAGGTCCATATCATCTTCAATAGAGTCTAGCGGAGTATCCCTTTCGATAGACGTGATTGGTGTATCTGATGCCGATCGATCGTTGTCATGACCAAGGTCAAGACTTGGGTTGGAAGGAAGGTTCCAAGCAGCAGGCGCCGTGCTAACCTTTGGCATGGTCCGCTTGTTCTGCTTCGGTGGACCCGGCAACGCCCTTCTCTTTGGTTTGGTCTTGGGGGCGGGGATATTGTTATGCTTTCGAATTCTCGCGGATCGTGGTTTGCCATTATCATTTTTCTTTGCAATCCCGCTAGACTGAACAATCTGGTATAAACCTCTCTTCTTCAAGTCTTCGATTTCGGCAGCCGATAGACGAATGTCTGGGACTGGAACATAAATTCTTTGGCTCGTCCTTCCGGGAACGAAATCTGGATGCGCAACAGCATTTGCGAACTCCTCGTCCCTCAGCTGTCTTTGGATTCGTACCCCGACCAACTTCATCTTCATGATAGCTCTGATTTTCGCCATGGAACCTTCGGGATACCATCCATCGCATGCATTCTCGCATTTGTCCCGATATGGCGCGTCTCTCATGAGTCGAGTTAACAGCGGATCTGTGACATCGCAGATCTGCCAGATCTTGCCATCCAAAATAAGTGTCTTGCCGTCGAAAATATGGCTGTTTCGATCTTCTTTTGTTGCACCCTTTTTGGAGATGTTGTAGCTTGTACGAACATCTTTCCAGCCCATTCCTTCGACTTTTTCCGCTTCCTCAAAGATCTTGAAGAATAGAGTTTGATATTGGCGACATTTTGGGTCAGACCTAGGGTCCACGCCGTATTTGATGACAGCATCACGAAAAGGACCGCCCTTGAACTGGTATCCAACATATTGCAGAGCATCTTTGAACAGCCAAAGGTCTGGAGAGCTACCGACGCGGTTTACCAAGGCTCTGCGGGTGTAGAGAGGGCGCTCCTCTAAAGCTTGCCGAATATCTATAATTAGTTGGAGAAGTTCTGGGTTGTCCGTTGGATCAGGAACGTGCGGTTCCATGGGTACGAACGGAGAATCCTTGCTCAGATACGCCACTTTTACTTTCTTGACACCCTGACGATTGACAAGCTTGACTTGGCCCGTAGCTTGATCTGTTTCCTCGAAGATGTTAGGATTTTGATGCCAGCCCCAGTTGAAGGGTATAGTATGTGTTGTCATGATGGGAGCAGGTAAGAATTCCTCATCTGGCTTCCATCCCTTGCTCGTATCAAACTTGAATTCGCGAAGCTTGTCGACTATACGTGGTAAGCGGACATTCTGAAGAAATGAGTTGACTACAAACCATTTCCAGCAAGGGCCGTCTCTCGGAATTTTGGAATGAACTCCGTATTACTTGTCGAGTGATGGAAATCAGAAATGCCTTGAATGGATCAGCAGTTTATCCAGAACAATAGCCATCAAATTACCTCGATATCTGTGACTCTGCGTGACTTCTCCGGCAACTTCCACAGTATATTTGCCTTTATTGTCACTGAGCTTGCGCAACAAGCTGGCAGGTTTGTCCATCCTGGAATGGGATTGTACGCGCGCAAAGTCATGATCTTCGTCCGCTAGACGTATCCATCCATCTTCACTAGGGCTTGGTGCTTGAGAGCCTCGCTTGCGTTTCTTCCCTATGCGCTTAGGTACTGTAATCTTTAAGAGAAGGTTGTTTGTTGCACTATTGTGTGAGTATATTGGGACTGCCATGGGATCGTTGTATCGAAGATATAGAGGTATTATGTCCCGGATATCAGAGGACTCAATAATCTACAAGTACTTAGTATGCGCAAGTCACGAGACTTGAATGGGAAAACAGCTGAAAGCTCTCTATGGAGGGAGACTCACTCTTTGGAACGGACGGTTATTCCCAAAAGTCTTGATGCCATTGTCAATATTTTGTATGATCATAGGATGCTCGACCGCAATGATCTCCCTGTCGGGGACCTTGAAGATGGGAGCTGCGCCTTCTTCCATGGTCAACGAAGGATCTTGATTTCATAGAGAATCACTCTCGGGTTGTATCAGCTGAGAAAGATAAGAGAAATGAATGTAGTCGATATTGTATCCAGGTTTCGACCGTGCCTATTGTGTTGTGTTGTATTGTTTTCTCAAGCTGCCAAAAATGATGCAGAGCTCCTCGACGCCCAATCAGGTCAAGCTTCCACAAAGTGCCCGTGCTAGCGCCAATTTTAGGCGCAACGATCGTGGAGGGGAACCGAATTGCCCAGCCCAGCTCCTATGTGAAAGAGTTGGAAGAAGTCCATTGAACCTTCAACTATCCTCGAATCTTTCGCAGACCTCATCCTCGCAGACTCTTGAAGCTTGGGTTGCGCCGGACGCGTGGGCTTTCTTTTGTCAACCTAAACCCTATCCAAAGAAGACGCTGAAGGATAGCACTCGATTCACCGCCCGCATTACACGACCCATCAACAGAGCAGGCAGCTTCTTGATCGCCATAGCTCGGATATCCTTGGAAGACAGTCTGGAGTGTCTGGCAATTGTTTGTGAGTCGTTGAGCCCTCTTGGTGCTGATGTTTGAGCCGTTGGCTTTGGCGGGACATTTCGCTGACTTGCACTGCCATCATGCAGGTCACGAAAGCTCGAGACGCGAAAATCAACAACGTCAACTCTACAATAGCACACAGCACGTCGATATCATCCTCCCTGCATGCTTGATACTCACGAGCTGCACCACTACGACTTTGGCAGCTAGTGCTCCTGCAAGGCTGCTTGCCCTGAACTCGAGAGACCAGCAAACGGCGACTATTGTGGACCCACACGCTCGGCCACTCTGTGTAGCATCACTTTCTTTTTCGAAGGTGCTTTCATTCTCTGCTTCAACATTGTGCGAAAAGACACATACGAATATTGTCGCGAGTGGCTTTGGAATTGAGCACGACGCCAGACAAAATTGTGCCAGCAACGCTGACGCAGCCCTCTCCGCTTTCTTGGAACGAAAGGCAGACTGAATCCATCTCTGGTCCGCAAGCTACGAAAACTTTCGAAGCTTGGCTTCTCCGCAGTGAGATATCTTCCCGCAGACGGGAAACCTGAAACATAGGCTTGACTGGTATTCAAGATGAGGACCTTCAGGCAAAAAGTTGTAAGTCATCCCGAGAACTAGTCATGCAAGGAATGCCTCTTGCAATTCAAATATCCGTATAACATTTACTAACCCGTTCAGCATGATCAGCTCTCGCGCGCCAAAGACCCAAACAAGTCCTCAAAATCCAAGAACAAGGGGGAATCTAAGGATGGAACTTCGTCGCCATCACAGTCGAACTCGACGAGAGAAGCAACACAGTCCCCAATTACAACCCCATCCTCATCCACTACAACGCTGAACGACCCTCGGAATAAGCCCCTCCCTCCCAATGACGGTGGTGCTTCGAACGCAAATACTTCAAGTCCAGCTCTCCAACCTCAGTCTGGTTCTATCAATTCCCTCAACCCTGGGCATGTAGGCGGACAGGATCGATTCAATGGTATGAGTGGCGGCCCGCCAGCAGGTGGACCTGGAACTCCCAATCGTCATGGCCAGCTTCCCCCAAGTGTCATTATTAGCCCCAGCGCGCCGGTAAGCTTATGTGCTCACATCCCCGCACCTAGTATGTATAGCTAATCTATCGCGACTTAGCACATTCCTCCTCCAGGAGCCGCAGAGACAATGCCCCACGATCTTGCCCCTCCCAAGGCCGGTCAGAAGTCTTTGATGTTTGATCGTCTGCAGACAACTCCAAAAGATGTCCCAGAAGGCATCAGAACCCCCAAAAGACAGCACTCCTCTCGATTCGATATTTCCCCACAAAGGGAGCTTGAAAAGCTTCCCGGTTTCCATGAAGTCCCTCCCAACCGCAGACAAGATCTGTTCATGCAAAAAATCGATCAGTGCAACGTGATATTCGATTTCAATGACGCCAGTGGGGACATGAAGTCGAAGGAGATAAAGCGATTGGCGCTCCATGAGTTGCTGGATTATGTGGCGAACAACAGACAAGTTATCACGGAAGCAATGTACCCAAGAGTGGTAGAAATGTTCAGCAAAAATCTCTTCCGACCAATTCCGCCGCCCATGAATCCTCAAGGAGAAGCTTTCGACCCAGAGGAAGACGAACCAGTTCTGGAGGTCGCCTGGCCACATATTCAGGTTGTGTACGAATTCTTTCTAAGGTTCATCGAGAGTCAGGACTTCAACACCAACATCGCGAAGGCCTACATAGATCATAGCTTCGTGCTCCAACTTCTGGAGTTGTTCGATTCCGAAGACCCGCGAGAGAGAGATTTCCTCAAGACCACCTTGCACAGAATATACGGCAAATTCCTCAATCTCCGGTCATACATCCGACGATCCATCAACAATGTCTTTTTCCAATTCGTCTACGAGACGGAACGATTCAACGGCATTGCGGAGTTGCTGGAAATTCTTGGTTCCATTATCAACGGATTTGCTCTACCTTTGAAAGAAGAACATAAGCTGTTCTTGACAAGATCATTACTTCCACTTCACAAAGTGAAGAGTCTCAGCATGTACCACCCGCAATTAGCCTATTGTATTGTGCAGTTTCTCGAGAAGGACGCAGCTCTGACAGAAGAGGTGCGTATCTCATCGCAATGACAAAGATTCCGCTGACGTGCTAGGTTGTCCTTGGGTTACTCCGATATTGGCCAAAGACCAACAGTACTAAAGAGGTTATGTTCCTAAACGAAGTCGAAGACATATTCGAAGTCATGGATCCGGCCGAGTTCGCCAAGGTCCAAGAGCCCCTTTTCCATCAACTCGCCAAGTCAGTCGCAAGCCCCCACTTCCAGGTCGCAGAACGGGCACTCTACTTCTGGAACAACGAGTATTTCTGCAACCTTGTCAGTGACAACGTCGAGATCATTCTACCAATTATGTTTGCACCTTTGTATGAGAACTCGAAAGGCCATTGGAATAGGTACGTCCCGTAAGCTGCTTGATGATGTCCTAGCTAATACGATGAAGGACGATTCACGGAATGGTCTACAATGCCATGAAACTGTTCATGGAGATCAATCCTCAGCTCTTCGATGACTGCTCCCACGACTACACCGAGCATCAAAACAATGCCGAAGCCAGGGAAACTGCAAGAGCAAACAAGTGGAAGGCATTAGAAGAGCAAGCAAAACGAGGCAAGACAAATGGTGCCGTCCGACCCGCAGCGACAAGTGTATCATCCCATCGATCGAAAAAAGTTGACGAGCTTGATCCAATCACTGAGGACAATCAGAAGAGGCTGGATTCGTTAAAACTTCAGGATGGAGATCGGAGAGAAAGAAGACCAACTCACGATCGACAAAATTCGGTAGGCTCCTCCAGAAGCCAGCGATGATTGTCTTAGTACTATGCCGCTTTATTCTGCGTTTAGGATGCCCTATGCGTGGAAGTTTGTCACGGGATAGAAGTATTGGCTCGCGCACACCTTACCTTTCTCTTCTCAGCATCATCACCATCCTCATCATCATCATCTTGTCTTGCGTGCATGCGTTGCGTCACTCGGCGTTAGTTGAAGCGGTTAATTGACGACGTGTGTCTCTTTCAGAAAACGATCTCGAAACCTGGGAGCGATACGAGTCTTCGAAGTCATCGATCGGCCAGCGGTGGATCTACCAAGGTTGTCATTGGAGGGATGGACTCGTCGTCTAGAGATAGTTACCAACTAGTTCCGAACGTGACGGATGAGCAAGCAAGTTACCTCTCTTGAGTCTTTAGGCGTTGGATCGGATCTCCTGGCAAAGGCCGTGGTGGGTGACGGCTTTCAACTATCGTTGAGATGGAAGGGAAGCTTGGCATTGCAAGCAACCTTGGATGTATGGATCTTCTTTGCACCTGTTATAGGTACCCGTATCTTTCATGTATGATGCACAACAAGCATACCGTTTGCGAGCGTTTCATTCCGAGGGGCCTAGCGGTGGCCTCTTCTTTTTTTTTCTGCCCGAGAGCGATGCGAGGAATAAGGCACATCACATCTCGAGTTCTTCTTTAGACGACATGGGTTCTTTTCATGGATGGATGGCTTGTGGCTGTCTATTCTACTTCTCTTTGAAACGTAAATATGGAGGCTAAAAGGAATCGGGCGTTCAGAATTGGAACGCTAGGTAATGAATTGTGATGACACCGCCACTTGTTTTCATCTTACGTGAATTGATCGTTTGCCTTTCGAGCATCTGTTGGTACTATTGTATTGTTATGGCTCTATAACCACATCTATGTCTCCCATACCTAGACGCCATGCTCAAATCCAACCCAAACACCATGCAATGCCAACCCTCACTCCCCTCTCATATCATAAAATCAACACCAAAACCAACAACAAAATCAACACAAATATCAAAACCGCAATACAACAGCTACTCAACCCATCCTCATTCTTCCTAATAACTTCATTCATCCTCTTCATCCCCGTCTGTAACCTACCCCCCACCCTATCCGCTAAATTATCAGTAGTCTCCAACATCTCAGCTTGCTCTTCTAATTCTCGACCCATGGTGTCGGCTTGTTGACGGAGATTGCCTACGGTGTGGAATACGGAGTCGAGATCCCGGTCTTGGTCTCGCATCATGGTTAGTTGTTGTTCGTGTTCGAATTCTGCGTTGTAATCCCTTCTATCTTGCCCAAACGCATCATCTATACCTTTCCCGTTTCCGTTTCCATTTTGGATATTGTTGTTATTATTGTTCTGTTGGATAGATTTCTCAAGCTCCTCCCTCATATCCTCAACTTCTCCTCCAATTTCATCGACGAGGCGAGCCCGGCGGGCTACCTCATCGATCTCGAGACCGAATTTGTAGGGGTCGGATTGTACGGCTTTTACGGACTCGATGAGGTCGGCTAGGTCTTCTGCTAGAGAGGAGAGGGAGGTTTCTAGTTCGGTGCGGGCGGAGAGGAGTTCGGGGGAGTGTGGGGTGGTGCTGAGGGAGCGGATGCGGAGGTAGGAGGTGAAGAGGGGGCGGGTGTGGGAGAGTGCTGAGAGGACGTCGCTGTTGGTCACATATTAGCAGATGTTAGTTGGTGGAGTAGCGGTTGGAGAAGGAGAGGAAGTGAGAGGTAGGCAGCATTGAAGGAAGGAAACATACGCTTGGACTTGGAGGAAGGGGTCCTCTTCGTTGGTTGAGGACATCATCTTGGGCAGCGGTTGGAGGATCCTTCTTGCGTCTCACTGCAGAACGGCAGATAGTTCTAGTAGGCCTTGGTGCAGCCTCGTGGAAAGTTGGGCAGACGAGGCAGACGAGGCAGAGCCCCGGCAGGATTGGGAGACTGGGGTAGACTCGAATGTCGGTACAGGTCTTGATCACAAGAGCCTCAATTTCCGTGTATATCCGGGGTAAGGCTCGCCCTTGATAGTAGGTGGGCTGCGAATCGAGTGTCGTACAATAACCAATCCGGGGTGCTCAGCCAAGGAGGGGTTGGGATCCTCGACACGGACGGGGACGTCTCTTGGTGTAGCTCGCTCAACCCACAGAGACTGTGAGAACACAAGAGCCTCGTCCGCGAGTATCTTCAGCCCTACCAAATACGTATTCCCATCCGTAACGGATCCTATAATCGGTTCGAGATGCCTAGATCTTTCGGAGTTTGCTGCCCCGGTTTCGGTATCCCCGCAACGCCTTATGGTGAGGCAGACTATTGCGTGCTCGTCGCGAGGTATTCACGGGTTGCTGAGCTTATATTTTCGGACAATATGCTGTGGTCGAGGTCTCAATAGGGAGACTTGAAGATGCAACGTGGGTTCCTTCGAGTTCAGCTCGATCGTTGGTCGCAGAGTTGCTGCGCTGCTCTGCCAGTTGGTGAATCCTGCTATGTGCTGCGCAGTATCCTTAAGAATGCTATGAAGTATTTGGACGGAATTAGGTTCCAACTCGAAGTGACCCGTCGTCGAGGTGACACGAGGCTTCAGTTAGGTGGCAGGGCTGAGGATGTTGTGCAGGCAAACGCCCAATGTCGTCAAAGGCGGAGACGAAGCATGGAGACTAGGTCAAAATCAACTATGAGAAGCTGTGTCGAAGTCCCAGTAACACGGCGAGAGAATCCTGAATTGCTGCTCTTGGTGCTGCACGACTGAAATACATAGAAATGATTTGACTCCTCTCTTCAATTGCTTCTCTTCGGATGCGTGCATAGTTACCGGTAGCTTGCGCACATTCCATGTGGGCAGCCACATCTGTGCATCAACCCAGGCTCCAAAATCCTAGACTTCCTTTTATCTTCCTCAATCCTTTTCCCACATCAATATTCCGTGCTACATGTCCTACACCCTCTCGCACATCCAGCGCTGGATTTCAATCCGTATCCCATCCACCCTTCTTCCTGGAGGTCTCTGACATAGGCCTGGTGGATGGTTCGCTGGCTGTTCAGCCAGAACGCGTAGCTGTGCTCTGCCTCCAGTCTTCGCCACAGCTGGAGAAGGCTCTACGTAACAATGCTATGCTTGGTTGCATGATTGGGCAGACTGCTGGTGCCTGGGATCTCTTTGCCGCTGCCAGATCCAGATGCGAGGCACCGACTTTCTTTTATCTCTTTCAACTCTTGCATTCTATCGTATTGACCAATCTCCAACTGACTCACATCCCTGGTTGATGGGAGGACAAAGCAGATCGGACAGCCCGAACTGATTCGTCTGTGGCGAGTGCCTTCCTACATGAAGACCGGGGACAGGAGCGGTGCCAACAACCTTCCATAAAAGGCCCTTTGCATTTCCAATTTTCAAAAATATTTTTAAAGCACGTCTCTGACCGCTTCTCCCAAACGAAGAATAGAGACTTTAGACAGCATCCAGAGAACATCTACATTTCCTCGAATATACTGAATCTGAACAGACGAGTCAGTGGCTACCAGCCACGTGCAACATACCAACATACGTTTGCCTCTCATAGGCTCCAGAATCATGAGGCAAAAGGCAGCTATTAACCAGCTGCTAGAGACAGCTTTTCCAGGAGCAAACCCAGAAAATGGAACCAGCGATCAGACTGGCATGAATCCTACCACTCTCCTGGAGACCTTCGTCCCTTTCTATGGACCGATCCATAAGTTTCTGCTTTACAGCTTCGGCTTTGATGTCACCGTCCTGGTCACCTTTGGGGTTGTCTGTTGGCTCAGTGCCAGGATCTTTCGCTCAGTATGGAGTGTTGTGTACTCCTTGGTCAGCACAAACTACATGGCAGAGATCACTGTAAGCAGCACAGACGAGATCCATGGACATCTGATTGCATTTCTGGCCCATCAGTACAAGATTAACTCCAGCCGACGTTTGATGGCCGAGACCCCTTCTAAATCAGCCTGGGAACTTGACAGCGAAGAAACAGAAACTCCAGAGACAACCGTGGATGCCGAAGGCAATATCAAATGGCTCAATTTCTCCAACCAGGAAGCCAAATCCCAACCTCGCTTTACCCCCGCGATCGGTTCTCACAACTTCTGGCACAAGGGCACATATTTCCAGCTCCGGAGAAAGGAAGTTGCCATGTTCGATGAACTTGGAGGCAGAGCCGCTGCCTTCAAAGATAAGGAGTTACTAACGCTATCCTGCTTCGGAAGGTCCACAGAACCCATCAAAAAGTTAATTCAGCATGCTAAAGCCCACTATCACCTAGGCCACAATGCAAAAACGGTCATCAAGCGTCCTGCACCTAAGGATATGCGGAGGTTTGGTGGACGGGGTAGCTGGGTCAAGATTGCCGAACGTCCGTGCAGACCCATGAAGACCGTCGTCTTGGATGAGGAGAGAAAGGTGGATGTCTTGTCGGACATTAACGAGTACTTGAACCCAGCAACTGCGAGATGGTATGCGAACCGAGGTATCCCATACAGAAGAGGCTATCTGTTCTACGGGCCCCCTGGAACTGGAAAGACAAGTTTGACCTTCGCATTGGCTGGAGTCTTTGGTTTAGATATCCATGTTGTGAGTTTACTGGAGCCCACCCTGACTGAAGAAGAGCTTGGAATGCTCTTTACGAATCTCCCTGCCAGGTGCATTGTACTTTTGGAGGATATCGATACAGCTGGTTTGATTCGAGAGCCAAGCGATTCGGATGAGAAGAATGCACCAGCAGAAGGGGAACAAGGAAGCACTGATTTCAATGTCGCCAACCTCACCAAAGCTCTCAAAAAGGCAAACCAATTGTCAGAGGAGGAAAAGAAGAAGGGTATCTCACTTTCCGGTCTTCTCAACATCATCGATGGTAAGTCTCATATCTTTCATACTCATTGCTCAGACGTCCGCTTCCCAATTCCACTTTGAATTTCGCCTACTGACCCTCACCAGGAGTCGCCTCACACGAAGGCCGCGTCCTCGTAATGACAACCAACCACCCCGAAAAGCTCGACGACGCACTCATTCGTCCCGGTCGAGTCGACCACCAAGTAGCCTTCTCCAACGCCACCCAAACCCAGATCAAAGAACTCTTCGAACGAATGTACAGCAATGACCTTCCCCGCACGAAGTTCATCTTGTCTTCTCCTCAACCCAGCTCCAAAGGAAAGGCTGCCGACGACGAGAAGAAACCCCAAAATAACGGGCTCGCTATTCCAAACGGAAAGACGAGCACTCTCACCCCGCCTGACACACCCATCACTGCTACCTCTGTCTCAACCGAGGCAAATGGTAAAGTAATTGTGAATGGCCACGCAAGGATAAGCAGCGAGAAATCAACCGCTCAACAAGATATCACTGAATCTGAACTAGATGAAATTGCTCAGAAATTCTCAGACCAGATCCCGAACGATATGTTCTCTCCAGCCGAGATCCAAGGCTTCCTATTAAAGCGGAAGAAAGATCCTAGACGTGCTTTAGAAGAAGTCAGGGTTTGGGTTGAGGGGATGGTGGAGGTTAAGAGCAAAGGAGGAAAGTTGGTCACTGTTCAGTGAGAGGGAAACGAAACAAATTGTACGAGCGAAGCAGGCATATCTGGCTCAGCTTTCAGGACAGCCTTGGTAGCTGTTCTTGTTAGGGAGGGGGCAAGGGCGGATCACGAAGAAACGAATTTGCAAAAATGATCTTGAGTCTTCTTTGGAGTTCGGCATCATACGGCACGGTACACGGTGGCTGACTGCGAAGTCTCAAAATTCAAATGGCGGGGCATAAACGAGCTGAGTTTCCTTTCGCGGACACAACGTTAATTTTCCTTCTGGTTTCATGAGGGTCTGCTTTGGGGTGGAAATACGTATTCTATTTTCGATTCAGATATGGGTAGGGTATAGAATGGTACGAATGATAGGATATGCCTTTGACGATAGTTAAAGGTTTCCTGCTAAAAGAAAAAAGTTCACGTAGAGTTTATATAATAACACGTGATATTTTTGAAAAAGTTAAATCTCGTTTTTGCGCCAAGAAACGCCAAGATGTGTCGCTTTTGGCACTTAGCGCTCCCGTAGTTTAGAGCTTTTTGTAAAGCTCCCCGTAGAACAGCTCTAGCCCCACGTAGAGGGGGTTGTAAGGGGGGAACGCCTCTAGTCGCGCCGGTAGAGCCGGTGCGAATAAAAACTTTATAGTTAAAAGTTTTATAATAAATTCAAGTCGTCAAAGGCAGGGCATGGCGCGAGGTATCCCACTATAATTCTTTTGCAGCCGCGTGAGAGATGATCAGTGTCACGTGCTGCGTTCGTGTTGTTGTGTTGGCTTTCGTTCCTCTTCTTTCTCTTCCTTCCCCTTTTGTATTTCAGGATAAACTTCAAATTTTCGCCTTCATTTACTCCGCGCAAATACATTCAAATTCTGATAAAGTTTTTTTTCACCGCCAAGAACAACTTGATGCGATACTTTACTGCTTCTCCAGTTCTTGCATGCTCGTATTGTAGTACTTATCTATCGATTCCCATTGTCAGTCACCGCGACCTCCACTGCGTATGCACTCTCCCCAGATGTCACACGAAGACCCTCTAGTTACTTAATTCATAGTACCACATCCCAACCCACAATTGTGTCTACTGAAGTTGTCGTCTTAACGTCGACCACTGTCTCAATTTCGTTTTCCACAATTACGTCGACGACTGTACAAACAACTTCACTACAATAACGATCACGGCGGCGGCAGCTGCTTATCAGGCACCTTATGCACAGCTCAAGGAGCGCGTTGCGGTAGATGGAAATATTTTTTCGGCATTCCAGTGCGTGGTGAAGAACTCTAAGAAGGCTGAGCTGTATGCTGCGTCTAGCATATCATCTGCTTGCCAGTGTTTGGCTCCTCAGACGCAGACAACTACGGGTATGTTCTCCCTGTTCTCCGTGTATACATGTGTGAAAATCTTGGAGGCATTTAGTTTCTTGGAACCTTGATGTCCAGCTTGATAAGAACATTTACTGACGAGAACCCAGTTACTGGAGCGACATCCACGAAGACCAACTCTATTCCTAAAACAACTACTACTTCCACTACGACGGTTGTCCAAGTAGTGACAGTCTTAGTACGCATTTCTATTTTTCCTCTTCTCATTTTCTCTGCTGTCTCAAGGAACAACACGAGTCTCGAGAACCGTCACTTAAGATCCACCCTCAACAACTCGAAGACTTCCACTGACAATGAACAACAGCCCCAAATCGCCATCGAAACAGATATAGAAACCGACATCCTCGCCAGCACCGCCTTCCCCTCCTCCTCTTCCACCACCACCTCCTCCGCCGCCGCAACATCCAGCGCCCCTCCTCTATCACTACCCCCACCTTGCAACGGCCCCGGCACACCTTTCAATATTAACGGCCAGTCCTGGATCCAAATCTTCTCCGGCTCCGGCGTAAGCGAAAACCCCAACAATTCTGTTAGAATGTTGGTCTGGGATGCCCTAAATCACGTAAATTAGCGTGGAACACTTAGTGTTTTAGGTGTCTATGATTAAAAGGCGTCCTCTAGATCTCTGGTAGAATCAAGGACTTTCTGCACTCTTTTACCCCCTAAAAGTGATCATTTTGACAAATTCTTCCAACCAAGTCACTCCCGACAACTTTTCCCGGTACCCTTTCTGCTTGTGATGCGGTTAATGCTTGTGGGAGTTATGTTTTTTAATACGGCGAATAATGATTGTAATTTTGATTTGCGTTGGTTGATTGCGGAGCAGGTGTGGAGTTGTACGGGTTATTTTAATGCGTTGAGTTCGGCAGCGGATAGAAATGTTGTTGATAGTAATATTGGGGTTAGTTTTGGGTATGAGTGTTAAGAGAATTGTTGAGGGACAAAGTGAGGCGGCGAGATTGGTGGATGGAGAAGGGTAGGGAAGGGGGTGGGTTGCTGGTGTCGAGGCGAAGCTAGGAAAGTTTGATGACTTGATAGTGATAGGAGAATATAATGATGTCTATCAAAACTGCACCTCCTTTGCTAGCACGATTTTTTTAATCCTTCTCTTGGCCTCGTCATCAGAGGCACTTCCAGTCTGCGAAAGAGAGGGCCGGCTTGGCTATTCCAGAATACCTTTAAGCCAGGCGTCTCCAATCCACTCGAAGAGTGACTCAAACCCGAGAACATGCAAGGTTGGGAGAAGAGCAAAAGGTGAACAAGGGATCAAGCAAACAAAAGCCAAGGCGGGACAGGGATGGGCATAGTAACATGCAGGGACCTTCGAGGCACCCACCCCGGTCGCACGGCTGCAACTCCCCCACCATCTTTCTCCCCAGGTTAAAAAGCTACCCCGTTCTATCCTTCCAAGACCTATCTTCCTCTCTCCACACTCCTCAAAGCTCTCCTCGACAAACATCTATTCTCCACATCCCATCAACCCATACACGCACAATTAACAAACACTACACGAACATCACCAAAATGGCCTCCGCAGACGAGATCCTCCTCGCTGGAGTCTTGAAGCAAATCAAGGTCAGCGGAATTGACTACAAGCTCCTTGCTCAAGACATCGGAGCCGTCAGCCCCAACGCAGCTAGAAAGCGCTGGGAGCGGCAATACGCTAAACTTCGATCTCCGACTGGGGCGAATGGGAGTAGTCCAGCTAAGCCTGTTGGCGTGCAGAAAGTTTCGAAGAGTCCTGGGAAGAAGATGGGAGGGAAGGGTATTAAAGGGAAGGTAGAGGGAGAGGGCAGTGATGAGGGAATTGGGAGTGGGAGTTTTGGTACGGAAGAGTTGGAGGAAATGGGGGAGGAGAGAGTTCCGGTTACGCCTGTTAGGCAGGGTCCGGGGAGGAAGAGTCGAGCCAAGAAGTTTATGGAGGAGGATACGGAGGTTGAAGAGGATGAGTTGGTGCAGGAGTGGGACGAGTTGGATGACTCTGTCTAGAGAGGTGTGATGATAGGGAATGGCGGGATACTCCTTCTGATGTTTGTTTGGACATATGAACAAGGATCAGCCTTGGGATCTTGGGACAATGGGATTGGGTATCGGACTCAGAATCGGGTGTGAAATATAGATATCATTTTTGGGATCTAGCGTGTAGTGATTGATCATATATTTCTTTTGCAGATAGATCCCTGATCCCGATGTCCCTGCAGCATAGCAAACACGGCTTCAAGTTCGGAACCTAACTTCGGTACTACCGGCTTACTTGGCCAATGCCCTCGATATTTCTGAATGATTCCATGAAGAGAACAAGAAACTGATAACTTCAAAACGAGAGCCATGAAATAATTCAATATTCAAGAATCACGTGCAAAATGCGATGCTTCGACGCCTTTAATCGCGAGAGGGCTCCAAGAAAAGTCAAAGAAACAGAACATTATTGTCAAGGAAGGAATGAGATTGATGACAGTTCTTGCCTCAGCAATAAATGTGCCAAGTTAAGTCCCCAGAAAACATTCTATAGGCTCGGGTATGCTTCCGAGGTGTTGCCTCCCATCAAGCACTAAGATCCTCGAAGATCCAGAATCCGCACTGCATGAAGCATCTCTGAAATTCGAATTCCCCAAACCGCATCATTTCTCGTGCAAAATGCCAAAAAAATTGAACAAGATGTGAAGGCTGCAGCAAAATGCGAAGCAAAAACATCCTCGCTCAAGAGAAACCGCAAAAAAAGAGGTTGCTTCTCTTACAGATTGCGTGTCATCCTTAGTGCAGGGGCCATGCTAATCTTCTCTGTATCTTTTCAAATTTTTGACCTGCCTTTTTATCGGCGGGAAATAAGTTATTATTTAAATCTATATCATTCTCTAGGGTGTTTCTGTGGGTGGTAGCCAGTTTAGGCAGCAGCAAGTTGCTAAGCGAGAAGCGGGTCTAAAAAGGGGAGAATGACACATCGAGCTTCCAACCTTTCTCGAGAGGAGAGGGATGGATGCCTGAGAATAAGGATGGAAAACTTTGGTTTGTTGGGTGTTGAGAATGCTAAGAGACCCTGAGTTGTTGCTGTATCGCTTCTGTTGGCCATCCGTGAAGATATATTTCCCGTTTGAAGGAGGATGTTCTCCAGTCGGGAAGAAATGAAATCTCAAAATCAGACTCGTGTAGGATCGACCATGCAAAGCAAAATCCAAGAGCAAATTCACACCATTGTGGTGCCAACCTCGAAGCTATAGATATTGGACCCTCATATTACTTCGGATGTTTGAACTCGAGGCGAGTCTAGCGACAAATTCGAGAAGGATACAGACATCAAGTAGGTGCTAAGACGGTGCTCATCGGGTGTTGTCTTGTCTGCTAATTTCAGCGCTGAGGAGTAATATCTTCTACATCGTAGCCTCGTCAGCATTGTAATTGTATAGGTAGAACTATCACTGGAATATTGGCTCGTAGGAATTGGTAGTAGAGGAGACACGGAATGGACTTTCCCAAGACAAATTTGTTCCAATTCTGCTTCCAGCAACTCTGCCTGGCGAGTTCCGACCTACCGAAGAAGAATCTTCAACTTCGATAGTAGATGCTCGGTGGGAGGACTGTCTTTGGAAGATATGAATTCGTCGATGCAGCTTGAGTGTGAGATTACAGACACACAACGCCCCTGGCTGCTGCTCTGATAGATTCAGACACTAAAAAGGAGACCAAAAAAGTCTTGCGCAGGAAAGTGGGTCAATCGGACCGTAATCGGGAAATAACTTCGACAAGATGTGCTGCGCTCAGCTACAGCACTCTCCGGATAAGTTCAGCAAGTAGCAGCGACAGCTTGGCAGGCCAAAGAACGTAGAAGCAACATAGTATAAAATATTCTGGGAAGTTGGGGTTCAGTTGAGGTTTCGATGTCCGAAACGGAACTTGGATGCCCTCTTGGTTGCAGACTTGTTCCCAGAATACGGACATCAAACGACAGATGTTGGGGCGACCAGGAAAAACGATATTGGAAGGAAGACGGTGAAAATATCGCGAGCTACCGTTGTATCGACTCGTGAACCGCACAAGAGAAGTCACGCAGATGTGAAATGCGATTTGAGAAATTAGCACTCGACGCCATATAATCAGTAGACAAGGTAACTCGTCTAGTCTATTGGACAATCGCCCTCTCTCGCACATTCTCGAAGGAAATTCTAGGGCGTCTTGGACACCGAAATTGCGGGTCGAAATTATTCAATTGGGTTTGAAATCCTATCCATTGTGGACGAGGCTTGCAGATACCGGTCTACAATCTCGCTGCAGGTCTTAAAATCTCGTTATGGGGAACCAATGATGGTGCCTCATTTGGCCACATAAACAAATGGTAAACGTGAAAAGACCCCGAAGAGGCGGCGTACATGGGAATTCTCCTTGTTGAGACCTAGTTCTTGCTCTCATGCAGTACCCTCTTGGTCATTCCAGCACCACCCATGTTTTCTGTGGGTCACTCAGCTCCCAACAATCGAGATAGATCTTCCCGACTCCTAATCTCCTTGCCACATCTCCATTCCTCTCCACGAGCATGACGTTGACGATAATTTCTCTGACATTGCGGCTCAGGACAATTGGGTAGTTGATATTTCTTCGCATCGTGAAGTGACGATGCATGTAATCGTTACGATCTGTTGCCGCTAGAGAGATGGCAAGGAACTCCCATTGAAGTTGTCTAGCCTCCTGAGACAGATGCTGCTCAGCCCAGATCTTATCAAGTTCGATGAAGCCAATGGGGCCATCAGGGGAGCCATCGAGAAGAATGCTTGCTATGGAGACTGTCGAAAGGTTGATGTCTTGAGTGTAGTCCGTCCACCAAGAATCGATAGTTCGAAATGGAACACTGTTCGTCAAAGAAAGAAATGCACGCTGAGTCTGAAACAACAGCCGTCCAGGGCCTTGAAGAGTAATCTTTATGAGATCTGTTGAACCTTGATCAGGCGAGATCAGTGGCCAGATAGGAGATGGTGGCCTTTCCTTGATACGAAGTATCTGCGATCCATCGACATTTAGGAACCAATCGATTAAGAATTGTTCTGGTTCTTCACCATCCTGCCAAAAAGCTGGAAGTGATGAACTATCCGTGATTCTCTTCTCCGTAAACGAATATTTGACAGCACCATTCGTCGACGCCCACGACCAGCTTGGAAGAGATGCGTTGGCAATTCGTTTTTCGACTTGACCTTGTTGCTACCAGAGCAGTGCGTCCTCGAAGTTCTTATTCGGAAGCCCAAAGAAAAACTCTTGATCATACTTCCGAGACATCTAGTTCGTGATTTCTTGGAAAGCTCGCAAAATGTCCGCCTGTGATGTCAGACTTCGGAGAGTATACTCTTGGACAGCCTTGGAATAGAATTGCAGGAGAGTTTGAGACCTGATCGGCACATTCAATTTCTCGAGCCCATAGCCGGTCGGGAGCAAACGATTCTTCCTTTCGTAGGATACTTCTTGCGAACAAGCAAAAAATGCCTGTGCTTCTGTCAAGAAGATGCAACGACGTGAGAACATTCGCTCTTGATAAGTCCATCCTCGGGTATTCCAGATGGAACGTTCAGCAGTCTCCCCAAGGCGAGGTAGAACATTGCTGATCTCGATGTCTTGGATGGTGATAGTCTGCCGCTTGACCTCCCTTGACCACTTGCTGACACCAGGCAATCCGCTGTTGGCGTGGTCGCCCGCACCTGCCACAATGGTCAACGTCGCTGATGCATATATCGAATCCATGATATCAATTTGTTGTTTCTGTAAGACTGGTCATCCTGAACAATACAAATGCTATCGACCCACAAATATCGCTCTCCCAACTCGAGACACAGCTGCATTGCGTCCCGGACCGTCTGCGGAAGCCGTGCCTGGACCAGTGCATTCTTTTGGCTCAGAGATTCAACGTTCTCTCGTGTCAGGGTCAGCCATTGCTCTGTAATCTTACCCCAAACGTAGCTGAGGGCCAAGTATCTGCAGTTCTTAGGGGCAGGACCAATGCTCATCATGTCCAGATCTATGACGGACATCCTGTCTGGTGTCGCTGGTTGGGCGTCAAGGACGCAGCGCTTATGAGTAGCTTCACAAGTATTGATAGACGTCTTCAAGAACTCTTTATCTACTTTTGGACAAAGTTCGAAAGCTCGGGCGAATGATTCGGAGTCTGAGTCGTGTCCTTTGAATACGAGATCAAACTCGAGCCATTGCCAATTGCTTGCAGTTTCTGTGATTTGCAGCGCGTAACCCTTGGGTTGCTGCCTCTCTGGTTCCAGAGCATTGATGTAGCATGTAGTTCCAGAGCGAGCTACTTCATCCCATGATCCTGCCCAGGTCTGTTGGGATGCCAGCGCGACCAGTGAGCAAAAGTCGCACTCGGGACGCTTGAGGATATCGTTCAGCTTGCCTAGGTCTACCATACGGCCTTCTGCTTCACACAAGATGAGGTGGCGTATCCGTATCTTTTGACATGCTTCACATAGACTCGTGGTTGGCGGTGAATTTTTTGGACACCAGCATATTGGAGGCTTGTTGTGTGGTACCCAAACCCCTTGCTCATCCCAGTGCGGTCGATTTGGAAATATATTTTGACTCTCGGAGTAACTTGCAGACCCCGTCATAATTTCTTCTTGTATTTGTGTCTTAGATGGTGGCGGTCTTGACACCGGAAGGCGTCCTTGCACTCGAGGTAAACCATCAGGGGTACCATTGGGGGGCGAATATTTTGCTGGCAGGGCAGCAAGCTGTGTCGCGGTTACCGGGGCTCCGGGGCCAGGACCTTGGAAGTTGATGGTGTGGAAGTCCCATCTACATTCAGATCATGAGGCTGTAGGTTCTAGACGAAAGCAATACGGGCTTTGTTGATATTGAGTTGAAGTGAGTGTATTGTGGGGCTCGGCAAGTGTCACGGGCCGTTCGGCTCATTTACGGCCCGAGCTTAGCCTCCCCGCAAAGTGCAAGGGACCTCGGTTACATAGCTTTGTCCGTCTCAATCTCAGGCACGAGCTTCTTTTATATATTGCTCAACAACTCCTACATCGCAATAGCAATGCTACGCCTATGGCTCATTATTTCTTCCTTTGATTCATATCTTACCCCATAGTTGCTCATCATGACAGGATCACCTCCGCTTACTGGAATCCGTGTCCTTGAATTGGCTGGTCTCGCGCCAGGTAAACTCCGTCCCCCACGCAGTTGACAGCTCCAACCATATTGACCCACGTTCCAGGGCCATTCGCAGGTCTTCTACTTGCAGACAATGGCGCATCTGTCCTGCGGATCGACCGTGCAATACCTAATGTCACCCATACTCAGACGCCATCGAAGCCACCACCTCCAACGAATGATCTGCTTACACGACATAAATCCTCCGTAGCCGTCGATTTAAAGTCGCCTTCCGGAATCGAATTCATAAAGTCCTTGGTGCCTCATGCGGATATTGTCATTGACCCTTTCCGCCCCGGAGTTTTGGAGAAACTAGGGCTTGGTCCAGATGTCTTACTTGGTATCAATCCTCAGATCATCGTCGGACGAATGACTGGCTTCAGAAGGGATGGCAGATACAAAGATATGGCAGGGCATGATATCAACTACATTGCCGTCTCAGGTGCCCTATCCCTCCTAGGCAGAAAAGGGGAGAACCCTCTGCCACCCGCCAACATACTTGGAGACTTTGCGGGAGGTGGAGCTACATTGTTTCAAGGGATACTTCTGGCGTTGCTTGCACGAGAGAAGAGTGGTCATGGGCAGGTTGTCGAGGCCAATATGGTGGACGGGAGTGCCTACCTCGCCACATTTCCGAGACTGCTGCTCAAAACGCCCATGTGGAATCAGCCGCGAGGACAGAATGTTCTTGATGGTGGATGTCCTTGGTACGATACTTATGAAACAAAAGATGGAAAGTATATGGCCATCGGAGCGCTCGAACCGCAGTTTTTCGCAGAACTTCTTCGAGGGCTGGGACTTTCAGGACAAGGAATTGAGAAAACACGAGAAGATCGAGGTACATGGCCGAAACTGAAGCAGACCTTCACGGAATTGTTCAAGGCCAAATCGAGATCTGAGTGGGAGACAGTGTTCGATGGGACAGATGCTTGCTGCACTCCCATACTTGATTATTCGGAGCTTCAGAAGGACGGGAAAAGAGAAGGAGATCAACGCCCAGCCGTCACTTTACGGGACACGCCGAGCTTAGCCATCTCTAGTGCGGTATCGGATAGAGATTCTGCAACAGGTCAAGGACCTGGTGTCAAAGGAGAAGGTTATGCTGGTGCAATACTTATTCCTGGTCAGGGAGGCGAGGAGACATTAGGCCAGTGGCTTGGCTGGAAACGAGGTAAGGACTTTGATGTTGAGAATGGGGGCTTGGTAAGGAAACCATCTTCTAGATTATGATTATTAGAATCTCTATTCATATTTTCCTCCATGCTTTTCCACTCGTCTAAGAACGCCTCAAATCAAGTCTACCTATCGCACGCCCAGCAATACTTAGAGATAACCCATATCCATCCCACGCCAGATCCGCCTGCCGCGTATCCCATTAAGTCCCATTCAATGTACGGCACTGTTCCTCCCAAGTGAAAGATCGGCGGGACTGAGTTCAGCCGCATCGTTTTAGCTGATTATGATCGCGAGGCGCGAGGCTTTTTCGAGGCTAGCTAGCAAGGCTCGCCGAGGATACTGCTTGCGAAAACCATTGCCTGAGAATAATTGTTACCTTTATCCAGATTTCCTAAAAGCCTCTCTTATGACATACCTCTATATGCTTTCCTCAGCACCGAAAGTGATGGTCTGGGAAGGACTTGGAGGAGGATTTGGTGGAGGAGAAGGAGGATCGTCATTCGACATGTTGATAAGTGGTGCTTTGCGAACCGACATCTTTGATTTGGCTTTTCCAGATCGAACTGCACCGAAACTTTTGCTTGAAATACCACTGCTAAAATCCTTTGCAACAATAGCCATTCTCCCCTTCAGCGATATCCTCTTCCTTTATATCCTTCTTCCCTTCTTCCAACGAACAGATTCCAACTCTCCAACAAAGGAGGTCAAAGCTTCTTCGCTTCCTTCGAAAAAAGCAATGACTTGCCTTGCCGGACAAAACGCCACCTCAAGAAATGCGTCGGGAAAATATGGGGATCTGCTCAGCTGTCGAGGGGTGCCTATTCGAATAGATATCTCACTAGCTGCTGGAGAAAATGGTTAGATTACAGCTCCTGTCTCTCATTCATTGAACACATTTAAGTAGCCAATGTCCAAGCCCCACAGCGGAGCTTCAATCTCAACATTCAACCATAAAATTGACGAATTTCCAGTTGTCAGTGCCAGCTACTGAGAACACTGACACTGCTTCTTCTGCGTAATGTCGTGCCGCTGCCATGGTCCGTAAACCTGTTAAGGCGTCTAACTGCCGTGTGGGAGCGAACGCCTTGTTCAGGGCAAGATCCGTCCTGCTATCTGTTCGCCGCAAAACTGGCCTTGTTAGGAGAAACATCTATCCACATAGCAATGTGTTCTCTATGATTCATTCCTACCCTATCTATGCCTCCAAGTGCCGCCGGCGCACCGGCCGGGCGCATTGTGGCGTTGCACAAACAAGTGGAACATTCTATCAGGGGCCACGAACGTGGGAGGAAAGACAACTGCTGTCCCGGGTTGCCGGTTCGCTGGCTGGCAACAGTGATGCTTGTGACAGGTAAGATTGCGTCCTTTTGAGAACATGGACGAATGGCGGATAGAGGAGGGGTAGGGCAGAAGCCGAGAGGGCGGTGGAGATTAATGAGGCTGCTGCAGGGCTGGACGAACCTCCAAGATTAGCCAATCGAGCTGCTAATGATCAATCAAATTGGGAATACTCCGCTGCAAGATCTTGTGTACGATCGCGGAGGAGAGTCGTGTTGCAATCGTATCGATTGTATGGGCAACTGCAGAGAAGTGTAGCCTCACGGAAGATAATGAACCGAACAACCACATCCATACGTTACCTATTTGCCCTTGCACAGCATATCTCTTGGCAGTTAATGAATCTCTTGCGCTATCTAGAATGCTAAAGGTAGCAGAGAGGCCGGAAATAACAAGAACCATACAACTTTCACTTCTCATATCATTGCCATATCCCCTTATGCTTCCCGCCGAGGCTGTGATAGGACACGCCATTTGCTGTCCATCGTGCTCATCGCCACTTCTCATTCCACGTCATTGTACTCGCGCCAGAAGAGGTATCGTATCAAAAAGGATGTTCGTCAAGAGACAATCTAGAGTAGCAACATAGAAAATGCTGCAATGTTCTATGCCTTCCGGATAGCCTCATTTTCGACCGGCCGGGTCCTTGCGTTTTCTTCCGAGTCGAAGAATCGATTTATTGTACTTGGCTGACAATTTCGTTTGCACGTGATAGAGACTCGACCATTTGTTGGCACTCCTTTCTTCGTCGAACGGTGTAGTCGCTTTCCTTGAGCAGTTCATCGAGAGCATCGGTCTTGTACATGTTCTCCAAGAGTTCTCGTTGCATCTCATCCTTTGTGAATCTTTCAAAGGTTAGCTGAGAGAGTGGCAAATATTGTTCATACACTTACTGGACAAGGTTCAACATAATTGCCTTAGGCACCATATCAATCATCGTCCGCTTGACAATGTTGTAGTAAGACTGGATCAGAAGTTCTAGATAGGTTAGTACAATGATCTTAACGCCAGATACGTAGTCAGCTTACTGATAATCTCAACTTCGATGCCTTCTCGTTCCGACAGAGTACCAGATGCTTTCAGGGTTGGTGGTGGAGCTTCCATTGCAGCCATCTTTTTCTTGTTTTTCGATGCAAAGAAACTGCCGAAGAATCCACCATTCGCATCATTCATGCTATCAATCGTCGGGCTTGCAGCTCGCGCAGGAGTAGATGATGAAGGAATTGGCTTGCCAGTTTTGGGATCCACTTGAACCGGTTTCGCCAAGTTATGCTTTTCGTTGACGATAGCCATAGCCTGCAAACTCGATTAGCACTTATGCATCACGTTTAGGCGTATCAACTTACCCTGTGGCCATTCAAGAAATCTGGATGGCCAGTGTTGATGTAGCACGATTCCATGGCTACCAAATCCTTGACGAGCTTGTTCGTTGGGTCCATGACCTTCTTGAAAAAGTTGATGACGACTTGATGGAACTTCTCCTTCAATCCTGGATATCTTCTGAATAGTTGCTTGCCAAGTAATTGCGTGAGGATGCGGACAAGTTCGTCGTAGACCAAAGAGACACATTTCAAGCTAGGTTCTTCCAGACGCTTGATTTGCTGCTTGACGATAAGCTCAAATGCAGTTGTGCCAACGAAAAGGGCCGGCGATGATCCAGAGGAGTTGTAGAGGATAGTCCTAATGTCGATATCCTTCACCTGGTCGAAAGGATCCACTGCTTTGACACCATTGGCGTATAACTCGTGGAACACAAAGCTGATTCTAGCACCACCAGAAAGTTCAACGCTTGATAGTTCTGTGTTGTTTCCTTCCAACACTGTCCGCCACTCATTCGAGAATTCTGTGATGATGTTGAGGACAATATTTGCGCTGTTGCCAAGCATCGAGTCGCCAAGGCCTGCAAGTTCCTGGGTGTATTTTTGCAAAGATGTAGAAATGCGAGCCTTGATGTCTGGTAGAGTCTGCTTGATGTGCATCATCAAGATCAAATTGAGCTTTCGCGCCAAGTAAGGCGTTCCGCAGTAGGAGCTCTTGTTTCTGTATGCCTTGTGGTTCTCAAAGAAATTCTTCTCGTTCTCCAATGCAGCTGTGATCGCCTTCTTATTGTCAATGTCCCTTTGACCTCTGTTGACAACTGGGACATATCCTAACCGCAGGGGAATGATTCTGCCCGCCAAGATATCCACAACGTCGGTTCCGTCATCCATCAAGTCGACCTTCGTCAAGACACCAATTGTCCTCTGACCTTCTGGATCTACTTCTCGTGCAAGCTTCAGTCCATCTGAATTTGCCAAATCTGTGTTGGCTCCAGTTACAGCGAGAATAATGGCGTTTGGCTTGCTAATTTGCTTGAGCACCATCTCCTTGATCTGCCTCTCAATATCTCTTGGTTGATCACCGACTGGTACCTTCGTCAAGCCGGGCAAATCGACGAGCGTAAGAGTGAGGACGTTGGGGGAGTATATTCGGAGGTTGATGGGAGCTGGCGAGATTCCGGCATTGCGACCAGTCTTTGCTTCTGTCTCCTTGACAATCTCGTCTCGGATCTTATTGAAGTCATGGAACTTCTGGCCTGGGATATGCAGGAACTCTCCCCATTCATCTGCATTTGCTTCCTTATCGCCTCCTACGGATATCTCCTCTGCCTTTACACCATTTGTCTTAACTACAGGCTGGCGGTTGATGAGTTGGAGAACGAGCGGTCTTCGGGTCACGATACCGGTACCTCGAGGTAAACTGTAGATATATATCAATAGAGCACTTCCAGAGGACATGTAACGGCATACAAGTCTCGTCCTACTATATTCTCCAGCACGGAACTCTTTCCACTCGACTGACTTCCCACGACTACTATTTGGGGCAGATCGATAGGGTTCTGGACACCAACTGTCGTGAAGACATCTTGCAACTTGTTCACCAGTCTGCCAGGTCTGTTAGCATGCTGGCGCAAATGTGGGAGCTTCAGGAGATTCTGACGTTATGAGACCGGGGTCCGAGATACCGCCTTGCGCGGCTGAAGACATGTTCATCGAGTTCGAGGCACTAGTCTGGGTCTGTTGCGATATGTGCGACGTGTGAGAGGTTTGTGCGAGCGAGTGCGAGTGCTTAAGTGTGCAGTGTTGGCAGTTGCGTCTTTGATGTTCTTCGTTGTTGAAAGTGCAGGTGCATACGAAGCGCGCCTCGTTTGTAGAAGGGGCTTGAATCCCAGGAAATTTTGCACCGCCACAGTTCGATTGGGAGATGCTTCTTTCAACTAGCTTTGTGAATGAGAACTTCAACAAACTAAGATTATCTTTCACGATATCTCACCTAGGAGTTGCATACTTCAAGTAAGTAGTGTTGATCGTGTTTCTTTCCTTTGTACAAGTTCTCCGCGTCAACTTCTAGAATTAGAGCCTCGTGACAAGTGTCTGAAAAAGTCAAATGCTGTCTCTTGACAACTCACTATGACAGAGGTTTCAGAGATTTTATCACAATCATTGTCTCACTTATTCAACTGCTTACTTTGGATTAGACTTTCAGGTAGACATTCAAAGCATTCTTCTTTCAAAGGTCTCAGCTTCGAGCTTACGAGTACTACGCGTCTCCCTGACCCGTTTTCAGGCTCCGATATAAAGCTTGGGCACGTGGGCGACGGAGAGACTTCCTGTACTTGAGTACAACGACTCCTCGTGGCTTGAGTTAGTACGATCATATCGGCTTGCAAAGCGAGAGGCATAACCCTTGACCACTCAGCGCACTGGAAAATATCGTTGCCTTGGAACATTTGAAAGTCGAATCAATACGCAGATACCCGAGACCCAGAACATCTCAATTTCCTTGGTTCGGGCCTATTGAATTATTGGACACTGGTAGCTCAAGTGCTGCCTTAACAAAGAACTTTGATCACCGACCTCACACCTCCCACCATGGCCAAAACAATAACAATAATCGGCTCCCTCAACACCGACCTCGTAACTCTCACCCCCCGCGTCCCCTCCGGCGGCGAGACCCTAACCGCCTCCTCCTTCACCACCGGCCCCGGCGGCAAAGGCGCCAACCAAGCCGTAGCATGTCTACGACTCTCTCGACCCCGTCCCAAAGCCGGCGTCTTCATCCCTGATATAAAAGTAAAGATGGTTGGTGCCGTTGGGGCTGATGAATTCGGCCCGAGACTTGTTGGAGGGATGAGTGAGGATGGGATTGATACAAGTGGGATTAGGGTTGTGGAGGGGGTTAGTACGGGCGTGGCTGTTATTCTTGTTGAGGAGGGGAGTGGCGAGAATAGAATCCTTTTGTCAACTGGCGCGAATTACACATTCAAGCCCGAGGAGTTCACTACACCCAAGTCTCTTGGGACGCCATTACCGGATCTCATCGTCCTACAACTGGAAATCCCTCTCGATGCCGTTCTCCAGATCCTCGAAACAGCGAAGAAAGCGGGAGTTGCGGTGCTGCTGAACCCAGCTCCAGCAGTCAAGTTACCAGATGAAGTCTACCCAGCCATTACACACTTAATCGTCAACGAATCCGAAGCTGCCCTTCTTACAGGTCGATCTGTATCCTCCGTCGAAGCTCCAGATTTCCCGTGGAAGGAAGTGACAGATGAATTCATCTCGAAAGGAGTCAAGAACGTCATTGTCACTCTTGGTTCAAAAGGAGCTTTTTTCGCGTCAGCCGGAGATAAAGTCGACAAAAGGCCAGGGGAATTCGTGTCAGCAGCAAAAGTCACAAAAGTAATAGACACAACAGCAGCAGGAGACACATTCGTAGGCGCCTACGCCGTCAAAGTCGTCAGAGGCAATAATGATCTTGGAGAGGTCGTCAGGCTAGCTTGTAAAGCAGCTGGGAAGACGGTTGAGAAAGAGGGGGCGCAGAGTGCGATTCCTTGGGCGGATGAGGTTGAGGGGTTTGAGTGAGTGTGTATCATAGCATGAGCTTTGATAAAGAAAGAAAAACGAGAAAGTTGAGGGGATGTCTTGCTTGCACCAATTGCAACCTAAAAGCCCAAATTTAGCCCCAACATTCAAAAAATGAACCCTCAAAATCGCCACATCGTCCCAGGAAATATAAAGACCAATACACATGCTTCCCAGGCTGCATCAAACATTCATTATATGATATATGACTAGGTTCATATCTTGATGATCAGATTACCTTAATCCCTCAAAAAGTCCGTGATCCTTTTGTTGCATGTCGCACTCTTTATCTTATCTAAATGTTAGTTCCGAGCTGCCATTTCCTCTCGATTTTAATTCTCCGACTTCAAATCTCCTCCTTCCAATCTGAGATTGTGCCAATGAGTCCAAGTCAACTCCATGGTAAAGGGATGCTTGATTCCGCCTGCATTCACCGCACTACTGCTATCATCTAGGCCTTTACATACAATAATCCGTCTCCTCCAGATAGCATCGTGCAAAGCGTCTGCTACATCGCTCCTGTGATCCGGCCATTGCGTGCCACTGATCAGGTCAAGTCAACCGGCTTCCATCCTCACTCTGAATCGCAACCACTACCAGCACAATCAACGGTGGCAGACTTCAAATCCACCGCTCTAAAACAACGCAAGCCGAACTCCTACTGGACCAAGACTGGACCAGACCGAGACCGTGACGCTGACCGACTGCCGCGCTGTATATGTCGTGCCGTCACGTACGAAGCGAAAATCAAACGAAGAAGCGAAGTGATGCGATATCCCCATCCTGTACTCCGAAACCAAATGCTCGCATGCTCGACCCTTCTCAAATGCATCTCACTATCACCACAATCCAACCCGACCACCACTCTGATTTCGCCACCCATGCTGTGCTGTATTCAGTCCTGTATCGTGTCATCATATCCAGTCTTGCCTGCCATACCCCTTTACGCCGACGTGATGCTTTGCTTGCTGGAATTTATCGAGGTGAGAATGTTCGTCCATTTGAATGTCTAGAGCCGTTGGAATGCCGTTTTTCGGGGTCGATGTCTGCCCATCTGTTCTGTTGTTAGAAATCATTTTGGTGGGAAAGTAGAATTTGGGAGGACGGACATTCTGACTTTTCCGTCGTCGCCAGCGGAGGCGAACATTGATGGGTCGGTTGGACTCCAGGAGATGGCATTGCAGGATGTTTTCCCATGTTGTAGCTTCTCGACTAGGGTGCCGGATTCTTTGTGCCAGATGTTGATGTTCCCACCTAGATAGGTGATTAGCAAATGTTTTAAGCATGGAACATGAAAACTCACTTTCGCTTCCAATGATGACGAAACTTTCGTTGGCACCTCCGTATGCTGCTCTAATCAACCAGTTACCACCCTGTTCATCGTTCCGGAACACTCGGACGGTTTCCCGTGTCTCCAGATCCAACATGCGAGCTTCTCCGTCGAGCTTGTTGACAAGCAGATACCGCCCGTTCTGGCTAATGCTCACAGAACCCATTTTGCCTTCCATGTCCAAATCGTACTCAAGATCCCGAGTCATGAAGTTGTAGACGTAGATCATAGTTTCGTTCGTCATAGCAACCAGATGTCGCCCATTTGGTGAGACTGCAAGATCTTGGATTCGATGAGTTTGCCCCCAGTCGAATATTAATTCGCCTCTTGTGTTCCATTGGCACAGATTCCGCTCTTTGTCTAGCACTCCTGTTACGAACGACCTTCCATCTGGCGCCCAAACGCAGGCGCCAACTGGTTCTCCAAACCGGGGTAACTTCACGATAGGTTTACCAGTCTAGGAAATACGTTAGCTTCTCTAAAACTAGACACAAAATCTAGGAACTCACATTGACGTCCCATAAGATGGCAAATTTGTCTACTTGACATGTGACAATCATACTATCGTCTGGACTCCACGCAACAGAACCTACACCCGTTTCGGGCATAGCTAGGCACTGAAGCACATCGAATGAGCCGACCTCATAGATCACGCAAGTCCCGTCTTTCCCGCAAGAAGCTAATCTTGACCCGTCGTTTGAGAACTTGACATTCCAGACTTCACCAGTATGCTTGTCCAAGTCCAGCACTGGGTGCACGGGAAAGTGGTTCCGGTCACAATTATGGTCTTGATACAGTGATGGTGATGAAGCCGTGTTGTGATAGAGACAATTGGATATCTGGTGCCGTTTTACTTGCTGCAGTAATATTGCAAGTCGATGCTCAGGTAACATGACTGAAGGAGATATGCATTCTGTTTTGATGTTAGCTCATGTTTCGATGCTAGCAAAATGGACTCACTGGACAACTCGGACAGTAGATGATGCCGTGACTCGCCCCCTGCTCCATCCCATTCTGCCTTGACCTTCAGGTCCTCAGTCGACTGACACATTAAGAGACTAGATCCATTAGCTAGATGTTGTGTGCATAACATGATTCGGTTCGTACCTTGAAAGAAAGTGAAGTTTGCTGGTATCTTGGTACAGTGGTGTCAACTCTTGTCGAAGAACCATCAAGGCCTTTCCAGTATCTCGTTGTTCCAATAGCTCGAGGAACTTCTGCTGCCGTAGCCCGAATCGCATAAGATTTCTATCAACACCATCTCGCAAAACAAGGCCGTTTCCACCGATACTCACTCCGCCTTCCTCTAGAGTATCGCCAAACAGCAAGTTCTCTGCTTGTGCCCAATCTCCTTGCAACACAGCATTGCGAAACTTAGCAACCGTCGGACTTTCCAGATTATAACCACTTTCTTGGCTGAGACTTGATGCAGCGGTATCATAGCCCAAGTCCGTCAAGGCCTGTATTAATATCCTTGTTACTTCTTCCCTGTCGTGACCGAAGTATGGGGGCCTCGGCTTGACCCCAGAATTCGAATGCCCATTTGTACTCGAAGATCCGTTCATGGCTACCGAAGACCGTCGTGTACCATTTGCGGAGTTGGACATCGCCGCTTTGTGTAGAGGGGAGGGTCCAGATCCATTAGAGAATGGCCTGGAGGTACCATTTGAAGTGTTGCTGTCACCCTCTGCTCGCATTCTAGAATCTGTTCGCCTCCTCTTATGACGGTGTTCAGTATCCTCCGCTGATGCTCTCTCTGAGCCCCTCGGACTTTCGTGCAGATCCTCTTCGTCCTCCGAGTCCGGGGATCTATTTCGACGTCTGCGACCGATTATTGGGCGTCTAGGTGAGGGCAAGTCTTCTGAGTCTTCGGCGGCTGTTGTGGTGGCAGAACTGGAGGCAGCAGGCTGTGATGCTGGATGTGGGAGTTGATTATTGTATTGTGGTGCTGAGAGTGTTGTGCTGGGTGGTAATGAGGGTATTGTCGGGGTGGATGGGTCGTCGGAGGTGGATGGGGATGATGTGGAAAGTTGGGGACGATCGTCAGCCAGGACGACTTCTGCGGGAGTGCCGCGTGAGGACTCCTCGTTTGGGCTTGTATCTGAACAGTTCGTTCTTCAGATACTTGGCTCAAGAAGGCGTCGTGGTGTGGTTGAAGTCGCTGGATTTATCCGATCTGGAGCTTTGATAGTGGGATTTAGTGGCTGACTGCTCAGGCAGAAGGGGCGCGGCTAATTAACAGTCTGGTATCCAAAGGGGTTTTGGTTTTGGTGGTGAATGCGGTCATTCTTGAGGCCGTGAAGCATGACAGTGCATAGGATGAGGTGCACGTCGTTGATAGAGATAATGAGCTATCAAGGTTGGGCTGCAGTAGTAGGCGTGTTCAGAATGTCACAGTGGTCGGCACAGGCCAAGAGGTGCTGCTGAATCAGTCGCTGCTTTGCCATGTGATGAACAACCCTAGGCTACGATCATTTGCGGCATTTAGCACATCTACATTCGTCTTGGTGCGTCGGGCATGCAGATTATGTGCTCTAGAACTCGTCATGGAACTTCATGTTAGTATTCTTACTGTTGTGGCTGCTTGCAGTTCCTCTCGAGCATGGCGGATGACAATAGCGGACAATAGCGGGGATTCGGTTACCGTATTATGACCTTGCAGCTATGCTGATGAGAGGAGCTCAAAGGCTCACACAGAGTGTTTACAGATAAATTATTCTAGAAAGTGGATATATTGGAATTTCAGGTCACATCATTCAAGGAAAACAGGCTTTCGTGGCTCTATTCCTAAAATGCAGGAGCTCTTGATCTCACTGCCATGTCTTGCATAGTGGGGCGTCGTTTATCAAGGCCGATTTGCTTTTCTCGCCAAAGCTCTCCCAGATCCCGTATCTCGCAGTAGCTTCGACGACACCGCCATCCAATTGCCAGTCGAGTTTCTTTCTGCAAGTTGATGAACGTTGGTTTTCGACCTCGTCTGAAAGCTCGACCTTCGTTGTACGATCTAGTCCGCACTCGGAACATTGAAATCTTGTCTCGTCGTACACCACGACCGAGCTTCTCTGACGAACTTCCCCCAGAGCTCCCTCCTCTGCCGCCTTCACCAGGCTTCCTATCACCGCCCTCGACTCCTGCAGAGCAGACGCACCCATCAGAACCATCTGCGAAGATGGCACCCAAGAAAGACCAAAAGAAAGACGTTGCTCGAGACGCCGATGGCGAGCAGCAATATGGTATGTCTTGACATATATCAACATGAAGAATTGAAGCTAAAAACAGCTATCCAGGCTCGATTTACTCCGTCTCTGGGTGCGCCAAGCTCTCGACCAGCATTGTATTACAGTACTGACCTGGTGTAGACCCGTCGTGGTGGCAGAGAACATGATCGGTGTTGCTATGTACGAATTGGTGGGTTTCAATGTCCCGGAGAGCTACCTACTCGAAGCTTACGCAAATGTCTAGGTTCGAGTCGGACATGATAACCTTGTCGGCGAAGTCATTCGAATCGAAGCGGACAGAGCTACAATTCAGGTCTACGAGGAGACAGGTATGGCACATTGATGGTGTTGTGGGACAGGTTGCTGATGTTATGAAGCTGGTGTTACCGTTGGCGATCCCGTTATTCGAACTGGCAAGCCTCTCTCCGTCGAGTTAGGCCCTGGATTGATGGAAACAATTTACGATGGTATTCAACGACCTCTCAAGGATATTGCAAAGGCTTCCAACAGTATCTATATCCCTCGCGGTGTTGCTGTCCCAGCTTTGAACAGAGAAAAAGATTGGGAATTCAAGCCACTCATGAAGGTTGGAGACCACATTACTGGTGGAGATGTCTGGGGTACTGTCTGGGAGAACTCTCTTTTGAACGACCACAAGATCCTGCTCCCACCAAGAGCTCGCGGCACCATCACTCGAATTGCGGACAAGGGCAAATATAAGGTTGACGAGAAGATCTTGGAGGTTGAATTCGACGGAAAGAAGACCGAGTACAGCATGATGCACACCTGGCCCGTCCGTGTTCCTCGCCCGACAACCGAGAAGCTTGCAGCAGACAAGCCTTTCATTGTCGGCCAACGTGTCTTGGATGCTCTATTCCCCAGTGTCCAGGGAGGTACCGTTTGCATTCCAGGCGCTTTCGGTTGTGGAAAGACTGTCATTTCGCAATCAGTCTCGAAGTTCTCCAATAGCGATATCATCGTCTACGTCGGATGTGGAGAGCGTGGAAACGAGATGGCTGAAGTCTTGATGGACTTCCCAGAACTCACCATTGACATCGACGGCCGCAAGGAACCTATCATGAAGCGTACCACTCTTATCGCCAACACCTCCAACATGCCTGTGGCAGCTCGTGAAGCTTCCATCTACACTGGTATCACTGTCGCCGAGTATTTCCGTGATCAAGGCAAGGATGTCGCTATGATGGCTGATTCCTCATCTCGATGGGCTGAGGCTCTTCGTGAAATTTCGGGCCGTTTGGGAGAAATGCCTGCTGATCAAGGTTTCCCCGCCTATCTTGGAGCCAAACTCGCCAGTTTCTACGAACGTGCTGGAAAGGTCCAAGCTCTAGGTAGTCCGAACCGTGAGGGTTCCGTCTCTATTGTTGGTGCCGTCAGTCCTCCTGGTGGTGATTTCTCAGATCCTGTCACTAGCAGTACTCTTGGTATAGTGCAGGTCTTCTGGGGTCTCGACAAGAAGCTCGCCCAGCGTAAACATTTCCCTTCGATTAACACCTCAGCCAGTTACAGCAAATATACGACTGTCCTCGATAAGTTCTACGAGAAGGACTTCCCCGAATTCCCAAGACTCCGAGACCGTATCAAGCAACTTCTTTCCGACTCGGAAGAATTGGATCAAGTCGTGCAATTGGTCGGAAAGTCTGCTTTGTCTGATCCTGACAAGATTACTCTAGACGTTGCTGCTATGCTCAAGGAGGATTTCTTGCAGCAAAATGGTTACAGTGACTACGATCAATTCTGTCCCATCTGGAAGACCGAGTGGATGATGAAGGCTATGATGGGTTTCCATGATGAAGCCCAAAAGTCTGTCGCGCAAGGTCAGAGCTGGGGTAAGGTCCGAGAGGCTACCGGGGAGCTCCAATCACAACTCCGAAGCATGAAGTTTGAGGTTCCCAGCGATGGAGAGGATGTGATTGTGAAGAAGGTATGATTGCAGCTGTCGCAAATGTACAAACACCGCTAACAAATTTACAGTATGAGGACCTTATCCAAGCCATGACCGACAAGTTCGCTTCCGTCACTGACGAGTAAACAATTATGAGTATGAAGGATAGCATGCGAAGCGAGTGGAGGAAAGGGGCGGTGATGATTGCATTGCTTGCTTGGGCTTATCACAGAGTATTGTCGATGAATAGGTTGGTAGACGGAAAGAATGTAGTATATATTCTCTTGGGATGGGTTTCCTCGTCAATGCATTCCTAAAATCTTATCCCTCATGTCCAAGTCTGGCTAGGTCAGTTATGATGTCAATTCGAATCTACCAGCACAATGTCCGTCTTGATAAACCACCACACAGTGGAAAAGTCGCATCTAGACTCCGTCGTTCAGCCTGTACAAATTGTTCCATCTCTGCAATAAGTAAGTATCCATTGGTCCCAACTCATTTTATTCTTCCACTCACCTCATCCCAAGGCCTACTCTTATCCACAAACCTCAAATCGGTCGCCAACCTAATAACATGATCCGGATCATGATTAATCGTACTAGCATGAATCGTATAAGGCGTATGAAGTACCACATCTCCAGCCTCATACCCACTAGCCAACCACCGTCTCCCGTACTCCTTCCCAAACTCAGCTGGCCCATCTGCTAAGAGACCGGTACTCATCATGTTTTGGTTGAATGCATTTTTTGCTTCGGTTTCTGAGAGGCCGGTTTCGGCGGCGCGTTGGAAGAAGGATTGTTCGAAGGTTTTGCCTAGGGAGACGCCTGGGTTTTTGTTGTTAATTGTTGCGAGAGAGGAGCGGGACGGGGCGGAAATGGGGAGACGGAAGATAGGAGGGAAGGAGGATGTGAGGAAGGATGGGAGAAAGGAGTTAGGGAGGGAAGGGGGAAGATACAATTTTCCAAATAGATAAGTCCTCCACCGGTGATCGAAACATCACCCATAGGCACCCAAGCCGTAACGGATGTATCCTCTCCATACCTAAGGAAGATCTGATCTTTGACAAGTCAGTACCAGATCTCACCCAATAACGAGATTCCGGCGGCCCAAATACAACAGCATCAAAGAGGTCGCTCCTACCATAATGCACCCCAATAGCTTTCGTCCCCGGGACATTATTCCTCAACAAGGTTCGTCGAAACCCGAGGGTGTTGGTGCCCCAGGAGGTGAATTTTGAGATGAATGAGTGGAGGTCAGGATGCTGGCAGAAGTTCGTGTACCACTAGAGAGAGGTTTTGAAAGTCAGTTTACTGACGCAGCAGAGAATATGAGGATATCTGGGGAAGTGAGACTTCGGGTCTTACAGGCTCAGCATGTGCCTCCAATGCTAGGTCCACGAACGCAGCTGCTTGCTCACCAGGATGACCGTTGCCGCCTACGGCACCGGCTCCTATGCCGGGGAATTGGGCGATGTCTTTGGAGGAGTCGAAGATTCCTTCTACGGGTTTGGTTCCTGGTTTTAGGACCCCGGCTGCACGCCAGAAGTCAGTGTACATCTCAGATATTTGGGTGAAAGGTTACTTGGGGAGAGGTATTCGAAATATGCTTCTCTAGCTTTCAGGACGTCGGCTCGTGGGAGGAGGCCTTTGAGGAAGAGATAACCGTCTTCGTTGTACCGCGCTCGGAGCTCTTCAAGTGGGAGAGACGGGTCGGAGGGACGAAGTCGTCCTGGATTCTGGAGAGGTCCATCGTTGACGAAAAGCTTGGGGATGTCTTGAGAGTTAATAAGCTCGGTCGGAGGCGTAGTCACGTGTGGCATTTTTAGGTAGGTTTTTCAGGAATTGTTGGGCTGAAAAGTAGGTATGTCAATGATAAGATGGTTGAAGACTTTCTGCTGGCAGCTTTGTTTATATCTTTCTGGCATACCAGAGGCCCTAGTAAGATCTTGCCTTACTATCAGCACATGCGCAGCTGAGCTGTTCCGGCATTCCAACATTATGTACCCCACCAGTAGTGGCGTATCAAGATACAGTTGAGAGGAGCGCATACAAGTGTCTGCGGGGATAGTTTCCTCGCTGTCCTCGAGACGAGCAGTTGCCTCCGACTCGAGCTAATGCGGGGTACCGAAAGTGGGGTGCGGGTGGCAGAGTTCCATCTTAAGATTCTGGGACTTCAATCTTCTTTCCTCATCAGATCCATATCAGGAAAGACAGCCCGCACGAGACTTGAATGTTCCATAAACTCTTGCTGACCCTAGCTCGGGTGTCACTTCCTCATTCAGCGATGCAGAATGGCATGGTTGGTATCTTCCGATGATTTGACGAATCAAGCTGATGATATTGACAGCATTTCTTGTCGGGAGAAGCATTACCGATGTGATAACAAGCAACCGAAGTGTGGACGTTGTCATCGAGTGAAACGTTCTTGTGTTCTGGAGCCCAAAGTCAAGTTCCTGTTTAATCAAAGCCTGCCACGCTTTCGAACGAGTCAGGCTTGGGTACCGTTGCCAGGAAGAGGTATCTTTCTCCAATCTGAATCTCTTTCTAGCAATGCTAACTGGTAGATAGTGGACTTCGTGAATGAGACGACAGAAACTACTACGGTCCTTCAACTCGGTCTGCGCCCCTCTGAGGCCCACGATCCGGTCGAAGAATTGGCCTCGATCACTTCTTTAGAAGCTCCAGGGCATAGCAACAATGCTAGAAGCGGACTGCGCAGCAGTTTCCATGATATCTCAGTGTCAACACACGTCAATAGTCTCCAAAGACTGGCATGTGCTTCATCTCAGCTTAAGTTTTCCCTAGCATGGCCACTGAGTGCAACTCAAGAGGCACTTTTACTTCGACATTGGGTCGAGAATGTCTCCGGTTTTGTGAATTTATACACTTTCTTTGCTTACGGCTCAATAATACACAGCTAACGGTTTTCAGTTTGACTTTCTTGATCCAAGACGGCCTTTCGCCATTGAAGTTCCTCAGAGGGCGAGGTCAAATCGAACATTAGCAAATGCGGTATTTGCTTTGTCGGCAAGACATCTCAGTGGCACGACAGATTTCGATGCCTTGATCGCAGATCAATATCTCGAAGGATGTCTTCGCACATTGATCCCTACCTTGGAAGACAGCGAGGCTGTCATGGATGATGATCTTCTAGCTGCTCTTGTGATACTTCGAATGCTAGAGGAAATGGATCGTACGTGTACACCTCAAGATCTTTAGCCATAGACTCACCAACAATAGTACCATTCGTTGGATCAGATCTCCAAAGCCACCTCTTCGGCACCCAAGCTATCATTCGTGCTCAACGAACTGACACCAAATCATCCAACCTCAGTCAAGCAACTCGATGGTGTGCCTTCAGACAAGAAATTTTTGGGTCCTTGAACTCTCAGCGTGCTTTCCAGTTGAATATGATGCAGGCAGATATTGATTGGGCGATGAATGCCAATGACGACGCTGCTTGGGCGTGTCGTGCTGTGCTTCACTGTAGGGATGCAATTCAATTCTCTTTGGGTGCCGAAGGAACGTCCTCGGAGCATACAGAACTCAGGGAAGACAATGTCAAGTGGCGCATTAATAAGCCAACTTCTTTTGAGCCTTTCTATGTCGATATCCAGTCATCGAGCAATGGAAACTTTCCAGATGTCAGGATGCATATGGACTGGCACGGTAAGTATCAAGCTTTGGATCCACGAGACTGTCTAACAATACTGTAGTCATGGCATCGCAATATAACATCCTTGCACATATCCTACTGACCGTCTATGATCCAAAATTTCCTAGATCAGGGCCTTCTCATAAGCAAGCCGTCAGAGAAGTTGACGTAAGCTTCACTGACCAAGATTGTACGACTGCGACTGACATATTCAGCGCCAAGTTCAAGAAGACGTGAAAATACTTTGTGGGATAGGTCTTTCGAATCCACAGACAGCTTCGGCTATGCAGGTAGCCTGTATGGCTATTTCACTGTGTAAATGTTATGTCCTCTGCTGTTTAGAAGGGAATCTAATCTAGTCTTAGGTGGTGACCGGTTCACAGACGATGAAGAACAGCATCAACTTCAAGGTATCCTCGCTAGAACGGAGAAAATCCATGGATGGCCAACCGCAGCAATAGAACAGCAATTAAAAGTTGCATGGGGCTGGGGTAAACCCACCTGACTTGCAATACCGTTGACAAGGTTGGCGGAGTTTGGCGTCCAATGATTTGAGGTACTTACCCGCTCGTGAGACTTGTACCTTCGCGACCACCACGTTACGGAAAAGGAACTAAGCTAGGAGTCTGCCCAACTACACAGCCTGATTTCTAGGACCATCAGCCCATTAGGACGTGCTGTGGCGTTTGTTCCTTGCCTTTTATATGCGGGGTTTCGGGCGTGGGATGCCAAGCGAACGCCTCGTCCTCAAACTAGCTTCATTTCCACATCCCCAAGATTGTGCTTAAGACAGCTTCAAGTCTGGTTTCCAGCAGCACAGCCTCGAGCCTCGAGGTTCATAAAAAAAATTTGTGATGTTTGCGACAACATTAATAAACTACTTGCCTCGATGAAAGGTCCATTCCTGCTGTTGGTGCTCGTGCTGGTGCAACATAGGCTATTTGTTTTAGCAGTTCCACACTCCATAAGATTAGCAAAACCTGCGCCTGCCACGAGAACCACTGGAAGTTGGGTGAAAGCAGTAGAAGAGCCAATACCAAGAGCTACAGCAACACCATGGCCAAACCAAGTGCCAATGTCCGTTCGCCATATTGATGTCCAGCCACGGACAGTACAGCAATTTCAAGTCCAGCTCCGACAGCAACTGGAAGTAAGCTAGGCCAGGTGGTAGTATCCTCAACAAAGCAGTCAACACTACCCTCTGCGATTTGTGGGTTCATACCGTACTCAAATGGCACCTCGTCTGCATTAGGTTAGTGATCGATGATAGGTTCTGTTTTTGATTACGCTCACGAAGAAACAGAAATATTCGGCTGCCAAAGTGGAAATCTTGTGGGAAGCAGTTCTATTATCTTCAACGCCTTAGACGTGTGTAGTTCGTCTGATGGTCGCTTCTTTTGCGTCTATCCAACCACGACTTATACATACTATGGGGCCTCGATACAGACTTATCTTTCCACCGGTGGCGTTGAGATCTCCCAAGGCACCGTTATCTCTTATTATTGGTCGACCGGCTACTCGTATTCCTACTACTACACCACTTCTACTACGACTGGAACGGTTGCTGCTTACACATATTTGTACTATTCGACAACAGAAAGTGCCAGCACTTGGACGCAGACCAAGACAAATTATGAGTACACTTCCATGACAGTAACCTCAACTTATGCTTACACCACCTGCACTTCCTCATCAAGTTACACGTACTACACCGTAACTTTCGTTACGACTTTCACATCATCCACATGGATAACTGGGAGCTATCAATTGTCGGCAACAACGACCAGCGTTGGAAGTCAACTCTCAGCCCCGAATCCATTCACTTTCAATTATTGGGATGCATGGTATGTTGCTTCACTGGGTTGGCCTTTGAGGTCCTGACGATCCTCTAGTTGGACCCCATACACTCCCTGTCAGACATTATCGTCGACTGGGAGTTTTGCGCCATCTTCGTGCATCAACAGGGCAGATGCAAATACGGTCCAAGTCCTCGAGCTCAATGAGTTACAGACGAAGGCTATCGGCATGACAATGACGCTCTCAATATTCACGTACTCAACTGATACTTATTATTCCTTCGTTGACATGTACACATCGAGATCATTGCAAGCAACAGGCACAACTTCTGCGGTCGATTCCAGTCCTTCAGGCTACCTTAGTCTCATTAGGTCTGGCCCGCCATCTTGTGTTGATGCCCTGAACATCACTTGCACTTCCCTCTACTACGCGTCACAACAGTGTTGGAGTGAAGCATTCCCTCCTGGGCCGCAGGACTGCTTGTGCAGTGCGATGGTTGCTACGAACTGTACACAATTCTGTCAAGCAACACCGAAAGACCGGATTTCGTACTTCAACTGGGCATTGGATCTTTGCAACTCGTTCATCAACCCGATCAATGCTACAACTAACGCTACATTCGCCACTTCATGGCCTGAGGCACATAATCGATCCAGCGCCATCTTCGAAGATCTATTTCCGTTCGCCTGGAGCATCGCGTTAACGACGGCCACCAAAAACCCACCTCATTTTCCCAGCAAAGCATTGAAAATTGCGTCTTTCGCAATTAACAACGCCATCGTCGGCATTGCAACGCTTCTCCTAGGCCGACGAACAACCGTCATGTGGTTGACAAAAGGCTACTACGGAACTGCAGGCATGAAATCCTGGCCTTTCTTTTCAATCCTGATTGCTGGCATCACCATCTTCGCGAACTTTATCAATGCGGTACTCATCAAACGCACTGCTGACTTCTCAAGCCCTAATATCGGGACACTCGTCCTCTTCCTTGCCACAAGACCTCGGATGGGATGGATAGCTACTGCACTCATTCCCCTTCAGAAGGAGCAAAGCATGTACATCTCCAGTGGTGTCACGACATTATTGTCAGAATTCTTTCTGCACATCATTGCATCGGTCTTCATGTTCAAGACAGTCATCTTCGCTGAACCACGAGACTATTTCAAGCCAAATTTCTTGCGGAATGTTCCTGGTAGCTGGTCAGCTTTACTCATGTACTGCGGCGCTTTGATATGGGCTATATCTGGTACGATCTTCTTCATCGCCTTTATTTCGAAGTTTATGGTTCGCAATGCGGTGTACTTGTTACTCTTGCAAGCGATCTGGGAAGGGTTGAAATATGCTTGCAAGATGGCTTGGAAGGGTCTGAAATCGACGAGCACGACGATCTGGAACTGGGCGAGGAAATTATCTGGGAAATCTATCAAAGCTATCCGGAAGTGTTTCGAGCCTCGTGCTTCGGAGCCTCCGTTTCCACTTGAGATTTTGGGTGAGGTGTCAGCACAACCATACCCTCCTGCACCCCCTGGAGAAGTTACAGCGCAACCTTATATAACGAAGACTTGGGGGGAGTATCTTGAGCAGATGGGTCTCGTGTCCCAAGCCATATGGACGGTTTGGGGAGGTTGTTTCTTTATGGTGATTCCGTACCTGGCGCAATGGCTGTTTTGGGCCGGATTTGTTGAGCTTTATGGTGATCGGTAGGTCACAGTGTGAGGGGTTTTGCGAAGGCTTCTCTAATGGTTATTAGTTACTGTGTTCCTGTGTTGTGGCAAATGACTTTGGTTTGGACCATTTTCGAAGTCTTGTGTAGGTGGTTTTCAACCGCTGTATGACTTGGGGCTGACAGACTCCAGGTGTATTTCTGAGTGCAACGCATTGATGCTTCCACTGTCGCTTTCTGATTTCGGATATCCTATATACCTTTCTTAGTTGGAGTTCTTGGACGAGAGGAGGTTGTAAGGTTGAGTCGAGGATGAATGATGACCCCATTTCATGACCTCGACACTGGAAGGTTCCACACAGGGACATAATACGCTACTGATGCGAGTAAACTCCTCAATACTAGCTCATTATGATCTGCTAACCCCCTTTCTTGCTTCTCTTCATTGTCCATTCCTTTAACTTTGCAAAGTCCGGACAAGTGTGCGTACTCGCGTAATTTGGATTCAACCTCTCCGCCTTTTCAGACCACTCTAAGGGGATGGGCGTCATGTTTCCCTCGCACATGATGAGTTCTCGGAGAGACTCTATGCAATGATCTGTTTCAACGATTAACTCTTTCGTGCTCTGCGGTGAAGAAGTGGTGAGGCGTTGAAGTCGCGCACGATGTGAATGTCAGCATTGTGGCTTAGCGTCTCGGGGTAGATATCTGAGTAGATGCGTTTTCGTAACATGTTCTTTTCATTGCGTTAGTCTTGCCTTCAATAAGGGAGCATAGCAACACGGGAGGCCTTACCAAGCAATGTAAGCTATGAAAGACTTCAAGTCTGCATCCCCTAGTCAGCGACTCCATCACAAGACTAGTTGTTCATACTCACTCAATCTTAAACTTCCCCGTCTCAGGACTTCTATACAAATCTCCACCAACACCCCCGGCCTCCTCATCACTAACATAAATATCCGCCGCTACTTACATCATTAGCCTTCCAACTTCTTACTCCTCTTCTCCTTCTCCTCGCCCTTCCTTAAAAAGGAGAAACTCACGTAAAATCAAAGCATCAAATTCCCATCAATCTCCCCCTCTCACTCACATTCCTACTCCCAGCATGCTTAGGCTTTTTTGGATCAAAAATCCTATAGATATGCTCTTTATCTACGAAGTCGAGACTGCTGGAGAATGTTACGGCTTTTGCGGAGATGGCGCCACGTGCGGAGACTGGTTGGTTGTGAGCTGGTGGATTTGGAAGTGAAGTTGGAAGGGTGATTACTGAAGTCTGTTGCTGTCCATAGTTTTAGTGATTGGGATGAGGAAGGGAGAAGGGAGTTGATGATTTGTAGAGTGAGATAAGGATGATCAGTGTCCAAGGAAATGCTGGGTTGAGGAGAAAGTTCAGACCACGGCAACGAATGTTGGCCGTATCTCTATTCTCTTCTTCGTGACCTTGTAGAAATGGCGTCTCTTCATCCATACTACGTGCTGAACCGCTGTCTCCCATCTCGATGGTTCTTGGACAGAGACTTGGACACGAGGAATCGATGGGTGGTTGAAGCGCGTGACTCCGAAATCACTTCAAGATTTCTCAGCTAATTCTGTTTGGAGAACATAGACAAGACGTCCGTGTTTTCTGCAGAGACTTGTCATGCTAACATAATTTGGAAGAGGATAGCTGTTCTACGTGGCTTCCCATTCTGAAGTGTCGAAACTAGAATCGGAATCGGTATTCTCGGATCTGAGTCCGAAGGGGTTTCGGAAAGCTTTGTTAAGCGAATGGAAAAGGGGAACCGAGACTCAACCGATGCGGATCTCTGACAATGTCCTGGGTATCGAGATGGATTGAGGCTTCTAAAGCTTGTAGTTGTCAATTCCGAAGATATTCGTGTGAGGTTGGTTCCGTGCAAGAGTTCCGAGATAGACAGTCGATCGGAGGAATGGGCTCAGCTTTGCGTACATCGTTTTCTGTAGAAGCATATCTGAGCCTCGGAGTCATCTAACACTAGTGAGGATACAGCAGGTAACAGAGGCATAGTGCCTTGGCTTTGACACCTGATCAACTTTCCTGCCCTCCACTCCCTCAAAAGTCTAAGGAGCTTGATTACTTTCTCCTCCTCCACCCCTCTACACTCAAACCAACTCAATCCACATCTCATATCCTTTCAGAACATCAGACCCATCAGAATGAAGTTCAACTTCACCCTCCTCACCTTGGCCATCGCCACGGCCACTACCGCTCTCCCCACCGCCCCGTCCCAAGGCTCGTGAAGCCGAGAAGGAAGGCTTTGCGTACAAGGAGAAGAGAGAGACCGAGAAAGAGGGGTTCGCTTAGAAACCCAGGGAAGCTGAGAAGGAAGGTTTTGCCTATAAGCCTAGGGAGGCTAAGAAGGAGGGATTCGCTTACTGAACAAGGAATCGGATCTCGAGATTGGAGATGAGGGTAGCAAGATGGAGGGGAGGACAGAAGTGTATGTCTGTGGAGAGCTGAGAGCTGGGTTGGGTGACTCTGATCTCATTACCCGAAGCTGAAACGAAGACTCAGAATAAAGCAATAAATCAGCGTGGAAGTTCAGCTGGTCTAAGGCACTCGTGTGAAGGAAATTTATGGATGTGAAATGAGAGTCTCCTGGCGGGGTCCTCCAAGACTTGGTCTGACTGACTCTCCATCCTGACACCGATGTATTTCCGCTTCACCGACAGGAAAGACAAGGGAGAGCAGACTACCGCAAGGATAGTAGATCAAGATGATTGTCTTGATTCTAAATTGCTCATCACTTTCGCTTTAATGGGAAAATCAGGGTCTTCTCTTCCGGGTCGTTCATCTTTTTTCGAACTCGTAAGTGAGGCTGATAGTAAAAGCAAGGCCGTCCGCGCCGCCTGAGTACTGCGAGAGGTCCTTTTGTAGCATCTGCAATACAGCTTCGGCCTGATTACGATCTTTGGTGAAAAATCGACCAGGACAATTCCGCAACAACCCCAAGAAGTCCGCTAGAGCTTTCAAGTAACTCGGGACCCTCCTCCCGGTTATGTAGTAAAGATGTCTGTTTACAGGTAGGTAGTTCTCGCAAAGGTGATTTCATGACCTGTCATTGAGCGGATTGTCGATTGGCCGCAACCTCCCGAAAAGGATATTCGAAATTTTCGTAGTCGTCTGATGGTCGTTCTTTATCCTTCAAGTCTGTCGTTTCGCATAGATCTAGTCCAATTATTTTCACAGTCTATGCAAAAGAAGAAAGATTTGATCGCAACTCGTCCATAACTCCATCAACCTCTGCTAAGGGGACTCTTATGGCAACCACAGTGGAAGGCGGCGAAGGCCACCATGGAATGTCATTACTCCGGCGCATTAAGCGGCCTTTGGGATCCCGCAGTCTTCCGCCGGGTATTTTTGGAAGAAAATATGGTCCCAAGAGAAGATCAGGTCTTGCCCATAGGGTTCGTAGCTCCGAACTGTCGACATTGCAGGCAACGCTATAAAGGTTGCTGACAGGGTTCCGCCGTCGGAAGACTGCACCAAATTGCAAGTCAAAAGATTTTTGTTCAGCGGCCGATCTTTCAAGTACTCCTTGGCAGGGTTGTAGGTGCCATTTGCCAAGCCCATGAAATAGTCTCAATCTTGACCACGGTATTCGTTGAGGGCCAAATTGGCCCTCTTACTTAACTCGCAAGTCATTCACCAATTTAACTCCCTTTGAGCCCTATGATAAGTCAGTTAGTCAGGTTCTAAGGCTGAGACTCGTCTGAGCTACTCAAAAATTACCATACAGCCATCCGATGAATGAATGTCTGGACTGCGGGAGGACAAGGACGACATCCGAAAGAATAGGAAGTCTCACCTCGTCAAGTACTAAGCCTACACCAACCCCCTCTTATATTGTCCTCGAGACTGATCTGGAACCCCCTGGTACATCCTGCGATTCGCAATCGTCGGAATGCGGCCGACTTGAAGGGCACATCAAGGTGGAAGGACGTGACAGCGCTGAACGCATGCTATTTTGAGATTGTTCTCGATGCCCCCGAATAATTGCTTTGCGAATGGTGGATTGAAAAATTGTATACTACGATAAGCTGTTAGCCACGGTTGTAGAGTTGGGAAGTGGACATGAATACCTGTGACAATTCTAGCACCTCAATTGAAGACGATCCCTCGCAACGTGGGAGACTCGGAGGAAAGCGTCTTGAGCACTAGTAGACCTTTATGGAATGAATTGTTCAGAGAATTCTCGTCCGATGTCAGGACTTGATCTCTCGAGACAAACGTGGGTAAGGGTTGATGGTGAAGATGAAACGATGTTTCATGAAGCAACCACTATCCCTTCAGCGACGGACTCGCTTGCCACTTTTAGCGTCAAAATACAACAAACTTGAAAGGGTCGCATTAGGGGTGTACTTGACATCTAGAAAGGCAGCTTTCTCTCAATAATAGAGCTTCTTCGAAAGTTTGTAGGGCTGCTTTTTAAAATAGAGATATCTTTGCTCTCGAACTCGTTGTGTTGCTCAGTACAGAGGGTCTGATTTAGCGAGAATGCGCTCTGTAGAAAAATGACGCTAAAAGTGCCTGCCGTCGCTGAGGGGATAGAAAACGCACCCTTTTATGCTGTCTTAGTATATATGCTGCGCGCTAAGCTTGAATCCTCGCACTCTGATTAGTTCAAATTGAGGGTACGTGATACGCACCCCTACGTTAGTGCTATATTGACTTAGGGTGCGTATCACGTACCCCCAATTTAGGCCAATCAAAGTGCGAAGATTTAAGATTAGCGCGTAGCATATGCACTGAGACAGCATAAAAGGGTGCGTTTCTGTAGTGGTTGCTATCGTAAATCGTGGAGAGATGATTGGTTTCACCACCCCTTGGCAACACAGCCACAACCACCTCACGATTAATATTTATTTTGGCCTATGGGTAGTAAGATCTTCCATCTCGAACTACTCAACAGGGTTAATCACCAGTAGCCGCCGAGGCTTCTTTGCGCGCATTTTGCTTGCCAAATCAAACCACTTGCGCTAAACCCATGGAATTGATTTTGTGATGCGAAATATGATTGGATATTTCTGTCGAAGGAATGGTGGTGCATGCAAATGTCCCCTATTCTAATCTTAGGTCAACTTGGATCTCGATTTTTTATAACTATCCTTCGTTCCTTTCGCATGCTACTACTGTAAGAAATTTTGAAACCCTTCAAGTATCCGACACCGATATCACATGCCATTGTCTCCATTATGGCACCTACTACAGTCAATTTCCTCGTCCTCAAACGCGATTGTAAATACAGCGACGGTTATCTCTGCTATTCAATACCCCAAGGGGCCATCGCCGGAATTGTTATTGGCAGTGCCGCTTTGCTTATCGCGCTCGCTGCCGTAATATTCATCTGCATGAAGAGGCGGAGACGGGCGAAGAAGCGCAAGCTTGGAGAGGAACAAGCACAGGGAGACACAATGCAATACATGGGCTCTGCGAAACATGAGCCAATTGCTTTTAATCCGCATGCGTATTAGGAAAAGTGGTGGGTATGTCGCCTGTCTCAACGCCTGGAAGTGGTACTGATTTGAAATGGAGTAAAAAGCTGATGATGGTGGTATATTCTAGGGATCGTTGCTCGAATTTGATTTGGTTGGGGGTTTACGGGTTTTGGTTTTCTCGGATTGAATCGTGAAGTTAAACAAGAGATCGAAATGCGATAAAGCTTTTGATTCGTCGCCTCTACACCAGGTTCACAGCCTGATGCGGGGGTTTGTCAGGCGGACTTTTGACAACTAGTCCGGAGTTCAAGGAGGGTGTGTGAGCAGTTTTTGAAGCTGGCTGTTGGAATACACTTTCCATCATCTTCCATGCCTTCATTTGGTTGAAGCTCACGTGAGCATTTCTATTCCTCCCTCATATTACCCTGCTACGGTCTCTTTATCCTTTAATATTTCCTGCTGCCATTTTTTGGTCACTGTAGTCTTTTTCAATTACGGTGCGCATCCCGACAAGGAAATTCAGGAGCGGTTGCTACGATACGAACATGGAAAATAACTTCACTTACAAACTTCCAGCTACAAGCTATCAGCTACGTTTTATGTTGCGATTTTGAGCTGTAGGAACGGTTAGTACGTGATTAATGTCGCATAAAATGCTAGCCCGCGCGAACGATCGCAAACGCAGGATTAGGATGTTCATTTTTTTCATCATGATCACTTATGCTCATCAGTCCGTCGGTGGTGGCCAATCTGGGAGGGGTTATCACCTTGGATTGGGTCTGAGGTAGGGCTCGAAGTCGAACGTGATGTCTACGAGCGGCTTGGTCCTCACCCCCGAATCCTAAAATACCTTGGCCAGGACCGATGCCCACAAAGTCAAAGCCAGCAAGATCACTTGGGATCCGTCTCGAACATCAGGCGAAAGGGAACCCATTCGTCCTCAAATAACACCTCGGCCAAGCGCTCTTTGACCTGTTCGTCATCCCAGTCGACCAGGATCCGCTCTTTCGACTCTTCCATTTTTCTCTCCACAAATGATTCCATTACACTTCTTTCCCTCTCACTCAATAGATGGACTCTCGTCTTCCAAAGGTCCTGCTTTACGATATCCCCTTCTCTGCTACCAAAGAATCTCTTATCCAGGTACTTCCAGAAGATCGTGTCGAAGGCCCAACTCTTCCTCGCAGCATAGTTGAGCCAGAACCGGCCAGTCTCCCAACTCTCCCGCATGTATGTAGACATTACAAATCCCTTCGACTTTGTCTCTATGCTCTCCTCGGCCTTCTCCATCGCCCGCAGCCAGGTCTCCAGGTGCACGCCATAGACCTTGGTCCAATCATCAATATTAGCGCGCCACATCTCGGGCACGTTTAGCAACAGCCACCAAGGAGGGTCAAGGGCGAACCGCGTGGGAGCGATATATGCGAATTCCCAGTCGATGATGGCAACTATGTCATCGGCTTCATTTAAGAGGATGTTACTTCCCGGAGGTCATCGCACCAAAGCCTGAAGGAGCTTGATCCGCTAGGAGCTGGGGACAGCGTCGAGGCTTGGCTCTGAGACTGGGCGGACCAGTCGTCCTCTACGAACCTGAAAGTCGACAGCCGGCCCTGTTTGGCCAGTTTGCGAAAGAGTTGGCGTGCCACGTACTTGTTCCGGCAGTCGTCCGCCGTTGTAACGAGATCGTTGTGTTGAAAGACGAATTGTGCTATGTGCATCTCCGCCAGCGCGACGTACCATTCGTCAGCAGTCCCATACGTTCTGTCCTCGGGGGGAAGGGTGGCGCGGGGGATATTCGCGAGCTGGAGCATGTTGTTCATGTTCTGGGTTATCGGCCGTCCTGCCACTGAGAAGGCGTTCTCATCAGTCTGGGCTAGAGAGCCGATACGGGGAAAACTGGGTTCGAAGAGGTGAAGCAAGTGGACCGCCACTTTGCCGTACAAGCTCTCAAGTACATCCTCAGAAACGTCGGGATTCAGCATGTGAGCCTCGCTGGGATCTTTCTCGTTGGGCATCGCCAGCGCGTGCGACATGGATCCGCAGTTTTCGACATGTTGGATGATAATAAAAGGCCCAACTTCAGAATCCGGACTTGACAGTCCGTGAAAGAGCACTCGAGGAACTGGAACTCGGGTATTTTGTGCAATAAAGCTCGCTGTTGCGGCCTCTCGAAGAGTTTTTTCCCCCGGAAACTGGGCTAGGCTAGGCTGGGGCAGTCGAATTATAACATCGTCTTTGGATCCCTTAATTCGCATCCTGTAGAGGTTGTTGTATCCCCCGATCCTCATCGGGGTTACCCAGGTTGCGGTCTTCCCGAACTTCTGCGTTACGAAGGATTCTATCTTGCGTAGCGTGGAGACGCGCCGAAATAGTTTCTGCGACTCTCCCCAGGCCTCATCGCTTCTGTCCCAGGCGACATTGTCGAAACCTGCCCGATCGTCGTCCATAGTAGCTGTGTGATGCCTTCAAGGAGTATCGCGGTCGATATTGCAAGATTATGATCGCAGATAACAAAGGAGGACTGAAAGCGACGGAGGAATTGAGCCAGCGAGACTCGATGACAGGATTGAGGGTGGCAGAGATAATAATGAAATCAGCTTGGCATGTTATTGCTGGTTAGACCTGCATACACACCACCGCCGTGAAGGCGTTTCGATGTTGTGGTGGCCGATTTCAGCGCTTGAGCATTAAAATAAAAGCGCGTTTGACGAGGCACCCCATTGGCTTGAGCTTTTTCAGTTCTAAGAATAAGGCAACGGCTAAACCCTGCCTGGTCATTACAGAACGCAACACGAGGAAAGACTCCCTATATATCACTCGATATGTGACTCTTACATTTATGAACGTCAATCTGGGACGATCTCACGCCCTTGGATGGACACCGAGGACAAGCTGAAAAATAATTGAACACATGCGAGGTGGAGAATATATAAGAACGAAATCAACAGTGGTTGACAGGATTATTTACGCACTACCAAAATTTAAGCGAAAACACACCAAAAATCGCTCTCTTTACAACATTATAACTCAATAATATTATACTATACTACCTTCTAATAATTTGTATACTAGTCAATAATGATTAAAAGAGAAACTTTCATACCAAATCTTTTATTTCAAGTCTTAAAATTCAAGAGTTATTTAAGAAAATCAAATTTCGCTAACAAATTTAATGCTTGATTTTCAAATGTCAACAACGTATTGATATTATCCTAATTCTAAGTTGTACAAGCTTAAAATCTAGTTTATCTTTATTAGATGTTCAAGTTTTACGAGAAATGAATCGCAATATATTTCATAATAAGTGCACAAAGTGAGTAGTTTTGGGTGTATTTTCAGTGTTTTTGGCCCGTGCGTAAATAATCCTGTCAACCACTGTTGAAATGGAACGAGTGGGACTAGGATAGAATGTCCCAGGCAGCAGCATCTCATGATCTCTGGAGCGTATGGGATCATCAGGACGGCCTTCATGCAGTCATACAGAATGAGTTTCCCATCGAGGATTCCTCTTTCGTAGAGCTCAGGACGTCCGTCTTGCCTGTCGGGTTTCGAGGCAGTTATCGGGTATGGGAAGAGAGCCTCGCATGATCGAGCGGAGGTTTCGACGCAGTTTTTTTGAGGACTTCCTGGACTGTTCAGAATTGCTCTAGCTCATAGACATCGCAGAATTTAGCAAGATGTTACTAAGTCTGTGAGTTTCGAGTTTCAAGAGGGTTTGCTCATGTATCCTCATGTATCGCATCTGGTCTTCGATGTTGGCATGAAAGAATCCGAAGGGATTTTCTGTCGAAACATGATTTTTAGGGGAGGCGGGCGCCTCAGGCCCGAAGAATGCGGAAGGCGTTCCGTCGACGACTCGCTTCTTCTTCATTTATTATTCTCATCCAAATTGTTTTAGGAGCCGTACCCGATAACTTTCGCGTCTGCAAGTGCCGATTCGATTGATTCTAACTCCCCATGTTTGCTCCTCCTTTCTGAAGCCAGTCACAGTTACTATCATTCAAAATACCCTAGATCCTGCTCCACCAAAAGCCCTCAAATCGTATCGGGGTAGCCGTCTACCTCAAATCACATTGTGCGTTATCAATGATTATGGAAATCGTACCCGCTCTACCTTGTTTTCCTGTAGACCAGGGGAGTGATTCGAGACGTGTCGAATATCAGGTACCATGCGATCGGTCGTGACGGAAGTGGCATCCATCGGTTCCTCGAAAGCAGGCCAGAAAAGATCATATGTATCATCCTCAGCTTCCTTAACACACAAATCGTACCCGTTTTCCACCAGGCTATCACAATATGCTTGAAACACGAGAGTTCCGCGAGCCATAGCAATTTCGGTAGGTGTAAGCGACCTTCCTCGGAGATCTTTTGGGACAAAGAACCGTCTGGGGAAGGTTGAGGCATGGGGATCGGCGCCGTACGCGATCAGAAGCCGCATGATATCTAAACGCCTCGCATTGACAGCCACATGGAGAAGGGTCCAGTTTCGTATATCCATGGCCATTAAGAAGTTTGATTGGTGTGTGATGAGTTCCATGAAAGTCGACAAATTGTTAAAATGAACTGCGCAAAAGATCGGCGTCCACCCTAAGTTCTTAGTCCGAATAGTGAGTGATGCCTTCCGGGCTAACAATGACTTGACTTGATCTGCGGTTCCGTATGCAGCTGTACGATGCAGGATAGTCCACCCTTCCCCATCCCGAGCGTTGAAGTCATCGAAGCCTGCGCCTGAAAGTAGCTCCAGAAATTCCTCGCAAGGAGCCTGGTGACGGGACTCTGCTCCGAAGAGGCTAAATGCTGGAGTCCACCCTCTTGCACTGATATGATGGACATCGGCACGGTTTTCCAGTAGCCATCGCGCAACGGAGAACTGGCGATGTGCCAAAGCCCAGTCTAGTGTGCCCCTGAGATATTAGACGCAAGAAAGGTTCGTTGGACTGTTTGTCTTACGTTTGGAAGCGCCCTAACGTCTTTCTAACGTCAGCCCCTTTGCTCACCAAGAGCGACAAAACCTCCACAGATCCTCCAGCAATTGCATGCTAGCTGGCTGTCAGCAATTGAGGATGGCAGGTTTGATGAGGTTTTGTACATACAGAGATAGGCGAAAAGTTGTCTGACGTGATGTCATTGACACTGGCTTGCCCCTCGATCAAGAGATTCCCCACAAGCGGGGTATCCCCTGACTGGCATGCAACCATAATCGTAGAATTATCTGGCACAACATTCTTCAATACTACCCCAGTCCCGATTCGGGACACTTCCCAAGAAAAAAGAGACGCTTGTTTAAGTTTGACCTCCATGCAGAAAACCTTAAGGCAAAATAAGGCGTGCAGCCTTAATGAAAATCCATATAAGATCTGCTGTGAGTCTTCCGAGCAGCATATAGATCCATTCAATCTTGCAATGTAAGGCAGTACCAGTTCCGAGTTAAACACACTTAGACCCCAGGAGAATCGTGCTACACTCTTTGATAAGAGTCTGTTAAGCTGGGAAGTTTGTGACTTGAGGGTGTCTTTGACAGCTTTGAACTCGCCCTCGAAAAGGTTCGAATATCGACTGGGCGATTGTCAGCATAAGACGAGAAGAGTGGGAGCAGGTCGTTGTTTACTTGTTAAGCAGGAGCAGGGTGGTTTGAAGAACTCCGCCATGACGTTGAAGACGTGTTTCCCATGCTTTGACTTTCGATGCGTCACCAAATACCCACCTGAGGCGAGCAGTGCGACCGTTGGTTATAGTCTTCTTCTTCAGGAAATCAAGTATCTCAGCAAATATAATGCTAGTTGTGTTCAAAGACTGTTTGAGAAATTCAAGCTCAGTAGAATCGAGATCCAAAGCAGTCTCAGTAGTTGACATTGTCTTCTGCACCTGGTGAAGCAGAAGCAAGTGGCTGCTTAATCCTTCCAAGCGATGTCGAAGATCTTGAATCTCTGCCGGAGCATGTTGATATCTCTGTGTAAGGCTATGAATGAGCTTGAATGTGTTTATGGCTACGTCAATAAGTGTGACCAGCGAAGCTGCGCCGCCAATTGGATCCATGAGCTCGGAATTCGATAGAGTCTCGGCCTAATCCTTAACTTACGAAGAAAGTTTCTAAACTTAATTCCAATAGTTATCACTGCCTTCCAAAAGCACAAAACATGACTGTCGAGGTGGTGCGCCTGAAAGGCTGCCCCGACGTTTGATCCGCTAGAACCTCGTGCGGCTGTTTTCAAACACTTCAACGTATGCTTTCGGAAACAAACGTAGAGCGAATAGCTCGGGCTCTTTAGTCGTGATGTGCCTGACCAACCGCCCGCCTCAATCTGCACAGTACGCTGTTCACTCATGATTCGTTGGGCATCTCAGGGATTCGACACCCTCACTGAAAGGCACAGCAATGGCACTTTTCGGGGTTGCCTGATTGGAATTCTTGGCAAGCCTTTGCACACTCCTGTCCCGACTATGGTGACAGCCCTGTATTCTCCTCGACTGTGTGATTATAGACTGAAGACCAATGAGCAGTCACTAAGCAAACCCTACCAATGCAGACGTGCTTCTGCTTGTAGCGCCTTATCTTCCAACGCTCGAATTGAATGTCTGACACGTGAGGCTCTTTTGGGAATGGCCACCTATAAAACTGGCTGCTCCGACTGTTTTATGGTCTCGGTCATCTGACTGCCTATAGCATCGTGTATCGGAATTCGTATCTTCAAAATGTCATCTGGGAGAGAGCGCAAGTCTAAAACGCACGGAAGCAGCCGGCGAAAGGGAGGTAAAGGTAGCTCTAACAAATCAACGGAGAGGATACTTGACGAAAGTTGCGGCATGTACTATCAGCAACGGACGAATGCGCAAAGTGAGCAAAAGGATCAGAATTGGTGGAGATATATGATTTCGGTTTGCCGATCTCATTGTCTTCAAACCTAATAAACTTTTACAGGCCAGAATGAATACAAATACGAAGGGGAAGAGGAAGCGATGCCCGCCTTGTCTCAAATAGCAGAAGACTACAAATACAGCAAAGAAGCATGTCAGCCTCAGTATACTTCCAATCCTCAGACCGAGAGATCCAGGCAAGTCAAGAAGCCGCACCGGAGAGCATAACTAATTGGTGTCAAGGAATGCAGGATTTGATCAACATGATGATACCATGTATGGAGGCCACCCCGACGATGAACAAGAATGTCCTTGCGGCGGTGGATGTCGCCCTATTAGTGGATGTAGCGGAAGCACCCAGTATGGAGGTCCGAAACGAGGATCCGATGAGCCTTACACTTGCAACTGAGCCTAACAGATTGACATATGGTGTTCTAGACTACTTGGCAGGGACACCCAGGATAGTGCAGTAGAAGCAAGAGAAGAAGAGCGACCTTGAAAGTGTCGTTGAAAGTTGAAATGGATGCATTGCGCCGGGCTGCTGGCACGGTCTACATATCGCTGTTCGTCTCTGGCGCTCACGAATGTTCGAATTCCGGATTGTAACCTGAATAACAATCACACTATCTATTGGAATTCTTCAAAATTGAAGGACATGATAAATACGACCTCAAAGAACCACTACATTAAGTTCAGCTGTTTTGAATTATATTCGGTGGTGAAGAACTGTAGTATTGATGTGATCGAGTTGTCTCTTGTTTTTAGGCGAGCGCCAGAGACGAAATAGATTTTCTCGGATTCTTTTTGCTGGGCACTCTTCACCTCACGTCGTCCTCGCGGTATTTTGATCCGTCCAAGCCTTCTCGCTGGAAGGCTGGTTATACTTGGAACACATATTATCCATGTCCGATGGTTCCGGTGAAGCATGGCAAGGCTGCTGCATTCAGGGCGGCTTTCCACCCACCATTGATGCCCAATATGAGCTGAGGCTGGGAGATAACCGCTCCAAGCTGGTACAAAAATCGAGTTATTGACATAACCATGTTCAGGAGCTCACTCAAGCCACAGTCTTTCCACGGCGGTCAAGACATCCATCATGTCGTCCTCCAGGACCTCTCGACAAAACATTCCTTCAGCAAACTCACATGTCAGAAGGTGACAACTACGACGACGTCGAAGCTCATTACCGACCCCACTAGCAAGTTGATGAGCACGGTATGCTATCTTCCTCGCGGTGTCTCTATGGTATATTTTCTAACATGGCGCAGAGCATGAGCAATGGGATTCAAGGCAGCCTCGTTCAGCTCCATCCGTGGCGAGCATTATTCCATCAGGATATAACACTTCCTCAAATTGGGGAGCTATCATACGACGCCCTACGACAAGTTTGGGGCAGGAACGGGGAGCAAGCCCTGACTCCTTCACAGCCTCAAACGTAACCATAAATACAGTCGCGCCTAAGGAAGGCCATAGCACGATATTCGGAAAAATCTGCAAGGATATGGGTATTCTCCCAGAAAGCTACAAGAGAAGATGTCACAAGCATCCAAGATCTGCATCTAAATGGAATCCCAGTATGCTGCTAAACAACTGTTTTTTTGTGTGTATTGGCTATCTCTTTCGTACGCCATGGGATGAAATGTCGATGAATTGGCAATTTCAACTCCACCAGAGGAAGTCCAGGGAATATAACTTGGAGAAATGGAACGAATTCTCTGGCGAATCAGCGGCGGCTTGAGATATCTTGTCTTTCCTGACTATAAAGGATATTACTCCAGGCCCCATGATCAACAACGCTTCGTCTTGGATATCTTGCGCGCAGAGACTCGAGAGTACAAATATGAACCAATTGAGATCGGATATGAAAGGGCTGATGGGAGTGGCCATTGCGTCGTGGCTAAAAGGCTGAAGTATCGACGAGGAGATAGGTTGGAAGATTATAGGTTCATTTGTTATCAAGACAAAAGCGAGGGAAGGGATATGTTGAGTGATATGAAGGAAAGCTTCATTACGTTTGCCGTTTCTCGTTATCTTGAGCAGTCAGCTTCTGTTAACGTTCACATGGATTTCTATTATAAGACAGCTGTTGATAGCGTTGCGGAACATGTGGAATTTTACAAGGAAGCGGTACAGTAAACAAGCACCACCATGTATATATTCATCTGAGTAGCACTGATTTGTGCACTACGATTCACTGAGTTCATTCTTGATCAATCATCAAGCCAGTCTTTGCGTACGACTTGTCTTAGGAGCACGTGTTGCTATTATTGGAGATGATGGGTGGGGTCAAGCCACAAATCTCATCTTCGACATGTCGACTCACATCATATGCCACAGCTGGTACTTGCCCTCGAGAATTCGGGACATTGCCCTTCTCTTAATCACTCAACATCAAACCTACAACTACAACAATCCAGATGCGCACCCACCAACTTGTCAGATATGCTCGTATCATTCTAGCCCTCGGCCTCCTCATTCTCATCTTCGACGCCTTCAACTCACTCCGCGGCGTACACTTCCTCTTCGAAACAACTCGCACGCATACCTCCCGTTCATGGCACGCCTTACATATCTTAAAAACAACATATTGGGGCTCCTTCAATCCAAATGCCATTACATCAGCTACTCGCCGGGATGGTAGATGGGTAGATCTTGCGGGGTTCAGAGGCAAGGCTGGATTTCATTGGGAGGGGTTTGCGACATGGAGGGATAAATGTGGACTCATTGGAGAGAGGGCTAGGACAGAGTGGTTCTTCAGAGGAAAGAAGTCGAAAGAAGATGTGATGGAGGATGATTGGGGAAATATGAGACATATATTTCATGGGAGATGGGTGAGGTACACTGACGATCTGGCGGAGAAGAAGAGCGGCAGAAGTGTGAAGTTCTTGAATATTGCAACCTGTTCAGACGTCAAGGGGGACGAAGGAACCGTCATATTGAGAATTGATGAGAAGAAAAGCCTGGAGATGGAACTCGACGAAATACCGACTACAATCGAAGTTCAGGATGAATTGGGAACTATATTCGATTACGGTTTACATCGTCCAGAAAGGTTGGTTCGGGAAGTGGCTGCTACAATCACAATCCAGGATGGAGCTGCGGGTGATGCAGGTTTGGAGATGCGTGTCTTTGGTGTCCATTGGCCTCAGATTGGTAGTCTACTTCTGACCACTACGAGTCGGAAATTTGATGGCATTTTTGGACTACCCCATCTGAGCATATCGAAACAGCATTTTTTGGCGAGTCAGAGACTGCTGAATGAGACGATTCGACGAACCCTCGAAAGAAAGCATGAGGATAATCCGTGGAAAGCAAGCCTAGGTAGGAAGCGGGGTAAGGGACCGAGATGCGAGTACGTGGTGTATATACAGCTACATCCCCTCGATGGGAGTACTGTTGTTCAGAAACCTGTCCAAGGGTGGGAGAAATTCCTGTTTTGCCCATTTGGAGAGTCTGTTCTGAATACGACGAAAGTGCAAATTTCTACGGTCATCTTCTCGCCGGATTGTGGGTTCATTCTGGAATCGAAGGGGCCGGCTCGGTTTCCTCAAACTAACATACAGCAGCTGGCTTGCGAGCCATTTGAACAAGTGCTTTCTTGAAGGGTTTTCCTTTTCTTTAAAGTCGGATAAGGAAGATCTGAATTGTCATGGAACAAAGGTAGGTGAGGTACTGAACGCCTATTGCTGTGCTGCCAAGATGGGAATGCTGTCAATTTGTAGCTCACTGCCCTGGAGAGGGTTGAGATCTCCGATATCGCTGATATCGAGGAGTCTCAACGTTGATACAGAAAACGGACTGTGGGATGAAGACTGTGAGCCCATAGACTGTAACTAAACGTGGCTCCGAATTAAATATATATTGACCTCAAATATTGACCAACTTGGTTCCAATAAGAGGGTGAACTAAAACTACCAACCCTCAATTGAATTAATTCCTATTATGATCGAATAAAAATTCAAGAAGGTTGATGTCGTGAATCTGGAGTCTTCGCTGAAGCCCTCGAAATGACCCGCAAGCGAGAAGCTTGGCAATCACCATCTGACCTCTGGTCTGACTTTACTCTTCCCATCCTTCTCATCAACACAAAAGTCGGATCGTGACGCGTCGATTGCGATCGATTGAGCTCAATGCCGAAATCTGATACACTAAGAATGTCACCGTCGCGCTTGCCGTGCGGTGCCTCTCGATGGTTTCAGCATCGAACTTTCCGCCCTCCGCTCCTACCTTGCTCTACAAACATAGATTCTGCTAACCAACCCAATTGACAATTCAGGTAGAATATCTGGCAGAGTTCAAACCTCCTCGACAATGGTGAACTTGGATCCATTTACGTACTTCCACCTGTAAGTCGCATCTTCTTCAGACGATATACCCCGCATTGCAGACTCCCAGACCTGGCATGTGCTAATGATGAAGTAGTCCTGCAGACTTCCTTGGATCCTTTCTTGCCTCTCAATTCACGACTCTGCCATATCCTGATGCCGATTTCAATGGCCAGACGATCATTGTGACGGGCGCCAATGTCGGTCTGGGACTCGAAGCCGCGAGACATTTTGTAAGATTGGGCGCCGCGAAAGTCATTCTTAGCTGCAGGAACAAAGAGAAGGGCGATGGAGCAAAGAGGGTAATTGAGGTGACAACAGGTCGAATGAATGTGGTGGAAGTATGGCAGGTTGACCTCAGCTCCTACGAAAGTGTCAGGCATTTCTGCGATCGAGCCTCTAAGCTGGAACGCCTGGATGCTGTGGTCGAGAATGCTGGTGTTGCGACTCCAACATACGAGGAAGCAGAGGGCATGGAGAGCACCATTACGGTCAATGTCATATCCACGTTCTTGATGGCACTTCTGCTGCTTCCGAAGCTACGAGCAGACGCCCTGAAATATAACATCACACCGCGTCTGACTATCGTGGCTTCGGATGCTCATGAACAAGTAAATTTGATTCCTTCCCAATATTAAACACCTCTAATTAGGGCATAGGCTTCGTTCAGAGAACAGTTTGCTCCTAAGATCTTCACCGCCCTCAAGTCTTCGAAATATCAATCCGACAGATACAATGTCTCCAAACTCCTCGAAATCCTCACCGTCCGAGAATTGGGACCGGCAATGACCGCGTCAGGCAAGCCTAAAGTCATATTGAATACCCTCACTCCTGGCTTCTGCCATTCGGAACTCATGAGACATGCTGCATTTCCCCTCAACCTCCTGGGCTGGATTGGAAAACTGCTGATTGGCAGGTCCACTGAAATGGGAAGCCGAACACTCGTGGCTGCTGCTTGTGCTGGAGAGGATACGCATGGGACATACATGACGGATTGCAAGATCAGAGAACCGAGCAAGTGGGTTCGAAGTGAGAAGGGAAAGGAGGCACAAAAGAGGGCATACAAGGAATTGCTAGGAGTTTTGGAAGAGATTGAGCCTGGGGTCACCAAGAATATCTGAAATATTTAGAGGTGACCAAGATGCCGTAGGGAAATGAAGATGTGCAGGAAATGGCATCGAGGTGCCATTTCGCTGCCTGGCCTGCTGGCTAGTCTCGTTGGACCTCTCTAGGCGGTCTTCAAGGCTGGCCGCTTACAAAAAAGCGCGTTCAAGGCCCCTTTGCCAATAAGATGCCAGAATGTCCGAAACCCTCTAAGAATTCGGCTTCTAATATTCGCAATATATAGAATGTCTGTCTTTCCAAAACTATCAGATGCCGAATCTAGGCTTTCAGAATGTCCGTCTGCATTTCAAGCCTCTTGCTTGCATCTTTACTGTTTCGGTTTGGGAGATTTTGATAATCGGAGTGCCTCTTTCACTTTGCAATTTCTAAACAAGCACATCTAGTCTCCTCACTACCTTCTCTCGGTAGCATATCAAGCATCCTTTTCCAACCACTCCCCTCACGCCCCTCAGCTCCAAGCCTCTATCAATCATCCAAGTGTGCGAACACATTACATATCGGGCATCTCACTGGAGCTTGTCCAGAGTGTTTGTTTTTGTTGATCCTCTGTTGCCAACGAAACCAAAACTCCCAGCACTCTCTGCAGGACCTGTGGTTGCACGGGCTGAGTCTTGCTGGATCCGTCATTCGCTTTCCACAAATAGGGCACTTCGGCATCGCTCCTCCCTCGGTATTGAATGCCATCTCTTCATCAGGGTTGTTATTGTCTTCTTCGTCTCCTTGCCTGTCGTCTGGTGCTTTACCTTTGTCTTTGCCTTTCCACTTTCCTTCATCCTTGTTTTTCTCTTGGCACTTGTCAGACTCGGTGACATCGGAGTGCTTTTGCTGAGCTTCAGACTCATGTCCATCGCCGCTCGCACTCTGCATTGTGCCGCTTGAGGGGCCGATGGTAATGGTCATAAACGTTGGCAGGGGCTTGAGTTTGGAGATGAGATTGCGGTATTTCTTTTTGTCTGACGTTTTTCCTGACATTTTGCCTTCACTGTTGTCTCCGCTATTGATCATCTCTCGACCATTGTTCCAGGATTTAGGGTGATTGGAGTGTTGCTGCTTAGGCCGAGCTTCGTTCTTCGCAATGGTCGTGCTTTGCGTCTCTGAGCCGCTGGATGGGCTAAAGACGAGGATTCCGCAAGGCCGCATGGTGTAGAGAAGGAGAAAGTTATCTTCTACCTCTTTCCTCGCCTTCGACGTTTCCAGTGGCTCGTTGAGATCAAATCGCATCCCTGGTGGTGGATTCCGGGGGAAGTGGATGTTCATTGGAGAGTTGTTGATAACCAGTTGTGGGTTTCTTGCTGCAAACGAGGATCTTAGGGTGTTGAGCAACGATTTGTCATTCGGAAGAAATGCAGCAAGCAGCTGCTCTATGCTATGATCGAACGAGAGGTTGTCTGGCATTTTGTTGCTTCTTGGGTCGCTGGCTTACGAACTGTACCAAAACGCTTCGGTTCAGAAAGCCACGGGGCTTGGAAAATTGACAAATGAGTCTTGAGATGCCAGTTTTTATATGTTATGAAGTTGTCCCTTCCTTATTTATTTACCATGTCAAAGGCTCCTCCTACCTCCTCAAGGAGGCGTAAGACATTAGATGCATAGAGGCTTCCTTCGTTTGGTTTCTGTTGGTTTTAAAGGATCAGTCGCTTTGTTCTTTTCTTTGCCAACTTTCCCAAAGTCCTAGTCCACTCAAGTATGTGGAGAAGTTACATGAAAAGCGGAAAGAGGTCCATTACATCAGCGCCCTAGCATATCAAATGGAATGAGATTATTTTCCATAGGCAAATCTTGTCCGGGCCGGCTTTCGCCCTGTGTGCTTTAATCTGGTTCAAGAAGCTCTAGCAATGAGGTATCGCCGGGATTCTTAGTCTGTTTCTCTTCGAGCTTTTCATCATCTATTTCTTTCAGCTTTCTTCAGCAAGTATTCAACAACGGCATAATCTGCGAATTTATCTCATAAAGATCAGTCCTCAACTCCAATATCCCCCCACAATGATGCGTATGCTCAAAATTCAACAAGAGAATCATCAATATGCCCCCTTTTTGAATCGCCCTATGCATCCTCTTCCATACTAGCTCACAATGCGTAGCATGGAATCCATTCTGTCAAAACGGCTCTCTTGTTCCAGCGCTTTCTGCTAATCGATCTTCGAAGACTTCAACGGTCCCAGCCTTATCCTCAAAATATCGCCATCCGAAGTCTTGAAACCGGCGGTGAAGCTCTTCGTCGTAGCAGACGCGGGGTCCCTAGCCGAGGACGGAGATGTCGAATACACAGTCATGAGCAAGGGCTTCTGCGCCGGAGTTTCCACAGTGGTATTTGGGGTTTAGGTCGTTAGCTTTGCGGCATGCTTCGCCGTAGACGTCTTGTATTGCTAGTTCGAAGTCGTGTTGTGGGTTGTGGATGAAGATGTGCGGTAAGGGTTGCGAGGAGAGTGAGGATGACGGTGCTGGTGCTGGTAATTTCTAGGAGTCGTCGTCTGCCAGTTGGTGGCGTTTGGATTGCAGATTTCTCTGACGATGGAAGAAATTCTTGGTTTTCATCTACGTCGCCTATTGTGGTGCTGCCATCGTCGGACGAGTTTCGAGGAGATATTGGATGATATTTAAAGGCTCCTCTTTCGAAAGCCTGAGCATGTTAGTAGAGTCCTTCCTATCAATCATAGGTACCACGAACCATTGCACTTCCCATCGAGGGTATGTATGTGAAACAAGAAATAGTTATGATCTCGGCATGGACTGCAAAGCCTTTCAATCATACGTTCTGTAACGTCGATGAACGTCATGAACGTCGAAACGTGTCGAGAGCAGAAGTCACTGACAGCTACGCAATCGCACACTTAGTGATTGACCACAAAGCTACTTAGGTCCTTCAGATTTACTGATAGGGTACATTGCTGCCGAGGTGGGCAGGCTCGGAATGGAGAGATGGGCTGAAAGGGGCTCGCTTAGCGGAACCAGGAAAGGGGTAAAGTCAGATCCGAGACCGAATCCATTGCAAAACTGTTTCCGAAGTAGAGGATCAGAGCTCATAGCACATCTTGGCTGCTTTTTCAGCTCTCGTCCTGACAATACTTCCATCCGCCAGGATGCCTAAGCTAGGAAGCTCTGTTTATCACATCGCAGATTTCACGTGATGCATACATGATCGCCCTTTAGACTTTTTCTCTGCAAGTTGCTTTAGTTCTTTTTCGAGCTATCCTGCAAGAGGCACCCATTTTTGATATTCTGAAACCATCATGACCGACAAGAGAAATGTCGAGGCATCAGACTACAGCGACAAGGATGAGCTACTGCCCAGCAAAAAACACAACTCGCTAGACACCATGTTCAGAAAACAGAACGAGGAAGGACTCAAATCACCAAGGAAATCACGAAGCACTATCAAATCATGTCTTGGATTCTTCGGCATATTCATCTTCGTCACAACTTCAGTTCTCGGATTCTTGACCATCCAAAACCGTGCTTACTCGAAGTCCCAAGCACCGGCTACCCGTCATTGTGAGATTTCAACCTTACTTCTGTCTTTTTACTTCATACTCCCCAGCTTCCAACTCCAATAAGACTAACTAGCTACGCCAAGCGAGCATGCAATGACACGCCCCTCCCACACCCTCATGCCCCACCGCCGACACGCCCTCACTATCGCCATCAACCGCCTAATGAATACTCCTTCCCGTCTCGGTCTCAACACCTCCCTCTACGGCGACTTCACCTACATCCACATTCGGCTCAAGAACTCTATCCACCATTCCACCATTCCGCCATTTCTCTTCCATGGCACAGACTCTTCATCCACGTTTTCGAGAACGCTCTAAGAAAAGAAGGACATTTCGACGGCTACCTCCCATATTAGAACTAGATACTCGACGCCAAAGATCCGTTATCGAGTCCAATCTGGGACCGTTGGGCAGGATTCGGAGGGAATGGAACAGTCCCAGACAATTATGTCTAAGATGGAATCTTGGAAACCATGCCGCGAAGCACAACGAGTGGGAATACGATGAACACTGCGTGAAGAGGAAATTCGAAAACAGTATTGAGGATGGAATGATGCATGGGAATCAATAGAGCAAGGAGGTGATGAAAGATATTGTGAGGGATTTGAAGACTTATGGAGAATTTAGAGAGAGGTTGGAGAATGGGCCGCATAAGCATTTGCATTTGGGGATGGGAGTGAGATGTTTGGCATTGGTTCCCCTAACGGTAAGTTGACGCAGAGCACGGGTTGTAATACGAATTCCAATATGAGACAGATCCGCTATTCTTTGTGCATCATGCTCAGATCGATCGACTTTGGTGGCCTTGGCAGCAGCAGAATCCTTCCGAGGGAAGTCACGAGTGCTTTGGCCCACGGATTGAAGATTTAAATATGTCGACGGAAGAAGCGAGCATCAAGGATCAAGTGTTGATGCTTGGTCTGGCGGACGATCAGTCGGTTGAGGAACTCCTCACCACGAACAATGACAGTCTTTGCTACAAGTATCTATGGACATATGAATAATCCATATCAGCCAATGCACAGACGAGAAAGAGACTTTGCTCAGCAGACCATATTCATGTCAGAATTGTTCGGTTCGTCTGGCCTCTGATTCACGTTTTCGTCGATGTCTTGTAGCATCAAATTGGTGGTTTCCCACTGGCTTTCCCAGCATGGGTCAAATGCAGTGTCGATCTGCAAGATCACATCCATCGTCGCATCAGACGGCCAAGAGTCCAATATGCTGGATTGAGCGTCAGTGATAGCTGTGTAGGGTGGCATGGAAGGAGCGGGAGCGGAAGAATTTTGGCGGCTGGACACCTGTGATAATCAGTAACGGTAACATGCAGAAGGGATATCAAGACGTACGCTGTATCTTTGGTTAATTGAAGCAGGGCGGCATAAACGAGGCCCGAAGATTTCAGGACCGTTTTCGGCACCAGAGGAAGGCGATTCGATTTCGGCTTTCCGCTTGGTTGTTTCCTTAATTGAAGACGATCCGGTCAACAACATCGAAGCAGCTAGGCCACCGAGTTGAGAGATATCATGGAATCCGCAATCAACAGAGCGAGAAAGTGACAGGCGAGCGAAAAACGCGGAGACGAGGCTGAGCGTCTGATGAAACAAGCATTAAATAGACAGAATGTGGTTGATGGGCTGGTAGCTTACTACTGTTCAGAACCAGAACCGTGGAACACACCGATCGAGGCTCGAGCACTAGATTTGCCATTATCTCTGCAAGCCCCATCGATCGAAAGGACAACCGCAGTGCAGTCGATATCCAGGTTTTTCTGAGCATCTCTGGCTTTGAGTCGATTGCCGTGACACATGTTACCAGGTAAAGCAATAAAAGCATAAGGAGCTGCTGGAATCTAATACGAAAGATGCAAGAAGCTCACTCGAGCCTTTTTGCGAAGCCACGGAGGAAACTCATCCTTCCCTAGGACTCAATGACTTGAAGGATAATATTCTCTTTCTGTCTGGAAGCGCAATGTGGCCACTCGAGAGGCGTTTGCACGTTGCATTTCAGACAGTGCTAATCATCTCGACAAGTCAAATTGTGATGTGTTCAAGTAGATCTTGGCCTCTTCTCTTTATGAGTATAGAGAGAGTCGAGAAGATGGTGGAACAAAATATTTTGATGAGGAGGATGCACGGAAACTCGGACCTAATGCGCCAGATACGGTCACGTGTGCACGCGCTTTCCCTTTCGTAAAGCTTGATCGCGATCCCTACACAGAACATCCCACGTTCACACCTTCCTCACCAGCGAAGCTTCCAAGGCAAGTCCCAGCCACAAGTATGCCTCTTCTTACCCGAGTTGTAGGTTCTTCCTATATTTCATCTACTGCACACATTTGCAACGCACAGCTTTTGGACGATATCACTTCACATCAGCGACTACCTCATCTACACTGTCTGCAAAGCAGCTCCGTTCGATTACAGACCTCAGCCGGTCGACTACACCATCTCCGATAATGAAAGCTCCGCCTTCAAGCGCAGAGGGTCCGAAGATAGCCATCGTTGGTGCGGGATGCGCCGGCCTTACCTTCGCGCACCTTCTTAATCGCAACAATTTCAAAAATGTCAAGATCTTTGACCGACATCGCTCAGCCGAAGACGACTTCTATACCTATCATAATTTCCCCGCTAGACTACAGACAGATGGTAGAATCGCAGCTCTCAAGGCTTGTGGGTTATTTCACAAAATCATTCTTGAGCACAACGAATGCCTTGTCGCAGACAAAAACGGTGTGCCCCAATGAAAAGGCAATGACGCTCAGGGAGACTCGGCATTGGTCTTACGACACGACATTCCCTGCCAACTTTTCGATCGACTCTCAAAGCGTCTGCCAAGAGATCGCATCAATTGGAAGCACAGTCTCCAAAGCCTCCTTCCAATATTTCCGTCTGCCGATGCTGGGCTTTACTGGATATTGAAGCAAGCAGGGACATTGGGCAAGCCGAATAAGTGGCGCTTAGCAACTAAGATTGAGAACACTTTGAGGATTTCGACATCGTGATCGGAGTAGACGGTGCACATTCGGAAACTCGAAAGCTCATCACAAATCGACGGCCGATGAAGAGTGCAATAGACTGCATGACTCTCATGATTCCTGGTCAATCGATCCCGGCAAATTCGGAGCTGGCCAGCAGTGTGAATAATCTCCTTGGGAAGATACATTCTACGCGTCTGAATATGGGAAAGCTATAATATGTAAGCGAGGGCTCGATAACTCTATTCTCCTATATCTCCCGCTTCTGAATGGGTACGTGGCCCAAGGTTCTAGGACTAGTACTATGCACCACGCTCTCGACCGCTTAGGAGGGGAGGTGCTACTAGACAGACTCGTGTCTGACCCGAATTGCTTTGAAGACTTCTGCGACGGCATCCAAGTCTTAATTAAGGAAGGGTTTGAGCACGAGGACGACCAAAACCCGAGCGCATTCACGCCATTGTACATGTTCGAGCCGGACATTCAATGGGATCATGTTCCTAACATTACTCTTATTGGCGATGCAGCGCACGTCATGACGCACTTCTCTGGGGACGGCATCGATCTTGCTATGAAGGACGCTCTGGAACTGTCAGAGGAACTCATGGCGGAAAAGGAGAAACCAGAGCCGGATTACGATATGACACTTGTGCGGTTTGAAGAGAGGATGTTCAAGCGTATTCCGGACAATGGCAAGAAGGCCATTGAGGCCATGCTGGCTCTGTTTGTTGAGAACACACCTGACACATTCGCCGATTTCATGAGGGGTCTGAATGCGTCTGCTGAGGGTACTTCGGATGCCGGTGCAGCTGCAACATAATGTACCAAGATTCCTGGGACATCCTCGATCAATGGTCGTTGCTATGGAGGATTTGAAAATATGCTTAGGATCAACACGCATACAAGGATGAGTATCACTATTCCCAAAAACCCAGGACGAGAGCGAATGTATATAGTTATCCATGCCTTCCTCGTCTTCAAACAATGCAGAAACATTCATTCCCAATGTACCTTCAATCCATGTACTTCAAATCCCGCTGCCCAAGTTTGATCGACCTGCGAAAGTCGCTTCAAGCGAGCTTGCCGGCTGAGAGGATGTTTCAGGAATTCATAGAGAGGCTCTTAGAGACTAGCGTTCGGACATCATCTCAACTGCTCTCATGGCTGGACCTGAGATAAGCTCTAATTTCCATGATAGAATTAGAGAATCTCATCACAACAAATACCCTATTTAAGATACACATTGTCTTCCTTCCTCCCCCCACCCCCCCTCTCCCCCTCCTCCATTCCCTCTTCCTCCTCTCCTCAAGTTCACGAAGCAAGTCAAGAATCAAACCCCCTCCATCCTCTCTGCATGAAAGTAGCTGCTGCTCCTCCTTGTCCGACCTAGTATCTGCGAGCTCTTTTTCTGCAGTTCCGACCTCACGTTCCCGAATTTCAAGATGAGCGGGAGAGAGCTCGCAGCAAGTTTCTTAATTTCTGAATTTTCTTAGTGTTGTGGGACTTTCATCTAAGAGAGAGCGATAAGGAGAGGATGATTGCGCAGTTGGAATATAAAGGTCATTGATAAGAGATGAGGAAGTATAAAAATTAAAGATTAGTACATTAAGTCCTCAGAACAATGCCACAAGGCTACACTCCTGTCACCACACTTTCTAGTCACATCCTGACGCAAGAATAAAAAGGGACAGAAATACTAGAAAACTTCTAGAACTTATTCTCTTCTCTTCTCATTCTCTCAAACCATATCAAAAGCCAAGAAAGTCAAGCAAGCAGGCCTAAAATCAAGAATCAAAATGGGTGCCTCCCCCTCAAAACAACAGAAACACCCCAGCATAACTTCACCACCACCCTACATCACATCTTCTATCTCACCCTCTTAAAAAAGGATATATTAGTAACATCAACAAATCGACAATACCCATGAATAAAAGCAAGCGACGTCCCACAAGTACGTTTCAACCCCTCCTTAATCGAACCCACCATTTCTCAGGAGCGAGCTCTCGCTCTCAAACCATATCTTGCTTATTTCTATATCTCTCAAACACCTCATGCAGCTTTTCAATTCCCAAATCATCATTTGAACCCC